>CM049372.1:21328356-21768623 GCA_026937815.1 Etheostoma perlongum | reverse complement strand
ATGTGGAAAGTATGTGGTTATGTTTCACATGAGGTCAAGAACCTTCTATATACTACATAAAACATCTTACTGGACAAATAAATTACCTTTTTTACTAAAGCAAGCTACAATTGTGTTAAATGGGATAATTTTTAAGAGCATTAGGTCACGTGGTTCAGGACTACACAGATTTATAATACTGCTGTAAGAGACTAAAATCACAAAACCATCTCTGATCGTATGGACAGTCATTCAGTCATTTAGGAGTGGCTCCAGAATCCTATGGCATGGCCTGACTTGGCCCTTTCACAAAGCCTCTTCATTTTCCCTCAAGTTATGACAGCTATCAGACCTTCCTCCATTTTGTATCACTGCTTATCTCTTTCTAACATTTCCATCATTGAATACTGCTGAAGCAAATTATCTCTCTTCTGATATTTTCTACTCTACTTTGGACGATCAAACATCAAGCAAAGCAAAAATTCATGTTCCGACGGCAAACATGAACTTTCCTGGCATTCTGCGTATTTGGGAAATACTTACTCAGAGCAAGGTGACGCAAGAGCAAGCGCTTTAAAAATAAATACCCATAATCTCCCATGGTGACCAGAATATAGTTTGCTGTCACCGAACTTCAACATCTTCTTAGAGAGAGAGAGAGAGAAAGATACAGAGAG
The DNA here is from genome assembly GCA_026937815.1 of Etheostoma perlongum. Taxonomy (NCBI): domain Eukaryota; kingdom Metazoa; phylum Chordata; class Actinopteri; order Perciformes; family Percidae; genus Etheostoma; species Etheostoma perlongum. The sequence goes on along the minus strand of CM049372.1, from coordinate 21,767,967 downwards.
AGAAAGAGAGAGAGAGAGAGAGAGAGAGAGAGAAAGAAAAAAGCATGCAAATTCTAGACTATATGTAGACTATAAATGTTCATTACTACTATCATTTCCTCATTTTTCTTTCACATAAAAGTCTTTCAGTCAGCTTTGTAAAATGCCATGGCTTATTCAATAAAGATGCTAATGTTAATCAGACTGTAATGAAGCATCTGTTTTACTTAAGGCCAGAGTAGCTTTTACAATAAGACAGTCATGGTTAGAGAGACTCTATCTAGTGAAAACATAACAGATGCAGATATGTTGAGGATGTGTACATGTGTGTGTGTTCATTGTCTGTTTGTAAGTTATAGAGGGAGACTGAGACAAACCAGTGGACTGAAACATAAAAGGTAAGCAAACAAATTCACACACCAGCTGGTTCCACAGTCAACACACTGCTTGGCTTCTTCTCTTAATCACAGGACAGCTATGCATTGTCTGACAACACGTGAAGAAATAAATGACAATCATTTTGTACAGTATGTGTCTGCATCACAACAATATTACAACTCAGGAGGGAAGAAAATCCAGTTTTTAAAATTCTGAATTCTAGCAAATTGTACTCAAGCCATATTATGGACCTGGAAGTGGGAGCCCAACACAGACATTATCAAAACGCCCAGCAGAGGCTACTACTTCCTGTGCCAGTTTCAGGAAACCCAACTGCCTAAGGAGCTGCTGGTCCATCTCTACACAGCCATTGTCCAGTTCGTCCTCTGCACATCCATCACTGTCTGGGTGGATATGCCACTAAAAGGACAGGGAGTGGCATCATAATGGACAGTTAGGACTGCAGATGTGTCTTATACCTGGCAACAAAGCTGATTCTATCTATTAACACATTTGTAAGGACCGTTTTTCAAGGATGTATCAGCTTTCAGGCTCATGTGAAATTCAGAAATTAAAGTGAAATTCAGACTGAAAACTTGTTAAACAGCTTTAATACACTAATGTGTTGTAAAAGCTACAATCCTCTTCCTATCACTCTAAGCCACCAGCTTAAGACAGTGGCCTTCCCTTTCCCCAGCCACATTATCCAGCTCCGACTGGGGATCCTAAGGCGCTCTCTAGGCCATGTTAGAGATATAATCTCTCCACCTAGTCCTGGGGTCTTCCCGAGCCCCTCCCAGCTGGCTGCCTGAACATTCTCCCCAGGGAGGCGCCAAGAGGCATCTACCAGATGCCCAACCACCCTGGGACTCGGCTCATTTCAACACAAAGGAGCAGCGGCTCCACCCCAAGCTCCTTATAGATGACTGTGCTTCTCACCCTATCTCTAAGGGAGACACCAGCCACCCTCCTGAGGAAAGAGATGAAAGCTATCAAGTGAGTTGTGAAGAGTCTGAGAATATGTATAGTGTCTGAAGTCTGGGCATTCAAGATTGCACTATTTTTTTTTTCTAACATGGGTCCATACTCAATTTTTAGTCCACCAGTGCCCGGTTGTGCTTACAGCCTAATTTAGGTGAAATCTAGTAGAGATCTTGCTGTGTCAGTCAAGCAGCCAAGCTGTGATGCCTCTTCTTCTGACAGCTGTGAGTGTTACACTATTATCTCCCATCACGAACACACACCTCTACCTTCACCAGGACTCAAGCTCAGCCATCCAACCAAAGTAGAAGACTGGAACAGACACATAATTGACAGACGACACCCACAAAAAAACTCACACCTTTGCATATGTAAAGAGTCATAGCAAAAACATGCCCCATATACATACTGTACATACTTATATGATCATAATGATGCGTACACACCCACACCTATGACAACTGAAATGGATGAACAGGTAAACAAGTACAAACTCCCAGACATAATGAATATAGTGCATCATATTACTAAACCAGGGAGGTTCAGTTCTTTGTTCAAGTTATGCGCCTACAAAAGACTATCCATTTAATCAATAGCGATATTTCTGCAAATGCAATGGATGATAAAGCCTACAGTACAAAAATAAAAAAGTGAAATGAAACCCAAAAAATGTTAGTGCATATTATTTGAATTTCTTTAGTTACCTTGTTATTTAACCTGACAGATTGTCAGATGACGAGACATTTGTCAAAAAAAAGATAAACATGTACATTTCCCAACCCCAAATCGGGCACCAAACTATAAAACAGGAAAGCCACAATATATGTTTTAATAGAATATAACATGCTGATTAAGTTTAAAGTCACAAATGGCAAGCACACAGTTGCAGAAGTACGGATCTTATGTTCCTTTTATTTGCATTATCATACATTAGGTACAAATAACAATCAGTTACAAGGTAAGTTGCTCAGACTCTTTTAGCTGTTTCAGGCGGACATTGGGAGATGACAGACATAACCATTTGCAAAATACAATATATTCTTTTTTGCAGTCTAGATACATACTCAAAGTCATTTATGTACAAGGACAGGGGTGCTGAGATAATAAGTGAACAAAGACAGGACACCAACATGTATAGATCATGTTATATGTATTGGGTTAAGGATAAGGCATTCCTGCACATTATTGATCCTTGTACTCTGTACAGCCAAAAAGATGGCAGCTCAGCTTAACTCTTCCTTTCACAGCAAACAGGACACAGTGGAGAGTAATCACTAACTACAAAGAAAAAAAGACGTTACACAAGATTCATCTAATTTTAACAGATAAATAAAAGAAGAATTGCTAGAAATGCCAATTTGGGAAAACCCTACAGTATGTCTTAAAACTTCCCATTTAAGATAAAATCTATATTAAAATCTATAGTACACCAGAAAGTTACTTTATTATCATCTGGCCATCCCAATCAATTTAAGTAAAAACAAAAAGATGAGGATATCAAATAGAATGTAAACAAAGTAAGCAAACAACAAATAAAATTGGCTAACTCCTTTCCCATGATGCACCAAATGAGAGGATGAAAGGGTGGAATTGATACAAACTGTGTTGAGTGAATAACACAAAAAAAAATCAACTGCTTTCCTGACCTGATGGGATCTAAACGGATGAAAGGAGGGACATGCTGTCGATAAGATGATGGATTAACTTGCCTAGGCTCTGAGGAAGGAGAAAGAGGTAGAGTGAAAGAGTGCTTACAAGAGACAAGGGAGGGATGGTTCAATGTGGCAAGGCACAGGGGTCATTCCTCAAACAAGCCATTATCATCTATCCTTTCATTCATTTAACTACACCCCATTAAAAGGTGATTAATGTCCAAATTAATAGTCCATTGTTCCTTCCTCCCCGAAGACCATCCTTTGATATTGTCGATACATATATTAATCAACCCACTACATCATTCAGTCATTAATAGGCACAGGGAGGTAAAGGTAAAGCAAGCAGACACATGAGGTTGATTGAAGTTGCTGCCAAGTGTTATGGCTGAAAATTTGATATACCAATCGGCTCATGAATCATTTATGTGAACAGAGTGTGCAAAGTTTATTTTTTAAATTTTTTTTTTCCTTTTATTGACATACATACATACATACACACATACATAGATTAGCAAGATGTGCTGAAACACTTACATGGCGTAAAAAAGGTGAATTAACTCAATTACTTTGATTATGGATTAAATGCAGCAAGCAGCATTGGTAAAGAGTAAACATGGAGTAGAGAGTTTAGATGAGAGCTGAGACAATGAAGATTAAGAAGAAGGTGTACATTTTATCTGTTCAAGTAGTGACATTACATGTTTCAAGGAGAAAGAAGTTTGGGATAAAGTAATCAGAGATTCTATTAAAAATTATGGATATCTTTAGTTAGCACATTCAGAGGTGTAAGTAAAGCTCAGACAAGGTCAAAACTGTTGCTGAGTAAACTCAGAGTATGTACAAGGAAAATTTTCTCTCACTTCTGGGATATTCACACTGAATGTTAAATTCAATGCACCACAAGTTTTTCAGACACAATTGATATGTGATATAGGCAGGCAGGAAATCTAGGGACTGTGTATGATGAATCGTTTAATAAACTGACTGGCATTGTAAAGTTTACCAACACAACGTGCACTGGTATACTCATGGCAGCATGCTATGTTATGTGGCCAAGACAGTGTACAGCAGGTGTGGGCTTTAGGCAGGTCTTAGCCTGCATAGGGAGAAGCTGCCACAAAGACAAAGTCATCCATGTGACTACAGCTAGTGCAACGCTGCTATTGTTGGGTTCTGGCGTTTTCCAGGTTTGGCACATGCAAAAGGTTATACACTATAGGAAAAACTGTAGGAGAACACGACTCTTAGAAAAACATGAAGAAATGATTAAAAATGTTTCAATAGTTCCTATTTATGTCATGAGTTGTCTAATGTGATATCCTTTTAAACAAATAAACAAATTTCTGAATTTTTGAGCAGAAGTTAGAGAAATTAAACTAACAACACTGACCGCAACTGACAACAAAAAAAAGAAGAAACAAACATTTTACAACAGACGACACCACAACATTAAGATTATAACATAAACCCCATTCATGACACACAAAAGAGCGAGTGGTCCCACTGGTCTAACAACGAGCAATGCGTCTGAGTCACAACTCTCCACAGATCTGGGTTCAGTGTTCCACATCACCCTGAAAAGGTGAAGGCAAAAGGATCCAGGGGCCATAATGTACACATATCAAGCTTCTAAAGCAAAAAGCACTGATCAAGAACCAGGGACAATGTCTCAGGAAAGTCTTTTGAAAAATAGTTAGTATTTGTTAATCTACTGTAATAAACGTCTGTTCTATCGCCTTTAGCAATCTGCATTCTTTTGGCAAAATCACTGTTATTCCCCACTCTTGCTTTCACACATAGTTTACAACTCTGCCTGAGCATTAGGACTTTGGTGTTCCATCACTTGGTTTGTGATTTGTGTGCAGTATAATTACAAAATCCTGCAATCATCTCTTAAAGAGTCTAAAATCATCACATTAAGTTTGTCCAATTTAGAACTATGCTATCTATCCTTTGAGTATCAAACACTCACCTCCCATTGGTCTGACCTTTATGTGTCCCACTAGGGCTGTGTATCAGTTCTCAATACCTTAATTATACCAACAGAAATAGCCTAGTACCGTGTTGTATTTAAAACGTCTCCTGTCAAACGATACCTGTACTGCACAAGCAACTGAATGCTTCTATTTACATGATGGGCATCAAATGAAGTACTCTATTGGTATCCGTATCACTGTAAATCTATAGTGTGTACTTTCTGTCTCCCCCATGAGGAATTCTAAAAGCCTTCTGTGATCGCGCACCACCCCCACCCCTCCTCCTCACGCAGTTGCTAGTAGCTAAAGAGGAAACAGAGGATAAAAAAAAATGATTGACTCTTCATACAAGGAAATTATCTTCACTAGATTTTCTGCACGTGAAAGTCACCGGCTGACACCATCTCCTGAACATAGCCATACTGAGAAATACAGAGTTTTCAAACTCATTTGCAATGGCTTGAATGTATGGGACGTTCATTAATAAAAAGTTACGCACTAAAAAGCTTTAAGGATACTGGTATTGGTACGGTATCATCTTTTTTAAACAATACCCAGCCCTCTATACTTTTCACCTTCCTGAAAAACTGTCACTATTGGAATCCATTGGAATCAACATAAATCAAAGCTATGGCTATTATTCTTCAAGGGCCTTAAAAAAGTACAAACTTTCAAGACTACTATCTCTTACCACTAAAGTTAGGTTTTGAGTGGAGTATCAGTTTGAGGTTGTACTGTAACTATTAGAGGGTTTATACTTTGTAGCATAGCGCCTTTAGTGGATCACTTGCATGAATAATGTCTACCACCAGCATGCCGATACAGAAGGACAGTCAACAGCCAGAAACACATCCAATCAACTCACAATTTACAATCAAAATCATTGAATATGAATAAAAGAAAATGAAAGTTTTGATAAATCTGCCAAAACAAGTGGAACAGATATATTTTACAACTTGCTAAATCTGGACTCTTAAAGTTGTTGTAAAGTTGATCTGTACTGGGTTAGTTGCTAGTTGTTTAAATGTTAATAGACATACAAATATTGGTGTACATAATTAATGTAATAAAAGCACATTCAGGTTTTTGGTATAAAAACTGTAACTTGCTTTTACGTGTTCTAAATAACTCCCATGATTATTTACAAAGGTGTTATTCACTGATAGTAGACACTTTCAAATTTCAATCTGATATAATATGTATGAGAAGACACAAAACGAAGAGGGGACAAAAACTATGTTTAAAGACATTAAATAAATTAAAAGGGATGAAATAAAGGTGATATTTAACTAATAATAATTGTGTTGACATAATCCTAATGAAGGATCAGTTTTTCTCAGAACAAAAAGCATGGTCAGAAGAAATGCTCCTATTGATTTGCCACTTCTGTAAAAAGTGTTGTGTATCTACACTTGAGGGCACAATAATGTATGCAATATAACATCGGATGGTTAATACGTGTTATTTTCTAAAACAAATAACAGTTGGACAAAATGTTGTTACTGTTTCTGTTGAGACATTTATGACTAATAGGAGGCTTTGTAGTTATTGGCATAGGATGGGACAGAGACAGCGGTTAATCCTGACTATTTTCCTAAGTAGATAGATATATAATGTACTACCACTGTCCACATACTAAACTGATAACTGTGTCCACATAGTGTCCAAAACATTACTGACAAGGGAAATATACAATCTGCAGCTCAAGTTAAGGAAAATAGGTGTGTGAATTTTTACTTTTTAAAAGCAGATGAAATAGAGTGATACCAGTTAAGTTATAAAGCTAAAAATAGAACCAACCCTGACACACTTTCATACCCAAGTGTCTCATATATCTCCATTTTTACAGGCTGCATATTATCTAATTAGACAACCGTTCATTCTTTAGTTGATTTGCTACACACATAGGAAGTTGAGATTAGCTAGTATCAAATTGTACTAAAATAAATTTAATACCATCACCATGACGTCAAAGGGGAAGAAAATTGTAAACATGATACAGGAAACATTGAATCAATAGGTGAAGTTTTAACACCTGTACCACCTGGCCATAGTATCTACACTACCTTACGTGAGTGTTTTTAAGGTCATCGCTTAATATCTATATTGTGATAATTATCCATATGGAAACAAACTGTGACAAAGCAAGTGGATCTATAGACCATAATGTTTATCCATTGAGATTTGTAAAAACATGAAAACCTTTTCCAAAATCCATGCCTTAAATGCTCTCCTAGCTGAATGCTCCTTTAATATCCTCTTGCTCATATCATATCATATCTAGCCATGCATTCATTTATTCTCTAAATGTCTTCTAGTTATGGTAAACCATCGATACAAATTGCAGCAGTATAGAAAGGACATCTTGTCTACAGTACATGCTTATCATTAGACTAAAGTTTTTTTTTTATTGTGATGGCAGAGAGCCACTCCAATCTAATCTATACTGTAAAATATACTGCACAGAACATAAATGCATGCCCTGAATGCTGCTTACAAACAAAACCAATACTTTAATAAGGTTTATAGTGGTCTATAGTAGGCCTTGATCAAGTTGTTGTCAGATGTTAGGTTGGCAGTTGCTTTAAGTTAGTGGCAGTGAGGTTCTTCAGGGACGTTTTCCAATCCTTTTCATATGCTGTTACTGACCGCCGGGTTTACAAACTGTGTGTTGATGAAAGAGAACCCTGCAAACTCAGCCTGGTCGATGTTAGCGATAACCAGCTCATCTGGCGGTGTGAGTTGGGGTTGGGTGCGTGTGAAGAACTTGTCAAAGTTCTCTGCTGCTTTGCCACACTGTAGAAAGAGGGACAGAAAAGGGAAAGGTTAAGACATAAGGAATGTAAAATAATATGAAGAATGCAAGCTTTAGACCACCAAGACAGCACAAACAAAAAATCTGGAGCACTGGCAGAAGTATGCGCATGGCAATTCTGTGAAGGCAAGAGACATTAACCACAATTTGTTTTTAAGTTGTTGGAACTTTTCACAGATTAGCCCAAAGCACAGGACACACATCAGCAGTAACTACCATTGTCGTCACCATTCATATTACTAGACAATGTGCATGGACAATACACCAATGCAACATTTGTGAGTTCTCCCACATCAACCTGTTGGCTAATTCAAATGCATTTTCACCTCCCCCTGGCTTACAGAAAAATGAGGACATTTTACACCTGATTCCACCCTTTTCCCACTATAATATGCAGTTGGAGGTTAGAACATCAAATTACATGCTCTACATCTCATTCACCTGAATCGCAATGCACCCTTCTGAAAACAAAAGCAACATTGGCACAGCTGTGGAACAGCAATGCAGTTTTCAGTAAACAAAGGCCCAGAATTGATTCTATGAGAGGAAATTATGTCAGGACCTCTGCAACAAAGCACACGGTATTTGCTCAGACCTCATAACCTGCATGTGATACGTACATTCTTTTGTGCTTTTTTTTCCCTCAAAATGTAATTATGTTACAGAAGAATGAAGCGATTCCTTGAACATAAACCCCAACAGCATCAAGGTGCAACAAGGTCACAAAAGGGTTAATTACTGTGTTCACAAGAGAGGGAAGCTGTCAATAGTTAACAGGAGACATTAAAGGTTTTTCATGTTTGTGTAATGAGAGGATAATCAAATTAAGACATGGAAATGGATTATGTCACATGGTGGGTAAATTTGCACTTTAGAGAATTTCTCAGCAAAGGAAGGCATGTTTGGAGACGTGGGCGTGCATCTTACTTTGTTGCTGTAGTGATATTGCCCCTGACTGAAATAAATCACACATGACATGTATGCAACCCTAACCTGGCTTTGAAAGTTTTGACTAACTAATTGACCTTATCTACTGCTGCCCTCCATTCACAGACAAGACGTGTAAGTGTTTGTGCAGTCTGTTGTCATGTTTGTTTTCAGTGCGTCTATGTGTGTGCCAGCAACTGCTTGTGTCAGTCTTTGTGTGTTTAGGAATGTCTGCCTGTTGCCTGGGTTTGTCAAGCAAACACAGGCAACAGACAGAGTTGTATAAAGGTAAAGATGTTTCTAGTTTTATTTTCTTCTTTTTTATTGGTGAGGCCAGACTGAGACAACATGTCAGGTGAGTTAACGGAATTGAAAAAAACATTAAAAGATTGAGTTACAGATGTTTTTAAAGTGGTTTTTAAGTTTTTGTTTCTAAATGTACCCCTCTCATTCCCACACAGCAGATACAGTACCTGATGGGTAATCTCCAGCATCCTTCAACTGCTGTGCCTCTCCGCATACTTGTCTAATGCTATCCATCACTGACCATCAGCTGCTCAAGTAAAGCATTGCATTTTTCACTCTGAACTCCACCAACAATTACCAGCACTAAGATGTGCTGTTTTCAGATCACAAAACCACTCCTTGTGACACCGGACCTCAGCTCTTGAGTGAAATTCCCAATATTGTGTAAATATATGCAGGATGATTCAGATTCCATTTATTGTCATTGTAAAAGTAACAAAATTCCATTGCATCAAGTGAGGACGGATATCAAGCAGTAAATAAGTAAAAATAAATATATATAAAACTATATAAATAACATTGGTGCATTCCACTCCCACTTCCACACCAACACTTACACTAAGAGCAGGTACACAGACAACATATTCTGTAAACATAAATAGATACAATTTATTGCACAATCCCAGTTAGCTGGATAATTTCATGGTAGTGTAGTGATGGCCTGGGTAAAAACTGTTCAACGATCAAGTGATGCGTGTTTTAAGTGTTCTGTATCGTCTGCCTGAGGGCAGAAGGTCAAACTGATGGTGGGCAGGATGGGAAGAGTCATTCAGTATAGTTGTTGTTTTCTGAGGTGCGGAAGGTGAAAATGTCTTCCAAAAGTATTTAGAGCCAAGTTGTTAACTGCACACCAGTCTGTAAACCTTTGGACCTCTTCCCTGTATGTCATGTTGTCTCCCCTGCTGATCAGACCAATTACTGTTGGGTCATCAGCAAATGTGATGATGACATTGGTGTTATGGGTGGGGTGTGCAGTCATGGGTGTATAGAGAGTACAGGAAGGGACTCAAGACACAGCCATGTGGAGCACCTTAAAAGTCCCTTATCCATAGGCAGATGTCATTATCAAGGCCTAGGTTGGTATCTTGTAGAACAAGATGACCAAAAAAGAGTTTTTTCCTTTTTTCAGCTGACAGTTGTGAAAGAGCATCACATCACAAAAACAGGACATTAACTAGACTACAAATCATGCTGCTCTCATAAAATACATGATGCTCAAAAAGATTTGCTCAACATCAACAAAAGAAGAACATTTTATTATGAACCATGGCTATGAAAATCTGCACCACTTTTCAAAACCATGAAATTGCCTTTGTGATATTTTCAGAAACATAAACCTGCCCTTTTGTAAAAGCATAAGGATGGTCTAACGTCTCCTATTTCTCATTGTGTGATTCACCCAACCCTTATGGGGTGAGACCTATTATGCTGTTGATACATCCTCCCATACACAGTGATATAGTATCCAACATGGGTTTTTGACCTACTTCCTCTCATCTTCTCTCCCTCTCCTTCTGCACACATACAGGCATGCCTCTGCACTCAAGCATATTACTACTACTACTAGTTAGGATGGTAAATGAGGGCCTGCCTCCAACAAGAGTTGTGTCATGTAGTTTATAATTGGTGCATCACTAGTTTTAACCCAATGTTACAATTACAAACTCCTTCAGTAGCTACACAGATTTCATACTGGAAAATATTTTCAAGACTTCATATCCTATTTCATGTTATAAACAAACCTCAAAGCAATCACAAATTGGGCCTTTCATAAACCAAAACTAAACTACATTTTTTTATAGAAATGATCCCAACTGAAAATATAAATATAATAAATAAAGAAAAAATGTTCCCTCTTATGTCCTGTAAGCTAAAAGAGAGCAGACATGCTCAGTCAAGTTGCAACAGTCTGTGCCTTTCATTTTCTTGAAGCTAGAATGAGTCACAAGTCATCCATATTGTGTGTGTGTATGTGTGTATCCATGTATCCCATCCAGGCATGACTGTTCTAAGACTTCTGTGCAGTGACTAAGTCCTCCCACTCTTTCTTGCCTTAACTAGCTTCCTTCATTCACTGCTCCCATCACTATCAATCAGCAGCATCCCATTTGACCCACTTTCTCCATCGTCTTCTTCTCCCTTGAAGACGGTTGACCATCCACAAGTGGGTGTAAAACCTATGGCCATCAAGAAATGAACCCGATTTCCCACAAACACCGCTTGATGGACATGGCTGGCATTTAGTATGTGCTTGATTTGTTACCTACAGAATAGACTGCACAGTGACAGCATCCGGCACTATACATATGGATTAACGTCCAATACACACAGATGGTTTGAATGTCTCAGCTGGGTGCAGCCCGTGTATTGTTTGCAATTCCACAGCTGTCACAGGCGGATGAAGTGAGATTGAGTGGGGATTGGAGAAAGGAAAGAGGAGGTGGACTGGATTAGAGAGGAAGGGTTAGACCTGGTGAGAGGGAGTTGTGTAATGATTGCCATTTGGTGGAAATTGACTGAAAACAGTGCAGTATTACATGGCATTGTGAGGTGGACATGATGGTTCTTTATAAAGCAGTTTATATTGATAGCAGCATTCAACATGTTTTATTCCTCTTTTCCACCTCTCATTTTTCCCCGCTTAGAGCTTGCATCGAAAACCAGACCCATGCAAGCATGCACTGTGCAAAAAAGACATGCATGTTTGCATGCATCCACCTCCTTGCAACTTCAGCTTGGACAAATATTTGGCCACAAAAGCTTTCCTTTCTCCCTTCGATATTGATTACCCCCACACACACACACACACACACTTGCAGCAAATGGACATAGAGACAAGGCGTTCATGCAAGGAAATCTTCCTCCCCTGCTTTTCCTAACCCTCATTTAACCTTCACTTTCTTTAACCTTCATTCACATACATGTACTCAAATATACACGCAAAAAACACACAAAGCATTTCCAAGACACCCAGCATGTCCACTCAGTGGGAGACTACATGAACAAAGAGGTCAGGATTCACCTTATAAGAGGAACTGGAGCCCTTGAGGGTTGAAACAGAAGAGAACTACAATATTTAAACTGAATGTGTATGTACACACACTTGAACACACACTCAAAAAGTGGAGGATGACCTTAAGAATTGGGTTACAGTGGTGAAAGAGATAATTGAGGGGAAGAGCTCCTCAAATAATTTCTGATCGACGTAAGGACCAGGAGAGTCACAGTCACAATTATATTTGCAGTTTTCTCAAAGGCCTTGGGTCCATCTCTTAAATTTAAAAACATATACCAAATGCTACATTGACAAGTTAAAGGAATATAATTTAGGTTCCTCCACTTTTCTGATTGGATATGTTTGGCCTCTCATTATGTAAGTTAAAGGTTTGATGTTTTGAAAAAAAAATGGGTTTATTATTATTTGGATCCAGCAATACTGGATTTACAAATAGTTGAAAACCACCAATATGGACACTAGAGGTGGGGGGGGAGCATCTCCCACTCTAAATAGGGAGAACTCTAATGATATATTTTGAATGTTTGTGTTTATGAGCTGTTATACTGTATCACAGTATGTGTGAGAAATATTTTCAGACTTCTATTTCTCACACACCTACCCACATGTCCATAACTCCATGAGGGAGTACATTTCTGTGTACCAGTGGGTCCCTTGGTTGTCAGCACTCATGTGACAGAATGCAGTAGTGTTTCTTTGTATAGTAACACAAACACACAAACACACACACACACACACACACAAACTAAATGTGCTGAATGTTAGCACATTGTATCAAATTGGTCGTTATTGCTGTGACTTATGTTAGGTTTAGTTCCATCATAGTGTTAATACTGTCAAAAACCGTTAGCGGACGTTGTTGTTCAATAGCTATCTCAGAGATTATTGGCTAATGAAATAACTGATTTAGCAGGGTGGGTTAACACTTTTGCAAGGCAATGTATCTGTGTCACTTTCTCATTAGGGGCTGAGCCCCCTAAAGGTCTGACCCTAGGATCACCCCTGATGAACTACACAAATGCTATACTGTAACTTCCTCCTTTGGCATTGTCAACAACTCTTAGACTGCCTCTCTGACCCCTAGAAAAACTACTGTATAGTGACCTGTTCTTGTTGTGTACTGCCTCTTGACCCCCATCACTCTGCAAAGCTTGAGCAGGTATAGGAAATGGATGGATGGATGGTTGTTATACATCAAAGGCAACAAAAAAGTCCTAGTACTGTCAATGGTTGTGTATGTAATTACAATACACCAAATGGTGATGCATCCTCAAAAGCAAGGCTAAATTTCACCTTTACTACAAAAAATAGTGTAAATGTGAGACAAGCCATCTTTGGACCATCAATTCATATGAAAATAGAGCTCAAACAGCAACATATCCTTTCTGACAGAAACAGACAAGTGTAATGGAAAATATGGCCTTATTCTAATGAAATCTAAACTCATGTGAGAAAGGCTACCAATCATCTTGACCTTGGTTACAGAAATCATACTAAGTGGTTTCACACTTAGAGTATGAAGTGTAAATATAACGTGAAGCAAGTTCATTGCACCAACTGTAAAAATATAAATGCACAGTACTTACCACTTTGGGCTTGAAGGGCGGCTGTATCTCCCTGTTCGCAAGGCGTTCCCAGTCGATGCGTCTGAAGAAGGCATGTTCTCTGATGTCCCTCTCACCCTCTGGGCTGCAGCCCAGACGCTTGGATGGGTGTTTGGTCATCAGCTGTTAATAGTAAAAACAAAAAGGAGGACACAAATAACTAAATAATATAAATATATAAATTAATACAGGATAAAAATGGTGATTCCTCTTACGGTGTGAAATGCATTACTCGCTTAATTGTTTTTTTATTGGTTGTCACAACTTCAAAGAAAAAATCAAAATCTTTTTTCTTTCTTCAATTTCTTGAGTAAATGGGGAACACTTTCACTTACAATCATGCAAAATTTAGCAGATCACAGAAAAAAATAATGAACATCAGCATTTGGATAGATCTCTCTCTAAAGGGGTCAGTGTTAGTGCATCAGGAAAACCCTCACTTTGTTTACTTCCACATTTGTGTTCTTTCACTGATGTGTTTTGTAATGTGATTCCACTTTTTTCTAGGTCAGCAAGTGTCAGCTAAACAGATGGGTCTGATGGGCCCATCCATCTGTTTTTTCTACCTTTAGAGAACTGCTGCCTCTTCCCATGGCATCGCAGACAACATAAAGACACAGTTTAACCATTTAAAAAAAAAGCAATATAATAAAAAAGTACCCGTAGGAAACATAAACAACAATTAAATCTGTACTATGTACAGTAGGAGCCCATTGGTATTATTTAAACATAATAATTCAATGAATGTTTGAAAAATTACAAGTCATTTAGTTTGTTTGTCGTTTGTTTGCTAAGCTTACAAATGGAAAGCCTGTACAACACAAGTTGGTCTGGAGGAGGTAACAAACAGGCCTAGTATAAATTCATTAAAAAAGATTTCCACTCATAATGAAACAATTGCTGACTGGCTGCTTGTTTTTTAAGTGTGTTTATAGAATTTCACCAGTTTTTTACATAAGATTTCTTTTTTTTTTGCATTAGTACTCCCACCTCAGTGCAATGATTTGTCCTAATTGAATTGCTAAGGAAGGGAATGTTGTCTTTGGGGATGGAAAGAGAGACTGTCTAAAGACAAAATTACATATTCATGCATGCAACTCTGAAATGGAAAGGAAGCTTTGTTTGACTGAGCTAGTTGAAATGCTTGGTTTAAATGCTCTGGTATCTGGTACATGCATGCATACATACAGTAGACACACAAACACTCCAGACTGCAGCATCTCCAGTTAAATCCCAAATCTGTGATGCACACCTTCACATGCAGCTCAGTCACTTTGGCAGTTCTCCTGAATTATATGTCATCATGTTTAGCAATCATGCTCTGTGGGTTTTATTTTGTTTGTTCCCTCACAGAGGGAGAGACGTTGTCACCAATGTTAAGCTATAGTATAATACCACAGTCTCTGACAAAAAAAACGCGCTTTAAGTCTTACAGTAGTCTGACAAGACAGGTTTCATCACTAACGTCACCAAGTTTTTTTTTGCTAAATTATTTCAAAAGAATAATTTGAGATTTTGGGAGATTTACTAATTGACTTGCTTGACAAGAGATAGAAGATACAACTCTCATGTCTATGTACAGTATGTATATAGTAAACATGTACAACCCATAGCCCCATTGCTAACATGGTTGCATTTGTTTTGTTTTTTAAGCAGTTTTGCATTTGGCTTTTTTCAAGAGCTGACTAGTAGCTCAGGAGCTTTGTCTAATGCACAGAAACAATCAATCAATATAAAATTCAAGCTGTCAATCATTTTTGCTGCTTAGCTCTGCTTTTATGCTCTCTTCTGCTGTATTGATACAACAGAACAGAAATATATATATTTCTCTAATTCATTGTGTTACTTTGTTGTGTTTATCCCATCTACTGTATCTGATTCCACTATTTAAATTTAAATAAATTCCACTCTAATCAATTATATTTTTCAACTGAATTACATTTGTACCTTTTAAACAATGAGTAAACAGCCCAGCATATCTTTCACTGTCAAATTGAAAAAATTTATATTGGTATGTAGCATGTGCATACAGTATGGAAAGAAAAGTATGCAGTTACAGATACATCACTGCACTGCCAGATTTTATACATTTTAACTTTATGTAGAAAAATATAATTTAAGAGAGACATTATTAAATATCTACTTGCAGGATTTTTGCAAGCCAGTTTTCCTGCAGCAAGCCCCTTTAACATACAGGCCGTGGGCTGAGCCACATCTGAACTAACAGAGTGCATCCAGCTGGCAGAGTACATCAGACAGCTGTTGATGAGGAAGAAAAAGTCATTTGTCTTTCTGTCTGTTCACACGACTGTCACTGACGGTGAGTATCCTGCTGCAAACACGAGGCTGTCACCATTAAAATGATACAGACTTTACGCATTAAAATGTCCTTGAAACTGACTGACTGTTGGCCTGCCACCATGTCAATCAAACGCTCAAGCTTTTGCATTATTTTTACTTGACCAGCTGAAATACTTTGCATAAATTTGATAGATGATGGTCCCCTAAAAAAAGAAATGTGTTGACATTTCATGCAGAGCATTTGATTATTCTGTCTGCAAACTGTTAGCACTCAAATCTCACACAAAAGGTTTAAGTTGCATTATGTTAAAAAACTGTACATAACTGCGAAGTTACCCTGCTGTTTCTGCTGACAACATTCAAACGTTACAGACAAAGGGAAAAAGAGAATGATGAAGTAAAAGAGAAAACAGATGGGGTCTCTCTCAGTCAGCAGGGATTCTGGCCAGTTAAACTGTGTGATTCAGTAAATCAAGGCTTTCAAAACACACACACACACCATCACCCTGTAGAATCCAATCAGTTTGCTGTAGTCTGAAAGAACTGGGAGAACTAATGAAGAAAAACATCAAAAGACAAACCACACTGGGCTTAAATTTGACCCTTTCTGTTGACAACACAACAGCGAAATTTCTTTCTTGATGCTTTTGCTACAAGCTCTAGACATTCTTTCAAAATTAGTCAAGTGCCAAATCTTCACAGATATTTACCTCACGTCACAACTTATACTGAAAACACAATTTTTATGTATATCTGTCTCATTCTTTTTTTCTCTTCCAGTACTCATAACAAACTACAACAGCATTATAATAGGTGACCTTTAGGTAGCATCCCATTTGTTAGATGAATGTTTATCTGTGACCTTAGGCTTGCTAAAAATGTATGAACAGTTGCAGAATAAAACTCCACAGTACTTATGTTTGCATACAAGAAATATACTGTATATTTTGTGTCCTTTTCATTGAGTTACTACTACTTAGTTAGTAGTGAGTTAGTTGCGCTGTATCAGCGCTTTTCCCCTCTTTATCTCCCCTAACTACCTTGTCTTGTTTTTCCTTTCTCTCTTGTTTGTTTGTCAGGCTGCTTTGAAAGCACTATTATATATCCATTAAGAGGAAGTGCTGCAGCCATGCCAAAAAGGGTTGAGACAGGGACTTGGCCCGACATCCGCACCTCTGTGAAGTACTGAAGTGGGAGACTGCAAATTGCATGGAGTTTCAGTAAATCCGTTATGTAAGTGTCCTAAAGAAAATCTTTTTTTTTTTTTAATGTTTTTCCTGGGTTCCTTCCTCTTTCATTTGCTTTAAAAACATTATGCTGCTTCCATTAAATGCTTGACTTGCACTGAGCCATTGCACTGGTCAGTCCCCTCTATCTCTGGAGATCCAGCAGCCCATGGCAGTGGAAACTACATCTCATAATCATAGTAGATCAGTTTAATGTAATGAAAAATATAATAGGAATAAATAATTGACATGATTGTTAAACTTCCTCAACAAATGGGGTTTCTTTTGACTGTCTACATTTTCCATTTAGCCAGTATACAGTTATTGTTTTTAGTCCAGTTTTCAGTTTAGAATTATAAGTTATAATAACTACTGCATTAGTGTATAAATATACAGTAGGTTTTATATGTTAAAGACCATTTATTGCAATGCACCCTAGAGGTTGATTGCTGTAACAAATTACACATTGTGGTGAATCTGTTTTTTTCACTACCCAGGGACCAATGGAGATGATATTTGTGCAAAGTGGGAATTTCAACAGTCAAAATTCACATACTTCTACAAAATTGATGATTTGACCCTTTGCTTGACCCTTTGGAACAACAAGCTTTGACAAATGGCCACATAGCATTTGCATTAAGCTTTTAAAACACTTTACAGACAGTCAAGCTTGTGAGAAGTATGTTGAATGACCTGACCGTTTTTTTTTCAATGTTTTAATAATACAAATGTCACAGACACCAGAACTGAGTTGCAAAGTATTAGAAAAAAAAAAAAAAAAAAAGCTTGAGTTTATTTTACAGCAAATTGGAGCTAGACTTTGTGTTACATGTAACTCCAAAAGCTTAAAAAAGTTTTTAGTTTTGATCTAGAAGGAAGAGTAAATAAAGTTTATTTTACATTTAGTAAGTAAAGTTTATTAATATAGCACTTATCACATACCGAGCCACAAGCTTGTAGCCTTCTCACAATAAGAAAGATGTTGGCTTCAGTGAGGAGTGTGAAAGACAGTTCTTAAAATAGTTTTCCCACATCAGTTGAAAATCTGTATTTTAAGATCTGTGTCTTTCAAAGGGGGACATTTCATATATTTCAGTTTAAGTGCATTTATTGGAATGTGTAGAAGAGAAAAGACTGCCCCACTGACTGCAAGTACAATAGACTCACCTATCATTATGTTTATGGATTTTGCTTAACAACAAAAAGTGGGTTTAAAACAGCAAAAGATTTTGATTTTGAGATGTTTTTATTGAGGGCAAAGAACGTCCACTTACCCCTTTGCAGATGGAGACAGCTTCTTTGGACATGGACTTAGGGTAGGACACGTTGTGCTCCATAATGGACTGGAACAACTCATCTTCATCCTCGCCATCAAATGGAGGCTGGGGTGAAAGGAGATAATATAGTTATTGGTTTTCATCCATTATACACGGTGGATACATATATTTTTGCTGTTCTCTTGACAACCATTTTACTGCTCAAAGTAAAAAGTGTCACCATGTTCACCACAGGGATTCAGCAGTTTTAGTTTTTGTCATTTGTGCCCTCTATTTAACAGTTAAATTGACCAAATTTTGTGAAAATATATATCCTCAATGAATAAACATATAGAGGGCAGGAAATAAGGACACACATTTGACTAAACAGGAGTCAAGATGGAGAATAAGGGGAAAAGAAAGAAAAGATGGTGTGAAGACACTAAATCCCAAAGACACTAAAGAAATACAAAATCAAGGAACAGAGTTTTTTGCAAACATGTTTCACAGGAAGACCTTGCAGAGCAAATGGAGTGGATGACCCAGCTTTTCCCCTGCTCACTGGGTGGTTATCATCAGTTACCATAATGTGGGTGTTTTGACAGTCCATAAAATGAATTATTCGTCATTTCCACTCCACTGGCCCCCCTTTACGTCATGCCCTCTTTACCTGATTTCACACAAGGCAGGGAAGAACAAAGGAAGGAACATCTACAAACCTTTGTTAATTGTTAAAGAGCTGTAACTTGAAATCATTTGGGAATGAAAAACATACCAATCTGCATGTTTTGCTTTCCTGTGGAGGAGCTTGCTTTTGCATGTACATGCACGTTTTTTGACCTTTTGGAATGGAAGTTACTTAAACAATATATAAGTCATGAATGTCTTAATACATCTATCCATAACTTAGTGTTGATTCTTGGATACATGTTTTAATAAATCCTGTAAAAAGACATCTAATGGGTGAGATTGTTCTACATTCTCAACATTTGATAAAGAGGACATGTTTATTTTTTATCTTAAAGCAATTTACATAAGTACATCTAGATGGTGAGTAATGACAATATATTTAGCTATGGCTGCACCTTTCACAGTGGTGATCGCGCACTTTTTTTATCTCTGACATGGCCTGATTCCACTGTAACTTCCACTAGAATGGGATTTTAGTTGATGCTGAAACCTCTGCATTAGGCACAGATTGCATAGTCCCTATAAATAACAAATGCTAAACTAATCCGTGGAGAGGTCACATTGATCCAATGTAACCACCACATATATACATATATTATTTAAATTCAAGCTCTAATGTTATGCTAGTTAAGCATACCTCAAAGTAACAGTGAAAAAGTAAGCTTCTCAAACGGGTTAGTGGTAACATACAATATGTAAATAAGTAACAAGTGAAAAATTGAATGCCCTTAATTTTTGCACAATTGCAGACATTTAAAGGCCTGAAGAACACAAAAGATTCTGACTGGCAGTTACTCTGGCTACAACACATGTCAAGCTTGGTGCTCTTTCTCAGGAGGCATTTTTATAACAATATTCATACTATGTCCTCTCTGTCTTGACTTGAAATACCTGTCGGATTTTAAAAGAAGCTCTTCTTTACCAGCCAACACATTATTGATATGTTCACTTCAGTAAGTGAGTATTGTTTAGAATATCGACCCATGACCACTGGCAGCACACCGTACTGAATCCAGGAATAAAAAGAAACTGAAAAAGTAGTTTTTAACAGGTCAGTGGTAACAAAAAAATGGAAGGAATTGTTAAATGCAGAGATATGACAAATTACATTATTTAGTTTGGGCACAAATGAAGGCACTTAAAACAATACAAAAAGGATACAGTAAGACTTAAAATGTGTTGCAACCAGAGTTGGTCTTTTGTGTTCTTTTGAGCCCAGCTGGAAATAACACACTAATTGGTACACTTACAACAGAAAATGATGATGCTTAAAAAAACAGCACGTTGTATTTTAATTATTAAAAACATACTTTACCAATTTAGTATTGTACTCTTATAACAGAGTTGGACTCACAATGGACAGTTAAAGGAGAATTCTGGTCAATTTCAACACGTAGCTCTGTTTGTAAATTTGGAGTGCTGTCAGTAGAGAAAAAAATTAAAACAATCGGTGCTGTCTACACCAAGTTATCCTCCTGCTAGCGTTAGCACCCAACAGGCTTAAACAGGGCAAGTTTTAAACGTGTTTTTAGCCTCTCAACATGTACAAAATGTCATTAAAAGTGCCTATCCACGTGAAGTGATTTCTTCCGAGTGAACACAGTGAATCTGACTGCTGTAGATGTGACAGAAATGCAAGAATGCGTGTTTATTTCCTGTGTTGCGACGGCTGTTAGAGAGCTTAGGGACCGTCTACAAACTACAACACAGAAAAGAAATACAACAAAAATATGTAGGCTATCAATTTAATGATTAAATAAGGTAGTGTCTCCAAACTTACCTTAGTTATAACTTGTCTCCTGCTAGTTTTACTACAGCACTTATTTTTTTAAATAAGCATATGCTTATTTTTGAAAATATGTTTGTATCTCTTTTTGGTGTTGTAGTTTGTAGACGGTCCCAAAGCACTCCTTGCAGTATCAACACCGGAACTAAACACAGCTGAATTAGCAGAACTTCCATGCATTTCTGTCACATCTACAGCAGTCGGATTCGCTGCCTCGGAAGGAATCACTTCACGTGGGTAGGCACTTTTAATGACATTTTGATCACGTTAAGAGGCTAAAAACACGTTTAAAAAAACTTGCCTTTTTACCTACATGTTGAAATTGACTGAAATTGATGCAGCAGAACCAGAAATAGTGTCTTTTTTTACTCCCAACATTCCTTTTCCTTTCCATTCTTTTTCCTTCCACATTGGTGCCTACGTTACCCCCAATGCAACTTGACTGCCTACAGTTCAGTCAGAAGTTCAGATGTTTTGCTCGTAGAGGCAGCCTGAACAGCCTCAAGCCTGTATGTCACATAGATAAAGGGGCAGGCAGAGAGGTCTGGTAGGCTTCCAGTCTATGTAGCACAGGCAGTGAGAGCAAAACTGTTTTGACCTGTAAGCTCTGTTGACTACATTGAAAGAGGGCGAAAGGTTACACAAAATAGGATATGGCCTATGACTGGAGGAGATGGAGGCATGTACTGTATATATTTTAATGCTTACTATCAGTGGTGCAGGGAAGGTCTTTAGAAAGCACCACCTGAGTACATTTAGGCCTATGTCAAGCCTTGCTGCTCAGGGGTACTTGAATGTGGGAATAATGTGGGTGTGAGCAGTCTGAGCAACCTTGTGTCTGTGTAAAGTTGTCGGAATAATCTGTAGCAGGCAATTACCTAAAAGTAATGTGTACACCACTCACCTGTCCTGCCAGCATTTCAGAAAGCAGAACTCCATATGCCCACCAGTCTAGAGCGTCCATATGGCTGATATGCAATGATCTGTAGAGGAAGGAAAAGAAAAAGCTCAGAAGTTCAACCTTAGTCAAACAACCTGTCGGAATCATGTCAAAAATGTTTGAAATTCATTAGACAACATCGCAGTACTTTACTGAGTCCACAACTACATTAATCTGTTTACAAATGAGGGACTAGAAAAATATGCTGCGTGTGAATGATGCAGTGCATATTTAAAATGTACAGAACATGAATGCAATATTTCTTCTTCAAGGTCAGGACCCAAACACAGGCATTCATCTCATTGTGAGATGTCATCCAGGTTCACTCAGATTGTGATGCATTATTTTAAATACTTTTATGGAAAAAGCAAAAGGATGTTACCACTTATACCGCTTTCATTCATGCACTAATCCACTGAACTAGAATCCAACATGCATGTGATCACTTTGGATCTGGAGGTTATTTGCAGCTAGTCACATGTCCTATGCCTATTTATGTACAATATTCATCCACTACAAGTTTCATTACTTATCCTATATTCTGTTACTTCTGTCTGCGCTGAAAGTACAAATGATTAGATATAGCACATTATTTAATCACAATGTATACACTCCTTCTGGGTAATGTAATTTAGTCTTATTAAATCCAGCACACAATAAATCTCCCACATATTATAACCTTCATCTTGATCTTCAGATCACAAGTGAAGGTGACTCTTCTTCTGTAAATCCATGACAGAACAATTTCAGAAAGCCTCAGCAATATACTCTATGGGCCTCTTCCCAGCATGGTTGCATATCTTTGCATGCATGCTGCCATTGCTTGTCTCATTTTAATGAAATCAAAATATAAAATAAATTTTAAAAAGAATTACTCAATGCAACATCAAATTTTTTTCACAAATTGTGCTTTTCAAAATGTCCTTAATAAGTTGTCAAATAGTAAAGCAGAATTATTTATTTATAGAAATATTTAGGCCAACTGTGCCCTAAAATGCTACATACTTAAGCATATCAAGTTTGACACCAGCCTTAATGCATCTCACAGATCACAGCTCTTCATACAGTGGTTTGATCCAGCAAAGAATATGTATAAAGCAAGAGTGCAACCACAGCTGTGACTAGGCACAAATGCTGGACAGCACCTGAATTCCATCAATTTAAAATCACCTGCAACAATTATTTTTTGCCATGGTTGAGCAAAGAAGATAAGAAGCTCAACATTTCTGACAAAAAGAGAGCATTTGGTGTGTAGGAAGGGAGCAGATAACAAAACACAGAGTTGCTGTATATCATTTCACAAGATATGAGCACCTAGTAGGACTGCACGATTATGGCCAAAATGATAATCACGATTATTTTGATCAATATTGTGATCACGATTATTTGTTGATTTTACCCATAACAAATTTTATTGTCACATAGGCTCAGAGAGACGGCTGACTCATTATGAACGGGTCCAGCACGGGTCAAACGGCAGATACACACGTCGTGTGTATGAAATGTCTGTATCGTCACTGTGCTGCATTTTTATGAACTATGATATTCTGGCCATGGGTCACATCTCTGGCCCAGGTCCAGCAGCTCCGTCTCACACGCTGTTACTCTACCAACTGAAGTTAGTTGCATTCAATAACTTCTTCTGTGTTCTTCACCGTGGCGCCGTGGATAGCAGAGTTACCCGCGGAAACACTGGTAGAAACATTCGGTTATTTGTACTTTTACTTCAGATGCGTCCTGTATTGCTCTATAACCTTTGCTGCTTATAAACACCTGTCCTCTGTCTTGCCCATAGGAGTCCACATATTCACACAAACACACACTCAGACGGACAAACACACCAGCTCTGCACTCTACTGTCATAAAGCTGTTCTGAGGGTTGATGGGAGCCAGCTGAACAGCCAGTACAGCCACGTGTTTATCCTCATACATAAAGGCAAGCATGTGCCCAGACTTACTGTACATGCACATACACTAACGTGTCTTTGAATGTCACTATGGCAGTAACAGTTAAAGAAGCAGAAATATTATATATAGCACACATTGATTTATCACAAGGTGTGTGATGTGATCAGTTCTTCTTCAATACATCACATTTTGCTCTTTTTATTGTCTCTTGTATTTTTAGTTCAACATTAAGCTAGATACAAATATCTACAAAATTAATATACACTATACATAATAAAAACATGTGTGTAATTTACTGTATATAACAGACACTCATGCAGGCAGTCGCTGACAGCCTAATGCAGGAACTATGGAAACAGTTGGAAGCACTGAAGAAAATGCTATACAGGTACATTTACGTAGAATGAAATATTAAATAAAAGGTTTGTATCATCAATATGATCATTATCTGTGTAATATTGTATCTGTTTATCAATAAAATTGCTAGAATTATAGTTTCTGTGTTGTTGAATTTCTGAGTTTTTTTTTTTAAGTTTCTATCACTACCTATTATATTATTTCAATAATTTAAAAAAGACCACGAGGCCAGGCTGAGAGTCACGAAGAGACGCAGGAAGCACAGCAGAGGATGCAAGTGCAGCAAATGTTGCAGCAGTACACAAGTTAAGTAACTTTACCTACAACATGAACTATAAGCTGAGGTATAATATAATACGTGGAATCCAAACAGGAGCATGTGATAAAATATAAAAGGTTGATTTCTCGCTTTTTGAAATAGACATAAAGTTGACTCCTTACTCTTCTTCTTCCATAATTGCTGCAACCTGTTCATGTATAGTAGTAAAATTCTGAATGCTATCTATCAATCATTTCATGTGTTTACTCTAATCATCTCTATTTTATCCTCACTGAAGAAAAACAGGAGGCCAGACTGAATGCCAGTGTTTTGGAGGGGAAAAGCAAATGCATGGAACCACTGCAGAAGGAAAGGAAAGGTAATACAACAAACAAGTCAATTATTAATGACCAGCAAAGTAGATTTCCTCCTCATCCCAGCTGATCTAATCTCATCACATGATTTATCTTTGACTGAATGGTTGAAGTCATTCCGTATTTATTCCCTCATTTTTAACAAATAGAGTTGAAGGCCAGACTGACAGAACTCGGAAATAAGCTCGGAGAGGTAGACAAATGAGTGAATTCACTGAAGGTGAGGTAAATTAACTACATTCATACAGCATGATTATGTATATGCATAATATATTGAATAAAAGGTAGAGGCCTTTATTTTTATTTTTTAATGGAATTATCAGTGACTAAATATTTAAACTTCCAGATCCAGAAGCCAGCCTGAATGCCACTGACAGAAACACTGGTGGCATACTTAAAGATGGAAATGAAAGGTACATAAACACATGTAGAGATTATTGTATTACTGTGATCACATTGTTCAGAGTGATCAGAGATCAACAGGCTAAAGAAAGCCGATCAAAAATTGAGAAAATAATACTTTTTCATCTCGCATCCTATCCCATCTCTCTGCTACTTATTCCATCATGCTAACCTACAGTTTGGTTTGAATCTTGTTATAATTTGTTGCTTTCTATCATTCTACTTTTTTATTTTTTATATTCTACTCATTCTAATCTTTTCCTCTTCCTTAATAAGCAGAACTGGAGGCCAGACTGAATGCCAATGATTTGGATGGCTAAAACACAGGAGTGGAACAACTACAGAACGACAGTAAAGGTAACACAACAAACAGGTAAATTATTAATACAGAATAAGGTAGATTTCTTCTCCCCTCACATAATCTAATTTGACTTCATGACTTATTTTTGACTGAATGGAGAATCATGCATTATTAATTTGCTTTTTATTTTTTTGAACATCAGACTGCAGAGCTGGGGAATACGTATTGAGAGTTGGACACAGATGTGAAGGCACTGTAGACTGCTGACCAAGAACAATATATTTCTTCTTTTTGTGCATGGGTATGTCCAATAATATACAACCATATATACAAGATATTGTTTAAGAGATTTTTTGCATTTTGAGCTGTAGGATTAGAACATTGCATAAAAAATTATTTGATTTTATTCCTCTATTTAATGACCATTAATGTACGCCAGACTGAACACCACTGGTGTTGAGGCAGAGAACCAAACAAACCTGATGGCACAATAACAGGTGGAAATCAACTGTAACACTTGCAGAGATTAATGTATTTGTGCATTGACAATGTGAGTAAATACATGTAAATACTGCGTAAACTATCCCAAAATACAAAATAAAAATTCAAAATATTCTTGACATAGGTGACATTGAAATCCAAATTTACTACCCTCATTTAAACTGTCAGAGTTTAAGTCCAGACTAGAGTCAAGTGAGAGTATAGAGAAGGAGTGAGCTGCCCGGCTTAGAAACACAAAGATGGAGGTGGAGGCGCTGAAGACTGGGGTAAAGCGAGAAGGCTCAATACCTACATATGGGTATAAGATATTCATACTGTATGTAGGCTGAGGTATTACCCACTAGGGCCTCTGATGGAAATGTCTAGAAATCTTTCATGATGGTATAGCGAAGGTAGCAGTAGTTAGTGGTTTGTTATTGTTGTTTTTCTGAAAAGGGATCAACATACCAGTTACCACTGGGATTGGGCTGAAACTATACTATGTAATGCAATACATGAATGAAAGAAAACATGATGCAATTTTGAAATAAATCAACTTGATGAATTTTTTTAAATAAATCAACTTACCCAAATAGCAAAAATGCCATTATGTCCCCATGATATTCATGACAAGTGGCAGACTTGTAGTATAGGTTAATCAAGACTTTCCTCCATCTCGTCTAGTTATATCATCTAATTTCACCATTAATTGTACTGGATTTGTTTTCAATATTCCAAAATCCCTTGCCTTGAATAAAAGGGTTGGATTCCAGGTTGTCAGCCAGTGAAAGTCTGACTGGAGAGCTGAATATCAGCCTTGACATGCATTGAAACAAACCCAGGACCTCAAGACAGCTGATAAAGGTAGGCATTTGGTGTTGAAATTACATATGATGGTGAGCGACTAATTGGATCATTAGGGTGATTGAAACACTATGTACCATCTAATCACTTCTCTGATTTTATTGCGATATTAAAAGCAGATTTAATGCATGTTTTTTAATGATATCTTCCACTATATAGCTACAGGCCAGATGGGAAGCCACTGAAAAAAAGAAAAGAAATATGTACAGCTACAAGCTTTTATTTAAACACCCATTTACTGCCACAGGTAGTTTACTGTGAATCAATAGTGTAAGTTTTCTAATCCCTAGTTCATACTGTTTTCTATCTCTGCCACTACTCCCACAGAGTTGGACAGTAGGCCAATGCTGCTGAGATTCTGGACTCAGACATAAACACAAAGTATGAAAAAAACAGAGGTTGATGGAGGCGCTTAAAACAGCTAATCAGGGCAATGAAACTATATCCCCAGTCACTGATAATGGCTAATGGGGTAGTGCTGCTACTTCAGAATGGAGACAAGGTTGCATGTAGAAGCCAGGTCCTGGATCTGGGCAGACAGCCATTGCAACCTCTGAACCTTTACTGGTATTCTGCTGTACAGAAGCCTAGTGATGGGTCCAAATCCAGTCTGTAACTTAACATGTGCAATTTGAATTAAATTATTTGCAGACAGTCATTAAAATAAAGCATAGACACAGATAATTTGTTTCTGTATCATTTGTAGTGCAAATAACATTACAGCATGCTATTTTCCTAAACAGATCCCAATTATTTGCAGCTAATTTATTTATGGTCACTTTAGACATAACAATTCACATCCAATCTGTGATCCATAATGTATCAACTTAGATTGCAAAAAAACTCAAATTAAAGTTTGGGTACCCTGCAGAGTTAATACCTTGTACTGCCCCTTTGGCAAGTATCACAGCTTGTAAACGCTTCTTGTAGTCAGCCAAGAGTCTTTCAATTCTTGTTTGAGGTATCTTCGCCCATTCTTCCTTACAAAAGTCTTCCCGTTCTTTGAGATTTCTTGGCTGTCACGCACTGCTGAAACTTTATTGGATTTATTTTTCCTTCTACTCGTGAAATGTTCCCTGGGCCACTGGCAGCAATACAACCCCAAAGCAGGATTGATCCATCCCCATGCTTAACATTTGGACAGAGGTTCTTTTAATTAAATTCTGTGCCCTTTCTTCTCCAACGTACCTTTGCTCATGCCAGCCAAAAGTTCTATTTTAACCTCATCGGTCCACAAAACTTGTTTCCACAATGCATCAGGCTTGTCTATTTGTTCATTTGAAAACTTCAAACGCTGATTTTGTGGTGGGAGGGCGTAGAAGAGGTTTTCTTCTGAGGACTCTTCCACGAAGACCATATTTATACAAGTATCTCTTTATAGTGGAATGGTGTACCACAACTCCAGTGTCTGCCAGGTCTTTCTGGATGGATTGTGCAGTCAAACGTGGGTTTGGAGTTGCTTTTCTCACAATCCTGTGAGCTGTTCTGTCTGATATTTGTCTTGGTCTTCCAGATCTTGCTTTAACTTCCACTGTTCCTGATGACTGCCATTTCTTAATTACATTCCGAACAGAGGATATTGGCACCTGAAAACGCTTTGCTATCTTCTTACAGACTTCTCCTGCTTTGTGAGCGTCAACTATTTTCAGTTACAGTTTTATAGACAACTGCTTAGAAGAACCCATGGTGTTGATTGTTGGGGCAAGGTCAGATGAGTCTGGGCATTTAAAACCTTAAGATTGACATCACCTGGTCTTTCCAGACGATGATTGAGAACAATCCATGACGCCGTCAGGTCTCAGCTTTCCAAAGGGGGCGGTGTATGCTATAAACTCTGCAGGGTGCCATTTTTTTGTTTTCTGTTATTTTTAAAGAGTAAATGATGGAAATAAAATCTAACTTTTTGTGACATATTACACGAATGTCTAATCGGTCATTTGATGCCTTATGGAGTTTTTCCATCTTTTCTTGGCTTCTTTATGCACATTAATACAATTTTTTACCTGGGGTGCCAAAACTTCCGAGCCCCACTGTAGCTAAATTCACAGAAAAGAAGGCACAAATACAGGCACAAATAAACAGCTCATAGGCATACCAAAACAGAAATCAGGAGGATTCAAATGCTAGCATATAAAGTGTGTTTCGAAGTTGTAATTAAAAGAGTCTATGGAGGAGACAGATAGAAAGACAGAAAGGGGCAGAGTGAAAGAGAGAGAGAGATAAAGTAAGAAAGGGAGTATCTGAGGAAGAGAGTAAGACGGCGTAAAAAAACAACAAGATAAGACACATTTTCTTCTTTTATGCTTTAGAAAGTGGAAGTTTAAATTATTTCATAAATGCAAAGACTTAATATCAAAAGTATTGACATTCCCATCAACTTCAGCTGTTTAGGGCTAATAAGCATGCCACCACTAATATGTTGAACATGGCACAACATTACACTGATTAGCTGACACTGATTAAACACTGACTAGCTTTGTAGTAAATAGCAACACAAATTCTCTTGCCTTGGTCATTAAAGCAAGCAGAGAACAGATCAAGACAGCAAGACAAAAATAGACTTATTTATGTTCCCAAAATTAAATAACATCTATGGATTTCAGAAAACATTCTGTCACAATCAGTTTTTTGCTCAACCGTCACAATCAGTTTTTTGCTCAGCCGTCACTACTTGCTGTTGAGAAAGTAAAGAACGAAAGATTTACAAGTCAGTAACGGTGCGGCAAAAAGAATGAAAAATAGAAAGGAAAAAAACAAGGACAATAACAGTTCAGCATAAAGTGACTGGTTAGATCAGTTTCAGGCCATAGTGCACAGCACTGTGCTAATGTGACACTGCTGTGACTCGCTGCCCTTGCCACCCATCGCCTGTCTACACCAACACCAGGGGACATTTACAGTTTCAGGCATAATGACCTTCATGCTCTAAAACAGCATGTTAAGTCCTGATCTTCAGTTTTCCACTTATTTATTATATATATATATATATATATATATATATATATATATATATATATATATATATATATATATATACAAATGTGTTAGCTTGTGCTGTTTGCATGAAGCTGATAAATACATAAAATGCTCTTTGCTTCTGGTCGCGGTTCATTCCTTCCTGGTCATGAGTGGGGAAAAAGACAAGCATGACCTGTGCCTGACATTCCCTGCTCTCATCCTGTTATATTTTTTATTTTCAATGTATGAAAGCCTCTGGCAAGAGCTGCTCTAACTTACTGCAGTACAAACGTGTGTGTGTGTGTGTGTGTTTGTGTCTCTGTGTGTGTTTGTGTACATTAACTTAATTTATCCCTGATTATGAATATACATATTTGCTCTATAATATATTATTGAAACAAACGGTCTGCGTTTGTGTGTAAATTTTTGCCCGCATTGCTACAGATATTTCTCTCCTATCAGGCCTAATGCTACATGACAGTTGTAGATCAGTCTGCTGGCTATTCAAGGCTACTCTCCTCACCACAAACACAACACACATTTTATAATAACCATCATTAATAGATGGTAAATTGATAGTTAATTCATCTTTAGTTAATTGTCATTTAACGGTTAGCAAACAGTAATTTTACAATTAAATTATAATTAATAAAATATTAGTATTGCTGTAAATTAACAGTTTATTGATACACATATCCCTCATACTGCATTAGGTATCGGGTAATGATTAAAAAAAAAGGTTCACTGAGAGGGAACCTCTCTTCATACCATATATATATATATATATATATATATATATATATATATATATATATATATATATATATATATGTATATATGTGTATGTATATGTGTGTGTGTGTGTGTGTGTATATATATATACACATACAGTACATATACACATACATATACACATACATATACATATATTTATATGTTGTAAATGTATATGTATGTAATTATAGATGGTTTACAAAGTGTTTATTAACTATTGAACAAGGTATTATAGTAATTTCCAGACTTTATAATAACCATTCAGACACTGTTTATAGGCTGTGTACATTGATGTAATGTTTATAGTTTTAAAAATGGTTTCTCAAAGATTTTAGAAACATGTTTAACATGAATGTGTGTAAAAATAAACTGTTAATTTCCTGCACTAATAATAAGTAAACATTATTATTTATATTTTAATTGTTTGTTAACAGTCAAGTGAAAATTAACTAAAGATTCATTAACTAGCAATTTACCATCTATTAATGATGTGATCTTGATGATGATATTAATGAGTTTTTTGTGGCAGCCAAATATGTTCTCAACTCTCCCTGACTTTTTCTCACATCTAACTTACTTTTCCAAATACAACTAAAGTGCTCATGTCAGACTACTACTAGATCTGATCTGAAAAAATGGAAAATGGTTTCAGTGCTCGGTAATTGGTAAAGAATTTAAAATTGGAGCTGCCACTTGTGTGCATGGCCTGAAAAAACATAATTGGGTCTAATGATAAATGAGCAATATATCATTTAAAGTTAGGAGACAGTTCTCTCAAATCTGTATTATAAAGTTTCACAATTAAGTTGTTCTGCAAATTACAAGTGTTGCTGGAGTTTTACAACTACAGATTTTTTCCCTTCTCCATGCAACTGAAAGTAGGTGAAGTAGTGCCAGAAATCCCTACTCTGCATCTACAGCCCTGTATCACACCAGATAAACACTTTGAGGAGGTACACCAGCTCAGCAACAATATAATAAGCATCTTAAAATTGCCCAACCCACAGAGGACTGAACAGGAAAGTGGACACCCATGTGTCCTAATGCCACACTTAGTGGGGACCAACTTGGGCTAAGAGGGCAATGGTCCATGTCGGACAGCTTAACGTTTTCAAATGCTCTCCTGAAGTGGCAGATCATTAGGCCACTCTTTTTATTTGAAGACCTGCTTTCTTTGCTTCACTGTCCGGCTACTCTTGTCCCATTCTGCTCTTTTCGTCACAGTTAATACTTTGTGTTGTCTTTGTATTCCCATTCCGTTTCTCTCTTTCTCTTCTTCACTATCTCTCTGTGTGACTGGCTATATAGGTCAGAGTAAACTGTGTATGTGTGTGTGTGTGTGTGTGTGTGTGTGTGTGTGTGTGTGTGTGTGTGTGTGTGTGTTTGTTTGTGTTTGTGTGTGACTAGACAAAGAACACTACTGCATTCTGTCACATGAGTGCTGACAACCAGGGGACCCACCGGTACACAGAAATGTACTCCCTCATGGAGTTATGACATGTGGGTAGGTGTGTGAGAAATAGAAGTGTAAAAATACTTCTCACATACACTGTGATACAGACATAAACAAACCCACAAATACAGTTATATTTCAGTGATCTTACAATAGCATCTCATATAAACACAAACATTCAATATATTGCATTACTGTTCTCCTTATTTAGATTATATTACTTCATCTTGTCAATGTAGCATTTGGTCTATGTTTTGGACCAAATGCCTTTGAGAAAACTCTGCAAATGTAGTTGTTCATGACTGATAGGAAATCTCTACTTGTCCTTATGTCAGACATGATTTAAGTAGCACTTCCCCTTGATTATCTATGAAAATGTCACCACTGTAACCCAGTTCTTAAGGTCATCTTCCACTTACAGTGGGGCTCGAAAGTTTGGGCACCCCAGGTAAAAGTTTGTATTAATGTGCATAAAAAGCCAAGAAAAGATAGAAAAAAATCTCCAAAAGGCCTCAAATGACAGATTAGACACTCATATAATATGTCACAAAAGTTAGATTTTATTTCCAACATTTACACTTTCAAAATAACAGAAAACAAAAAAAATGGCATCTGCTAAAGTTTGGGCACCCTGCAGAGTTTCTAGCATGCACCGCCCCCTTTGGAAAGCTGAGACCTGACGGCGTCATGGATTGTTTCCAATCATCGTCTGGAAAGACCAGGTGATGTCAATCTTAAGGTTTTAAATGCCCAGACTCATCTGACCTTGCCCCAACAATCAGCACCATGGGTTCTTCTAAGCAGTTGTCTAGAAAACTGTAACTGAAAATAGCTGACGCTCACAAAGCAGGAGAAGGCTGTAAGAAGATAGCAAAGCGTTTTCAGGTGCCAATATCGTTTGACTGCACGATCCATCCAGAAAGACCTGGCAGACACTGGAGTTGTGGTACACCATTCCACTATAAAGAGATACTTGTACAAATAAGGTATTAACTCTGCAGGGTGCCCAAACTTTTGCAGATGCCAATTTTTTGTTTTCTGTTATTTTGAAAGTGTAAATGATTGAAATAAAATCTAACTTTTTGTGACATATTTTACAAATGTCTAATCTGTCATGTGATGCCTTTTGGAAATTTTTCCATCTTTCCTTGGCTTCTTTATGCACATTAATAAATGTTTTTACCTGGGGTGCCCAAACTTTCGAGCCCCACTGTAGGAATGACTTTGATGTGTGTGTGCATGATTGGGTTTGTGTGTGTGTGTGTGTGTAGGGGAAAGAATGTATTTATACGGATATATCTGTGAATGCATAATTGTGTGCATGGAATACAGGCATGCATGTGAAATCATGTGTGTGACTTAGCATATAGTGGCTCACAGTGCTGAAACTGTAGGCGCTCCCAACCCCTGCTGTGTCATCCCTGGCTGGCGCATTAGTGTCTGGCTCGAACGGTCACAGCATGTTCCTGCGTCCGTTGGCGGAATTAACCTTCCAGTCTGTCAGAGGGGGGTTTGTAGAAGGAATCAATAAACCAGCCCACCATTAAATAGAAGCCAACTAAGTGATAATGGCTGGAGAGTTGGAAACTAAATCAGTTAATTATAAACTGCTGCGAGCTGTGACATCAGACTTTCCTATATTCCTTTACTATATTCGGTGAAATTAAGAGATACTGATGAATATGTTAACAGCATTTAATTATTGATACATAGCCTGGTTTCCTGATCCCATGGATCATAAACAGCACATTTGTTTAGCAACTCATTGGGGTGGAACTTCCCCTCTTTGAGTTGGTTTACTGATGTGATTGCTTGCTTTAATAGCTCAGTCAGTGTTAAACCAATCGTAACAAAGCAGTGAATCAGAGAAATAAAATGTTTTCGTGATAATCTTGTTGGGGTTTTATAGAGTAGTATGTTAATACCCAGTAAAGTAAGATAGTTCCAGTTTGATAATGGCACTAAAACATGTATCATATTGAAAATTGTGTTGAAATATTTCCAAAGATCAACAATGTCAACAATCTAGTCAGTGAATTGGCACCTCTTGCCATGAGTGAGGGCAGGCTCAGTCCCCATTCACTATGAGTAGATCCAGTCTAATTGATACACAGTTGTTACATCAGTTGACACAATTGTCACTGAAATGTTTAATAAATGGGCATGCTGCTTGTGAATGTGCTGGACAAATGATCACTTATTGCTCTTTTGGACCAACCTTTTCAACAATTGTTCAAAACAGGAAAATACCCACTACAGTAGTTAGGATTCCTTTTTTGCTGTAAGAGGATTTTCAAAAACAGAACGTTAAGATGTGTGCACAACTTTCCATGTCCACATCTTTTTCCCATTCAACAAGGATAAAAACAAGCGGGTATCTAGGTATCTGTTTTGGCAAAAGACAGCAATCATGATCACAAATGTCAAGGTGAGATTGTCAAGTCAAGTCAATTCAAGTGGATTTGTCGCAAATTATTTCAGAATGTAATTATTGCAAAAACTGACAACATTCTGATAAAGTATAAAACTTGCTCAGTAAAAAACCCATTAGAACACAGAGACCCCAACTTGCATGTTTGGGTTAAGTTTGGACTTGCCAGCGGTTACACTGGGAGTCTGACAGGAATGCTAACATCATGAAAGAGTGCTTGATTGCGTGTGCGTGTGTGTGTGTGTGTGTGTGTGTCTTTCCTGAGGCAGTGACCTTAATCTGGAGCACAAG
Organism: Etheostoma perlongum; assembly: GCA_026937815.1. Lineage (NCBI taxonomy): Eukaryota > Metazoa > Chordata > Actinopteri > Perciformes > Percidae > Etheostoma > Etheostoma perlongum. The sequence goes on along the minus strand of CM049372.1, from coordinate 21,733,279 downwards.
GGTGACACAGGCTGAGACCAGACAGCGACAGCGATGACCTCATGCATCAAAACATGCATGTGCACACATCTCTCCATGTTCAGTCTTACCTCTGGGGCTATGTAGTCTGGAGTGCCGCAGAAGGTGCGTGTGGTCACTCCTTCTACCATGTTTTCTTTACACATGCCAAAGTCAGCAATCTTAATGTGTCCCTCGGAGTCCAGCATCACATTGTCCAACTTCAGATCCCTGAAGAAGCACACTGGCATTCAAAACATCCTTGAAGGTGTTGACTTTTCTTTTAGAATTTGTTTCTGCAGGTGTCAATAATATCACTGCCAATCCTAAATACTTTGAATTCATATAGAATTTATTACAAACAAACCCCAGTTGCTGCTGCTGGGTGTTTTCAAGAAAGAGCCTATAAAACACTGGTTGTTTAGAAAAAAAAAAATTCACTGTAGGATGACTCTGTACTGCAGGATATTTATTATTTATTTATTAAAAGACATTCACTATATCACGCTATTTCTGATTATTTCTTTAAATGCAGCCACAACATTTAAAGAACAGCGTACACTGTGTTTATGTTGTTTTAACAGTTTAAACTTGTTAATACTCACCTGTAGATGACTCCTTTAATGTGCAGGAAGAAGAGACCAACAGCGATCTCTGCTGCATAGAACCTGCAATAACAACCACAAATTTATAAACTTAAACACAAAAAATTTAACCTTTATTTGCAGAACACTTATTTATTCCAATTCTATCAGATATATAAATCTTATATACATGAACATAAATATACATACTTTATATACAATGCTGCAGTAATAATGCAGCATGCATGTTAGAAGTTTTTTTTTTTTTTTTTACCTTGGTAGCAATATACAAAGATGCTTTAGAAAACTAAAATAATAATAATCTTAAACTAAAATGAACACAGAAAGTCCATTTGACAGTAGAAATGATTCACTCTATAGCGGAATTACACCAGTTGCTAATAAGTTGACATGTCTTACACTGCCTGAGGTTCCTTGAACTTGCCCACTTGTTGGATATGGTACATGAGGTCTCCCCCATTCACATACTCCATGACAAAGTACAGACGGTCCTGTGGTCATAGAGATAGAAGGGAGGGGAGAGAACGTTTAGGGGTAGATGGGGCATGGGGTATTTAGGGAGCAACATTATTTTGCACAAACAAACAGCAAAGATCTACAAAAGCTGTGATTTACACAACATTTCTATTCACTTATGGAGCTTTAAATAGAAAGATACGGCTCAGTGTTACAGCCTCCCCTAACCTTGCTGTCTGGTCATTCCATCCTTCCTGCAACACTTTTCATGACAAGGTGACCTAAAAAGCCACACAAAAGCACTTCATGGAAAAAAAAAAAAAACACTAAACACAGACATCTGTCAGGAGACATTCTCTTTGTCTTATAGTGCTGGTCCCTTACTGCCAATGACAAGTCCCTTACTAGCAAAACACACTTCGGGTTTGACAGCAGATCTTACTCTGAAATAGTGCAAGCTCTGACCCTCACAGCACTATGATGACAGCCACCAGAGCAAAACGCACACTGCACCTTCTCTAGATCTCTGTAAACTTTCACATTCAAGTTTTCTGTAGTCTTTAATCTTGTAGATGTGGTGGTGTTCACTCAATAATGTGTAACAAAAGATTCTTCAGTTAGATTTCATCCAAATGGATGCTGCTCAGCAAAACAAATGCAAAACATAACTTGCGTACTTCAGCTAATTATGCTAAAATGTCAACTGGTATACAAGACCTGGTTGGGGATGCTAAAATGTTTTCTCTGTGTGGTGTTTAATATTGAAGGTAAACTTCATTAGCCCAACATTACACATTTGATGTCCACATGCTGTGGTGCCGTTTAGGGATACATTATTTTGCTGTTCCATGTGCTTGGTGTCTTCTCTATTTATCTTTTGCTGCTTAAATAATCAAAATATGTCTGTACTTACAGAACAAGAAATATTTTATTTGTTGTTATTATTTGTGTGTGTGTGTGTGTGTGTGTGTGTGTATGTGCGTGCGTGCGTCTTTATCATTATTCTATGAATGATTCCACGCTGCGTCCCTTCCTATTTCATCTGTCTGTCTGCTGGTGCTACAGCTCTAAACAGCTGCTATAGTTCAGCTCGACCTTTCTAACCTCTACAAAAAGATGCTCATTTTGCATTCACAGCAAAACAATGGCTGGGTAGCTTAGATAGATACCCAGAGGCATTCTGATTAGGTAAAAAGTTAATTTATTTCACATCTTTCAGATCGAGACGTAAATGTAATGGAGGAGTCGGTCATGAAAAATTCACATGGCTGCCATTTGTATATCTTCGAATTTATTATCTTTTGAGATATCTCAAAAGGTCCTTGCATCAAAGTTACCAATCCCTCATTTTAAGTTGCCTACCATCCTCCCAAAACAAAATTTTACAATTTCATCATAACTCTATGTTGACTAATTCAACTTGATTTGACCTAAACGCACCAGATTTTGCCCCAAACTTGTTGCTCCTGTTCCATTTATGTCTGTGTTATATCAAAAACCCTTGAGAGTTTGTGTTGTGCCTGCTACCGCTACAACAACTACCACTATGACTACTGCTACAGTGAAACTGCTATTACTACCAATACTACTCCAGTTGTTGTTAAATGTCACATATGGAGCACAGTTTACTAATAATCGGGAGTCATCCTGTAAAAACAGTGGTATAATGTTTTCTGAGGCTCTTGAGGACCTTTTTATCAAATGTGAGAAATAACCCTGATAATGTCACTAGGGTTATCTCAGCTTGGGCTTGGAGAATACACATTTTTTTTAGGGAGGCAGGGAAGGTTGTTGTTTAGATGTTAACAAGTTACATTAAAGGAAATGTAGGATCCAGTGTTTTTGGATCTTCACCAATTCTAGGGATTAAAAGTCAGGATTTCTATGTTATATGTTATGTTTCTATGATTTAATAAACATAAGTAGCAGAAACTGAGTTATTTTCTACATGTGTCAGTGTATGAGCGTGCATGACACTCATGATAAGTCTGCACTTGTATCCGTTTTTATATAAAAAAGCACAATACACTTCTAAGAATAGGCTTAAGTGTGTGTGTGTGGGGGGGGATTACACATATTTATACAGTATTTGCTTTCAGGGTGTGTGGTCTGGTTTTAACATGACTCAAAGTCAATACACACGTGCATGCATGTACAGACACATGCTATTGTTTACACACGCACAAATCTCAGCCTTCTAATTAGCGTTTGTTTGTTTCCCCTTCTCTCTTTTTTTTTTATTGTACTTACATACATTTCCTCTACTGCGCTCTACAACACTGTATGACTAAGCGGTTTAGCTAAAAGCCACTTCATGATTTAATCTGACCTGACCTCGAGTGACTTGTCCTAAAGCGTGTCCAGGAGCATTTTACCTACCACTGTCTGGAAGCACGAGTGGAGGTGTGTGAGGAAGGGTGGCTTGTCTTGTTGGGCCAGGACTCTCTTCTCCACCATGGTACATTCCACATCATCGTCTTGGATCACCACATCCTTCTTCAGGATCTTAATTGCAAACAGCTCTTCAGTGGCCTTCATCTCTGCCAGCATGACCTGCACAGCAAGGGAAAAGGAGGAAAAGATCACTTCTATGTATAACCTATTTTTTTACTTATTTGTAAAATATAAAAAGTCTGTTACCAGTGACAGTAAAAGCTCCACTTTTATTATTTATTTTTGAGCTAATCATAGCTGCCTCACCTTGCCGAAGCTCCCTTTCCCCAGCACAGCCAGGAAGGAGAAGTCGCTGAGTTTGACATGGTCCAGGCTGTTGTAAGGCAGCTGGCTGGATTGGCTGTTGTCAGTCTCGGTGATCACCTTCTTACCTGGGCCTAGCTTGGCTTTCTGCACTCAGGGAAAAAAGGGTGGTGTGTAGAAATACACATTTTCTAAAGCAACAGCAGCAGCTTTGAGTAACACACACAACATAAAGTTTCACTGTGTTGTTCAGACAAAATGACTAGTTCCTGAATTACTAAAACATTTTATATGAATAAAATGAATTCATACTGAACCAATGAGAAACTTAAACAAAGCTTATTTAGAAGTGACATGTGATAAACACTTACAGACCAGTACATCCAATTTCCCAGTTGTTGTAATTTTTAAATAGTTTTACCACTTCAGCCATTATCAAACATAAAGATCTTGTTGTTTGTTGTATGTTCATTTTATTCCTAAAAAAATGAATCGTTTACATGATCTCACACACTCACACTAATTTGCTCACTCACAGCCCAAGAACACAGACTGTTTGAAGCAGAATTCAAAAATAAATGGAGTGAAATGAGACTGTTGAGCAGATCCACACAAATCTACACAAATGGCTCAAATACAAAAAGATACATCTAATAAAGTGTACTGAATTGCAGCAAAACAAAAGGATACATTGGTATTTCTTTATTTCATTTTTTCACATTATTGACCAATAAATAGCAAAAGTTGTGACCCAGCCTTCTTAAAATATATACAATGTATTAACAAGTAATTCTTATTTAAATGAATTTGTTTTTTGTTTTTGTTTTTAAACTCAGTACTGGGTGTTCTTATTGGCTTAAAAGAGGAAAAGTGAGAATGAAGATAAATCAGTAAGTAAAAGTACTAGGGGTGGGAATCACCAGACGCCTCCCGATACAATATCATCACAATTTTAAACACATTGTAATATTCTGCAATATATTGCAAATTTTAACCTTTCTTCCAACTACAAATTTTTCCCAATTTCAAATGATGTCCTCAAAAGAAAACTTTGTCAACATCTGTTTTATCTAAAAAGATACATTTCTCTGTTTGTTAATATCACTTGTATTGCTGCAAAATGGGATTGTCAAGCAGACAAACTGCCAAACACACATACATATACACACACATATATACATACATATACAGTATACATACATAAACATATATATACATACATATACATACATAAACATATATATACATACATATACATATATATACACATATATACTGTATATATAAAAAGATTGATACTTGGCGCCTGTGTATCGATACAGTATTGCCACTGAAAATATCGCAATACTATGCTGTGACAATTTTCCCCCCAACCCTAAAAAGTACCAAAAACCTTTTACATAGAAAAATAAATATGACAAAAAAAGAAAAAGTTGAGGATCAAAAGAATGAGGACATGAATGAAACTTCTTGCATTAGAACATCAATAACTGCAAGTTTAGGGCACTTTTTTTATCTTGTGATTGCATCACTGAAATATTTTAAAATTAACTGGAAACAGGCTCAACATTATTTTAACCACTACCTCTCTTACATATAATTGTATGGTAAAGGCAAAGGCTAAAACAGCTATTTCAAATGTTAACATCAAACCTCACAACTGCACTGATGATTTCTTGTCTCCGAAAGCTGCATGGCTGCTAGAGTAATATTAATGCGTGTCTGATCCAGACAACAATCGTGCATGTTCACCTGTACAGTATTTGCAAAAAATGCAAAAATCTTTCATGCACTTCCTTCATTCCAAAGTCATGCGTAATCTCCCAATATGCAAGATGCTCCAAGAAGAAAACTACAGCGCATTATGATGAAAAATACACAACTCCATGGCAGTCTGAATGCTAAACAACTATCAAACACATTATTTTTCATACTCTTTTTAACCTATCTGCAGAGAACCAACACAACCAATATCACCATGGCCAACATTCACATTCATCCAAGGCGAAACACAGATCCAAACTCATGCTGATCCTCGACACCACAGGTGTAATCGACATCCACAAGGAAACTAAGTATTACAATGAATTGGTATCAAATCATGAAATGTCCTTACTGCTTCCTGGCTGTAGAAGATCCTAGTCTATATCTGTGCACATGACCGGAAAATCATACCCCTTTTGTCATCCCGCTGCACCTTCACTAGAAAGTAAGCAAATGAAGGTCACTTTAGCATTCACTACACTACATGGTGACAAAAACCTCTGACTGTTTCACACAAAATATTGTATAAAAGAAAATCTCTGATGAAGACCAACATAAGTTGAGTGGAGAAAACCCTTTAAGTGATGAAAATTAAGTGATGCCTAAAATGGGTGATATCCAACAGGCTAACATCACAAATTCCTCGATTTATCACAATTTACCTTTGGGAAACACTTAAAGATACTATGTGGAATTTGTTGTTATTGACAACGGGGGCTGTCAGTTCACAGGCTGTTATAGGCAACCGAGAAAGTTGGAAAGGTCTCAGTTACGTTACAAACATGTTGGCAACACAAAGCAACTAATACATGTAAATCACTTTACAAAGTACCTTTAAGCATTTATTGTAAGATCAATTCAGACTATTTCACGCAATTCCGAATAAAAACACAATTAACTTCATTTAGCAGCTTTAGTTTGGTTATGATATCTACCAATGTCTGCTCTTAATCTGGGGAAAGCAACAGAGAAACGCAAAGCAAAGCAGACCACACCAGATCACAGCACACCTGTAAGCTTTAGCCAATTAAAAGAGCCTGGCCGAGCAGAGCGAGCAGCAGTCTTACTTCCTCCCTCTCAGACACACCTGATCAGAGTCTTCCACAACTGCTTGGGCCTGAAACCACAGGGAGAAGGGAGCCAAAAGGGCCAACTCACTTAGTAAACTCAAGTATAGGTGTGACCTACAACAGCTGACTCAACCAAGGCACTTTATATGCAGATAGAGTGATCCACAAAGTGCAGCTCATACACCCAGATACAAAAAGAGAATATGAATGAAGATGCAGTAATCCTACTATGACACTAAATAATAAAGTTTCTGCCTAGTCAATTTTGGATTTAAATTAGAAATGCACTACATACAAGTGAGGGTAACTATAAATTAAATAAAGTCAGTGTTTCTGCTATAAATAACATTCATTCAGTATTGGCAAGCCTCCATTTCAGTTTTTAGTGCCACAGGAATCCCTGGCCTCATAAAAAAATATTCCAATGCAAAAACATTCATCAAAAGAGAAAACTCTGGAACAGCAAAATAACAAACACATAAATGTAAAGCTCAAACATACAATAACTGAGTGACCATTTAATTGATCTCCCTGTACTTTATTTAATTGATGAAGTAAAAACCCTGTCTGCACTCCACTGAGAAAATTGTAAGAAGAGTAGAAAGGAAAAACTAAATTACAAATGTGGGTGAGAAACAGGACAATTTTATGGTAGTGTGGGAATCAAATCTTCAAGTAAGACAAAGAAACAAGGTGACAATTCGTGGGTGGTAAAGAAATCGCAAGCACACTGATAAAAGCCTAGTGAATTACATACAGGCCCACAGGTAACAGTTGCTCATTGTTCTGACTGCAGGTCTGGCTATGTACCGTATTTCACTTCAATGCTGACATCTAGTGGTCATCTGTAGACTATAATTCCAGAAAGTGTGAAATGTAAAGTGAGAAGCAGAATATAAGGCAGGTGAAGCTTAAGCTGTTAAATTCTAAGATATTGAAATTAATGACCAAATAAATTTCAGGTTATGCAGTGGCAGTGATGTAAGCACACAAGATGGACAGGCAGAGTGATCCACAGACGAGACACATACAGAATACAAAAACGCACATGGGGACAAATGTAGAGCCATGATCACTGCTTTGAGCAGGACAGTGTCAGGATTTGCTAACAACTCTCTGACAAACTCTGAGGAACAAGAAGCATGGAAGACAGAAAACACACAAAAAAGGTGCAGCGACTAAATATGTTTTAGGCTTGCACAGTACAAACATTGATATATTGGAACAATACAGTTTTCTTTTTAATTGTATTCGTCTTGATTTATTTTACAGAAAAAAAAAGAAACACACACCCAGAACAAAGTGTTCGTAAATTAGAACTATTTAGAGTGGCTTAGAACCACATACAAATGATCAGACATGAGGAGAGGTGAAGAAACATATCACCATGAGAGGAGGAGAGGAGAGGACTACCTTTAGACTTAAGTTAATTTGGCGATCCTGCGAGCAAGAGACAAGAAGGGGAGAGAAAGAATCTCTTGCGTTAAGTATGACAGTGTGACACAGGACGAAGAAGCATTTGTCTCACCAAGCACACAGGAGGGAGCAGAAAGCTAAGGGAAAAAAGGAAGAGAGCCACAGAGGAGTTTATGAAGAGAAAAAAGGAGAGAGAACTTGGTACGAGGGAGGACGACGGGGATGCCAGAAACGTCTAACGCAAATATATAGCTATATTTATTACAAGGCTTGGTTGAATTCTCATGTAGAATGCGGTCTGTTATTTTCTTGATAACCTAACACCTTTCAGTAAAAATGGCTAAACATGGTTTTACTTAAATTTTGATATAAGCTCACCTTGTCTCAAAACCAAAGAGGAGGATGAGGGGTCTGTTGTTACTCCACTGGGGTGACAGTTTCTGAAACTGAGGGCCATGTGTTTCACAATGTTAAGATCTGCTTCTACTAAATCTGACATAACTATAATGTTGACATGATATGTATCTACCGATGAGCTACCAAGCTACCTATGACACTGATTAGCCTATTATTGCTAATTATAGCCATTATAGCCTATGAATTTAAAATTAAACATGTTTCAAATTAGGCTATAATGGTGTGTTAGTGTTGTTTATTTATTTAGCCTTTACCCCAGAGTACATGTATAAAAAAATTATTGTTTGAAAGTGTATGTTCTGCTCAGTTCGTTTTCAGCAACGGTCGCAGTTCAAGCAGTTTAGTTTAGATTTCATTTTCTAGTTTGTGCTCACCTTTCTTTGAAAAGAACTCAATTATCAATCGTTTCCCCTCATTTTGTTTTCTCTCCTACGGTCTTTCATTTCTTTTTTGGCAGCTTGATTTGGCTTTCTTTGAGAAAGACATTTCTATAGATAGTATTTTTTTGTATACAAAATGTAGTCAGTCAATCAACCAAGCCAATACATTAACTTTACATTTCATCTGACATGCATTATTAAATTTAATTAGGAAATGAAAATATCCAGGTAAAATAAAATATATTCCAGACTTTTCAAGGGCCCTCTCTCCCCTTGGACCCTAGTAATCAGTATTGGTTTTACCCCCAGCAAATGAAACCCCCCCCGAAAAGTTGCTAAATCTAGTGACAAAGTTGCTAAGTTGGCAACACGTGTTGAGTAATAGACGAAGGGTTGCATAAAACAGCTCCAGAGTTTACATTGCTATGGACGCAGGATTCCAACCGTAGAGACGGAACCAACTATTTTCTTTAGCGGAAGCAATACAATCGTATTTAAATAAATAAACTACCATTTTGTGTCAAATTATTGATTTATTTGGTAAGTAGCCATGTGATAAGCGGGATAATGTTGAGTGAGGCGGTTGTTATAGCAAATACAACCTTATACAAGCTTATTCAAGACCCCTCCACTTTGCGTCAGAGTCCTGATCACCCTGTCGGGGATGTATTCGCTAGAACAACCGCCTTGCTCTACATTATCCCTTACATATATATGTAACAAACAGTATTGTCATGGTGGTAATTATTTTAAGGTTAAAAAGAAATGTTGTTTTGAGTTCAAGAGAATCAGAGAGACCATGGTGTATAAATAAAGGTTCTACGGAGAGAATGTACAGTAAGTACAAGCTTGTGTGTGTGTGAGCAGGGTGAAGGAAGAGCTGTTGAAACTTACACACAAAGCACCAACACCATGACCATGATGCATCATGCATCCCCTTTTGGAGAACATACAGTATGTACCGAAGGTCTTCACAGCCAATTGCAGAAGTGAGGTCGGACTCTCTTTCTGATCTTGATCAACAATCCTATTCTTCAACTCTTTTCTCTGTCTTTCTTCATTGTAACATAAACTTCACATCCTGTTTGAAGGTCCAAAATGACCGTAGCCATGTCATCACTGGCTTCTTTTTCATTTGAGCAATCTGAAGAGCTGGTTTAAAACCAGCAAATTATCCCTTTAAGTGTATGCTATATTTAGAATATTTTGACTGCTGTACCTTGCCGTCAGACAGTCCTTTCCACAAGATTCCTTTGTCAAACTGTCATACCTGATGACGTTTTATAAAAGCAATAGCTCACAAGCCGTGGTATGTTGTGATATCACAGCTAAGGGGTGTTGTTCAGCCCAACGCAAAGCTGAGGGAGCCATTGCTGAATAAAATCCATAGAATTCTGTAAAATATTACAAGTACAGTGTCAATGGTTCCAAATTGGATCTTGGAAGTATTGGTTTCAACACAAACCATGTCTGTGGCCTTTCTAACATCCAGCTTTTCCCTTTTTTTCTTCTGTTACCCACAACTCTTCAATATGTGTGGCAGAAATGTCATGAAAAATAACTTTAAAAAGCCTCTTCCAGAGACCTTGGCACCCACTGAGAGACAGACAATCAGACAACCAGAAAGAGAGCTGTTATACCCAGCAGGCCAGACACATCGGGGCAGGAAATTGAATGAAGGAAAAGACAACAGTGTCTCATCAGTGGCCTCAACTAAAAAGTATCTGGTACAGTACAGTACAGTACAGTACATGTTTAAGCGTGTGTATGTGTGTCTGGGTAGAATTTGAGAGGATAAGGTTTATGATTAACTTATGATTTTAGATACTCTGATATTGTTAATAAAATTCACTTTTTATTTTATTATTGGAAAGGTATGAGTATCACCATCATTGAACTTTATTACTGCATGATAGAGAAAATATTTATCTGTGAATTATGTTGGATCCTCATTGAGCAGTAATTAAGAAGAACTTTACATCAATGGGAAGAGAAGAATTGATCATAGGGCAATGATTATAACAAACTATTTTACATCCTTTTATTCTCTTAAATGATTTTTTATTTATTAATGTGTCTTGTTAAAACCTAACATATATCTAAACAACTAAGTCTAAGTCTTAAAAATAGAACAACTACACTTCTTATAAAGCAGCGAGAGACAGTCTGTTGTCAAATGACGGCCAGGTTAAATTCATAACAAAGTCTAAAAAGAGCACTATGAACATTTTTACAGTATATCCAAGGAGAATAATCCTTTTGCACACTGACTGTTGTTTGGCAAATGAAAATTCAATCTTTAATTTGACAGTTTGTTAGTTAGTTTTATTTAATTTCTGTGTCATGCCAAACATTTGGCACCACTACTTAATAGACATATTCCAGTGTCACAAAAATAAATCATATGGAGAGAAATACATGGAAAACAGAAAACAAAAACAATTGAAAATAAAATAAGATATCTACAGATGATCTAGGTAAAGAGCTTTTTTCTCTCTTCACCCAAGCTTTCTCAAGATGACTGGCTATTTTTATGCGTTTCACGTGCAAATAGCCATCTCAGTCTTTGTGTGTCATCCATATTTACAAAATTAATATCTGTTCTTATCTTAATAAAAAAAAATCATCACACTGTTAAAAATTAAAAGGACAGTAGTAAACAAAATTCAGCTAATTTACTATATTATTTAAACAACACATCAAACAGATCCGCCTTTCTTCTTCTATATTAAAAGGTCCCATGACATGGTGCTATTTGAATACTTTTATATGACCTTAGTGGTCTGTATACTGTACATACTGACTGTATGTGAAGTCTCTTTCCCAAAATTCAGCCTTGGTGCAGAATTACAGCCACTAGTGCCAGTCCCACAATGTGCTTTCCTTAGGACAGGCCATTTTTGTGAGACTATGAGCTGAGGAGGTCTTTGAAAGCTGCAGCTGCTACGGATACGACCATTCAATATAATTTCCAAGTTCTAATATACAAGGTTGGGAAATTAGCCATGTGACTTTGCCTTGTACACCAGCCACAGTGGTGGGTGGAGTGGTTTTCAGCGCTAGTCCGTGACATTGGTTTAAAAAATGTGGCAACATATCCCCGGTGTTAGGAGGCCTGCTGCGGAGTCAGCAGTAGAAACTGTTGAGGGCGAAATAAAGAAAACAAGTGGCACATTGTGGCGAATGGAAAACCAGGGAATGGTTAGCCTACTAGGGTTGGGAGATGTCCACTAAATTGGCAATTGATCAAAAATGCATTTAAATGCCCTCTGTAAATAAACAGTATTACATGCTGCCACTGGTTAGGGCAGTACATTACAACTTGACCTCCTTTCACTTAACTACGGTGCTGTCTAGACTCAGAATAGAATCAGAGCTCTGTGATCTGTGAACGTTTGCCTTTAACAGAGCGACAGTAATAACCTAATATACCATCATTACTAACATTAAACTACATTCTCGTTATATTTGCACTGAATAATGCATTCCATAAAAAGAACCATAACTCTTGCAGTGCACAAGAACAGATGTGCAATATTAGCTCACACATAAAATAGCACCCTCGTGAATTAACCTCCTGTTGCTAATGTACATTCATAAATCCTGCATAACATCGCCATCAGACTTACTTATTGATACACAGTAGTATCCACTAAATTAGTCCAATGAGGGGATAAAGGAGAGTGTGATAGCGTTCCACGTTAACGCCAGGCAGAGCAAGCTTTAATACTGACAGACTATCCCTACAAATAGGTTGCACGTAAGGGGGGAAAAGTAGCTTCCACTTAAGGGGCAGCACAGCTCAAAGTGTCTTTGCTAGTTCAAGACCAACGTGGTTGTCAATTTCCAGCCCACTAGGATTAGTGTGTGTCTGACAGGATGGGGGGGCGTGGCATCACGATGGTGGCAATGATATGATATCATCCATCGGCACAACCCTATAGCCTACCTTACCGATGACCAGTCCATGCACTGTACTTACTGTCGAACTTACTCGTCTTCAAAAAATGCAAACACTGTGTTTGTTTGTTTGTTTGAGGAACAACTAACCTTAAATTAGAGGCAATAAAAGACCACAAGTCATCCAAGTCTCATATCAAGTGCACTGCCATACAGCTGGCAAAGATGGGACCCCAGGAGCAGAGTTTGGCAATAAAGGCAATTTTTTTCACATCACTTTTTATTTGCTTATATTAATAAAATATGTATTAATAATACAAAATAATGTACTGAAGCAATTCAAAATATGCTAGTACACTTTTTATAAATTTGAATTCCGGAAAAAGTGGCTGGTAAAAAATATAGGTGGCTGGTAAAATTAATTTCCCACCATGTAATATACACATGCTTTTTTAGAGCTTAGATTGGCTGTACACACTAACACAGTAAATTAAAGAAAAGGTTATCTGGATCGGATTAACAAGGCTATACAAAATACAGATTTACCACATCATCATCCTAATCAACAATGACTCTGGTTTGTAGATATATATATAAAAACTAGAAAAAAAGAGTCTTATTGATAGCCAAATGCAGATACACTTTAATGTTGTACAGACTCTAGATAAGACATTAAAGGTCCAATATGTAATATAGTTATTGTAATAAATCCAAAAATGAGCCCTATGTATCATCAGATATTAAGGAAACATTCTATGCTGCATGCAAAGCATGTAATGCTTTGTGTTTGGGCCTGTTTGTTGTTATCAACTGCCCATTTTGACAGCCAGGCTGGGTTGCCAGATATCACGTTACTTGTAAAAAAAAAAAAAAAAAAACAATCAGGCTACAGCTGTAACATTAGTACAGCCATGAGAGCAGCAAACAAACAAACAGGATCAATGGAGATAAATTCTACCCAACCTAAAAATCTGGCATGTTTTTAACAGTTGCAAAACCCGAGACGTTACAAACCCCACGTAAATATTGGAGATGTATTTGAAAGATAGAGACAGCTTAGAGCACAAAAGGATGCAGAGTTGGCTAATTTCTCACTGAATGGGTAGCTAAGAATTAGCTTCAGGCTAATTCATCACGGCTACTAGGGACGGGCATTTTATGTCATTTCAACATTAGTGTACTTACGTTGAATTATATAGCTAGAGTACCTGAGTTGGTTACTTGCTAAAACAAGTTGAGACACAGCCAGTAAAGTGACCCGACTGGTCCTGGCTAATGCCGCCATGCTAACCCTGCTAACATTACTGGAGGACCAGGCGAGCGGGCCATGGCTGTTTACAACGTACACCCTGTTTAGCGGCCACCGCCAACGGTGAGTTATTTTAAGCCAAGAGAGTGGTGCTGTAAATCAGAGGGCCGTGAGTTTGCAGTGTGTTTAGCAATTGTTGCTGTAATTCTAAGCCAATAATGTGTGTTCAGTTGGGTGGAGAGGACAGCATTATAGTATTATTTTTAGTGGTTCCTACCTAATTCTTAGCCTAGGAAGTGTGTCTGTCCATCGGGTGGAGAGGACACTGAGGTTGTTGTGTTTTTAGCTGTTCCTACCGTAATTCTAAGCTGAAAAAGTGTGTTTGTCAGTTGGGTACAGGGCTCCCCGTGAGCACGGCTTCTATGACTGTCAATATAGCCAGCAATTACCGTTAGGTACTCTGCTGTGCTGTGAAGTAATGTCTGTCTATGCGAGACAAGCATCTAGCAACACGATTGTGGATGCTCCTTCAGCGCACTTTGGTGGAGGAGGTCCGGCAAAGCAAGACTATGGATGCTGCGGTCTCAGCCTGGCAACCTCTGTGAACTTCTAGGCTGGGGAGAAGGGGGCGTGGGAAACAACTCTCTCCAGTACTTGGAATTTGTACTGCAGTAACTATTTTAAACACTAGCTGTCAGTATTACATATTGCACCTCTAAGTCGATAATTAAAGACAACAAACAGACAGACAGATCAGAAGGCCATGGTGGTTATTTCCATAGACAGTAGAAGAAATGGACATTGTGACCCTGTTGATTTCAACGGAGACCAGTGAAGGCTATTAGAAGCATTTTTCCGGTGAGGGCTGAGCGTTACTCAGCAGCCTCCAACTGAGCTTGAAGACGTAGATGTGACGTAAGCAACCTGTCTGAAAGTTGTAAGTCTTCTGGTAGCTGTGCCAAGAGAAATCTCAATCATTCCGAATCTTGCTGAGACGGAGAGCGTATGTATATGTAAGGAGATAACATAGGCACAGGCTAATTATTGCTAACTAAAATGCTAGTTACATTAACATTAGTGTTTAAACCTAAACATCTAATGTAGTCAAAACTTCCTGCTAACTTATCCTGTACTGTTCGGTAATTCCTCTACTATGTGACAGCAAGTCACTTGGTTATGACACAATCGTTAGCCTATTTTTATAAAAACGTCTGGTACAGAGCCATAACATAAGATACAAGGTAATGGAGCCTTTTATTTATTGCCGTGTTTCTTTAGAAATAAACAATGGAAAAATAAATTCTTCAAACACTTTGCATGTAAAGTTATTCGCTGTCAAAGTGAAGTCAAAATTAATGGCAGGTGAGAGCTAGGCAGCCTCAAAAAAGGCGCGATAGGAGCTACGCTTTGTCGAGGCCTTGATTATTTCAGAACAAACCTCACCTCAAATTTCTGCCTGAGTTCCTCATTTCCATCATCCTCCTCTGAGATAGGAACATTGTAGTACTCCCCCTCCTCTTGGCACAATAACTTATACCTTAAAAAAGAGAGATGGGAAGATAGGGAAGATGGAGGAAGAAAGACAGGGGGAATGAGTATGGATTCATACAAAAAAACATTGTAAGATAAGAAACCAAATTTAAGTTTAATTTGTCTACTTTCCCTTCTTCTACTCTACTATTCTACTCTTTCACCAATTTTGACCTGCTGGGCCTGGATATAGTTGATGGTACAAAACAGTCTCTTTTCCTCTGGGGTATTTTACACTTTACAATTCAAGACACACATATAAGCAGACTCAAACTCAACTGTCAATTAAAAAAGTGAAAAATTAAAATATCCTGCTTCTCTGGGACAAACCGACTGTTGCTATTGCTCCAGGTGGCCATCAATTAGTACAGAGCAAGTTATTGAAGTTATTGCCCACAACAAAGTCACAAACTTAGCCTACTGTGTGCATTAGACGGTGGCCCTGGAAACCTGCAATGTAAGCTGCAAAGGAGGTCATCTTCATTCACGGTCAATGCTAAACTGTTGATACTTTTGTTTCTTATGCTGTCTCTTAGAGCGTATGACCAATATGGCTATTAGAATAATAACATGGAAGTGAGTGTTACCAGCCACAGACTGGAGCCTTAATGAGCTCTGATACACCGAAGGAAAGGGCCCCCATGAAGTCATTCCTGGTGGTCCGATCCCA
The DNA here is from genome assembly GCA_026937815.1 of Etheostoma perlongum. Classification (NCBI taxonomy): domain Eukaryota; kingdom Metazoa; phylum Chordata; class Actinopteri; order Perciformes; family Percidae; genus Etheostoma; species Etheostoma perlongum. Next base: position 21,717,128 of record CM049372.1, on the reverse strand, counting down.
GTCCCACACCTCCACTGACAGCCTACGGTCCTTATCTGTAGCCTTCAGCTTGCTATAACACAGAGATGGTACATATGGTGTTTGTGTCAAGTTTTTCAATACAATTACATTTCACAATTTAAAAACAAATATGTCATATGATTGTTCTTTGTGGTTATATGTTATAATTTGTAGTAATAGTAATTGCAGTGGTAATCTTGTTGTGACAGCACTATTTAATACTATTAGAATGATAAATTGTTGTTATTAATTTAATTATTACTTTTGAAGTAGTGTTAGCTCTAGTAGATTCAAACTTTAAGAACAGACAGCAAGATGCAGACCATTGTAAGTTTCAGTCTATGAACCGATTGAAAGGTTACAATGAAATATTGCATTTGGTAAAGACTTTTTTGAAAAGTTAGTTGTAATACATATTGTATGTTTAGCACTTCCAGTCATTTATATCTGTCTCATAATTGTCTGTATCCAATAAGAGAACATATTATATTTTGTCAAACACATTTAGAAAAAAAACTGACTGCTCGATGGACTGTGTGTGTGTGTGTGTGTGTGTGTGTGTGTGTGTGTGTGTGTGTGTGTGTGTGTGTGTGTGTGTATATTAAAAAAACAAAATGGAAACAATTATGAAGGAAAGACATCCAAAAAAGTTGGGTGAAGAAGTCATGATGTATTGGGATAGTTTTTGTACAGTAGTAATGGCAGCAGCTCCAGCATAAGTAGTGATAGAAGTACAGAAATCATTGAAGAAGATGAGAAGATGTATCAGTATAAACCGCTGATTCAGTTGTTTTACTGCTGACATTCACAATATCCAGTACATGTACTGTACGTCCCATTGTAAAATACCCAAAGGTGTAGTGTAGCCTTTAGTAGAACAGAGGTGACAGGTCATTTACTCACAAATCAAAGGACTCATTCCACTTTGGGTTGAGGTTGGAGCGGATGGTTTTGGTCTTCTGCTTGGTCTCATTTTTGGGGTCTGGTACGAGCTTGAGCTTGACATACGGATCAGACAGGCCATTGGGGTCCATGGGGATCAGGTTTTTGCCTTCACCCACTGATGGAGAAAAAAAGAATAGGAATAAATTATTAATTTGTCTGTAAAGACACAGAATAACTAAATAAATGTATGAACAGTATATGTGACTCTGTAAAAGCAGTGTTTTAAGTTGCACAACTTGGTCCACCTAAATGAGTTGAAGCACACTTTTTCCCATATTCAGCACACCTCAAACATCTACTGCACTGCTAGTTACCACACCAATGGATTCAATTAGCCTAGTTTCAATAGCTAAATGAACACTCTTCCTTCATATTCTGTATGGTTTCTACAATACAAATCATGTAAGTCAGGAAAAAAACAGATCCATCCATCCATCCCATCCATACGTCTTCATCCGCTTGGGTCGTGAGGGCAGCAGCTCCAGCAGGGGACTCCACAATTCCCTTTCCTGAGCCATAATAACCAGCTTCGACTGGGGTATCCCAAGGCGTTCCCAGGCCAGGTTGGAGATAAAATCCCTTCACCTAGTCCTGGGTCTTCCCCGAGGCCTCCTCTCAGTGCCTGGAACACCTCCCTAGAGAGGATGTCCAGGAGGCATCCTTACCAGGTGTCCAAACCACCTCAACTGGCTCTTTCAACGTAAAAAGGTAGCAGCTCTACTCCGTGTTCCTCGCGGATGACTGAGCTTCTCACCCTATCTATAAAGAAGACGCAAGCCACGCTCCTAAGGAAACCCATTTTGGCCGCTTGTACCCCGGATCTAGTTATTCCGTTCATGACCCAGCCTTCAAGACCATAGATGAGGGTAAGAACGAAAACTGACCGGTAGATCAAGAGCTTTGTCTTCTGGCTCAGCTCTCTTTTCTTAACAACGGTGCGATAAAGTGAATGTATTACCGCCCCCGCTGCGCCAATGCTATGACCAATCTCCCGCTCCATTTTCCACTCAAGGTGCTTGAACTCCTTCCCTTGGGGTTAGGACTCATTCCCTACCCAGAGTAGGCACTACATTGATTTCCTGCTGTGAACCATGGCCTCAGATTTAGAGGTGTTGATCCTCATCCCAGCCTCTTTACACTTTACGAACCAATCCAGTGAGTGCATCATCTGCAAAAAGCAGAACTGCATGAGAACAGTGATTCAACATTGTAGGCTGTGACATGCTTAAGTAGGTGAAATCTCTCTTTTCGTTCTCCTGTATTTAGCTGTTCAGTAAACAAGGGCACACCAGGGACATTAGCACTCCGTTAGCCCTGAACGTTAGAGCACTGCCAGGCCTGAGCTACAGTACAGCGCGCACACACACAAACAGACTCACTCACTCACTCACTCAAACATAAACACATCTACACACACATACTGTGTTTGTCTACACACAACACCACCCCAAAGGGACAGTGTGATTGCCTGCCTTGCTTGGCTCAACATCAGCCCCTGGAGAGCCTAGAAGCCTCTCCATGTGGTCCTGTCAGTCACATTACAACAGAGGGACAGAGTAGCGGAGATGTTAAATGACCTTTGACCTGGAGAGGACAACACTAAGCCACTAGCTAAACTGCTAAACCCAATGTAAAAACCCTCCATGACAAAGTGGCTTCTTTTTATTCCTACAAATGAAAATAATTATTGCAGTTGCACCAATAGAACAAAATGGTTATTTAATAAGCCAGCAGTACCCTTGTTTGCTTTTGTTCTCAGCATCCATGGTGGGGGATTCAGGTGTTGAGCAATGTTTGATGAGCAAAGGAGTAAGCTGCTGTAGAGTATACACCATGAACGTATTATAAAACACACACACACACACACAATCTGAGAGGAAGAAGAGAGAGACAGCAGGTTACAGAAGCAACTTGAGGTGTGGGAAGGTATTGAGCGAGCCGGAGCTTGCAACCCTCTGCCTTCTCAGAAATCCAATAGATAAGTTTAAAGCCCATCTACAGGCACCAAATAAAGACTCACAGTATACTCTATTTGCACTTGAGTGCATTCTTATATGTATGCACTCTATACCAGAGAGAAGAAGACACATTTTCTTTGCTGACTTCTTAGATTTCAGATATAAATTTAACCTTGATGTCTCTCCTATATTCTCAACTCTTTCCATTTTATCAAAAGAGGTGAAACGGAATAGAAATTAATTAAATATGTGATAAAGTCTTTCACATTTAGTTTTTAACTTCTTGATGGAATAGCAAATGGGCCCTTTTTTAAAATCACTGAAAAACCAGCTGGCTTCTCATAACCCATAACCATTAGTTGTGAATCAGAAGAATTCTTCTTTGCGTCAACTCTCAATACACTGATGGGATGCTGGTGGTTTGTTTTTACCCTAACTGTGTGACATTAATCTACACAGAATGTGTTGTATATATGTTATATTTCCATGTATCATGTACTTTATGTAAATTATGTTTCCAATTCTTTCTCCTTCAACTTTTAACTCTTGCATTGTATAGGGCATGTTTTGAATGTTTCATACACTGGCCGTATGTATGCAAAGTCACAGTACCCAAATTACATTAATGGAACAGACTACAGACCTACAAGGGGACATTGTTCAAAGGTTTGTGCTAGTGACAATTCTGTAGAATACAATCAGTGGTTAAGCTGGATGTAATGCAATTTGTCTAAATAATAAACACCTAATATTTAGTTAAGCATCATGTAGAGTGGACTCTCTTTATCTCTAGTAATTACAAAGGTTAAGTCAAATAATAAAAAGTATGACAATTATACAGAATAAACTTGATGATACACTGGACATTTTTGTCATAATATCTATATAAGGATATACAAATATGTATAAAATAAAATATATATACAAAGAAAATACTGAAACTAGAACTAAGATGTTGATATATTTTGTTTAACTATGTCTCAAGTACACCCTGATGGTTTGTATTGCAACTGTGTATTGGACTGTTTGTGTGTGTCTTTATTGACTGCAGACCAGAGACCACGTTAAGTATTTCTTAGTGTTACTGCCAACTGTATTTCTGGTCATGACCAGTAGGGGCATTCTAGACTGTCTAATTTAGCTTGGCCTGCACAGAACTTTTTCCTTCTATATACTAACTGTATAGCACGTAAACCAAACAAGATGTGTGTGTAATCCTAATTTCTTTCAGATGTACTGCTGAAACCTCACAATCCAAGGTACTTTTGGTGCTGACCATTTCTGCTTAAAGGTCAAATTATCTCTGATTTTGTAAGTATAGGTATTTAAGTATATAATATATATATATATATATATATATATATATATATATATATATATATATATATATATATGTCTTAGATTTTGGATGTTGTAATATGGCACAAGTGTTTTCTTTTCCTGGTTTTAAAGGCTGCAATACAGTAAAGTGATGTAATGCACCAGCCTGTTCAAGCTGTTCTATTACTTGCCTTTACCCATAATTATATCCACATTATAGATTACTATTCTATTTGATTATCTCAAATGTCATTGTAAAAATATTTTGTTACGGCACCAATTTTCAACCCTACAATATTGTTATCGACATTGAGGTATTTGGTCAAGAATTTCGTGATATCTGATTTTCTCCTTATCGCCCAGCCCTATGTGCGAGTACACACACACACACACACACACACACACACACACACACACACACACGACAAAGGAAGCAGGGGTGTGTGGAGGGGCCGTAACATGGTTGCTAGGATACAAGTCTTTACTATCTTGGCTTGCATTTAAACAGCAGTCCAAGTTCAAACAGTACCCACAAAAAACTACTTGACCTCTGTTCTATCCAACTATGCTCCGAATAAAACTAACCCAAAAAAAATCTGAGTAAAGCTGAATGCCCACTAAATGTTAGATATGTAATTTTAGGACAGATTATTATTTTATTATCAGCTTTGTGTAATCAAATTTCAGATACAGCCAAGCTTTATTAAGCTTTCTGAACCTATAGCAGCTAATTAGCACATATGATTTTCACCCTGAAATCCTCCGCATGCATCTACTGCAAACTATATAAAGTTTTACTCCTTTCTGTTGAAAAAACAAACAGCCACATGTAAGATAAGAGATTCTACGTCTCTCTCTAATACATACTGTTCATATCTGGACTGTTAAACAGATTTTTCTGCTTATTTCCCTGGGCACACTGTCGCAAAAATTGAACTGTTGCACACCATAAACAAGGCTCATCATGATGCAGACTGAAATTACTGCATATGCAAAAAATAGCCTAGTATTGTTGAAAACTGAATCTGTGTATCTCTTGTTTTAATGTAGAAAAAATAAACAGAGACTGACTAATCGGTTTGCATTTTCCATTTTGATTAAAGGTCAATATTTGTTTTGCAAAATGAAACAGAATAAAGAATGACAGAAAAAAAAGCTAGACAGAAAAGGCATCTGTGAAAATGTTTTGAAAAACACAATGTGCGACTCACTGAGAAGAGGGAGCCATGGCAGGGCAGCAACAACAGACTGGGAATACCAATGACATGACTTTGGGGAGTCTGGCATCAGAAATAACATGGCAACAAAGTTCAGCTCTTCTATGAGCTCCACAGAGTAAGTCTTAATATGATGGACCTACAAAAGATAGTTCATACCAAGATGGGGAGGATGTCACTGTGCGTTATGTCATTATGAATGATATGAATCAAACAAGTTTTCTTAAAATATTTTACTGTCAGAGAGTTTATATTTTCATGGCTCTATTGTTTTTTCTCCACATTTTCAGAAACGTTTCAAAGTCTGTTCATTACCGCATTGTGTGTGTTCAATCCAAGGCAGTCTGATCTTTGAGGAGTCCATATTTAATGGTTTAGGTTTTCCTTTAGGATCTGTGTTCCTGCACTGTACGAGATGATACAGGTGTTTCTGTGTGTGGCTATAAGTTTTTTTCTGAGGGTGCACAGTGGCACTATAATCAAGCCACTAAATTGCAGTACAAACAAACACAAAAAGGCTTGTCTTCCACTGATACCAGATGACCCAACCTTAAAAACGAGGTCAGCCATTTTTGTTCTTCACCTCCCTGTGTAAACACAGTTTATAAAACTTAAACCACCAGACTTGCTTTCTCACTTGTACCTCTCAGGGGAACTCTGTCTGCGCTCCTTTGAAAGCCCACTACTACTACTGAAAAATGGCATTGTGAACAGCAGGACTGTTTGCCTTATAATGAAATATCAGCATACAGGAAGTGGAGTGACTTGTATTCCAATAGTATGACACATGGGGTGCACGTGAGTTTTGTTGTGTACTGTATATGCTACTCTATTACAGCTTTTTGAATTATAATAGCTATTTATTTATTATTATTATTATTACAATACAGTTTTGATGGATTATATCTTCATTACAAGCACACAGTCAGATGGTCAAGGAGCTCACTACAGAACATTTGGACAGGGGACACAGCTGTCCCAGTGGCCAACACCCTGCAGTGGAAAAGTGTTGGCATTGGTACAGAAACAAGTGCTTTCAGCTGTTTCATCTTAACTGTGATTCATGGGAAAAAAATTCTAAAGTATTTTTCTCTTGGCAAGGACCTGTGCTTTTTGCATGATGACTCAGACACTACAAAGAAATGGAAATGACTTTAAGAAAAGGCTGAAGAGTGGAAGCAGTGGCAGTAAGTAGGTGGCATTCAGAGCACTGGGCAGTGATTATCCTTTTTTTTTTTTTGGATGCAACCAACAGGCTGCATCCAAACCCAATTCTCCTTGGATTCAGGGAGCAGAAAAAATATATAATTTTTATTTGAATGATTAACTGAATGAATAAAAAACTTGCTAGTAACATGGAAGTGACAAAGAGGGGACAAAGTGACTCAAAATGAAGCACATAAAACACTGTATTGATGAAGAATTTGAACAATTACTAATAATGTGGGCAAACATTGAGAATTCAATAATTATTTACTTAGGAAGGAGGATGTGCTCCACCATTGAGCAATGTTTAAGATCTGACACTTGACACTACCTACAGTGAGCACCCTAAAATAGCCTTATAATGAATGAGGCGATATAGTTAGAGTGAGATGAGTAAAAAGACAAGGGAGGAAGGTAGGGAGACATATATGCAACTACGATGCTGCAGCACAGGATACTATACACAGGATGTGTTGTAATGCCTGATTAAGCTTGCTTAATGTGTTACAAAGTAAAAGGTATTTTTCTTAAGTTCCAGCCTACATTTCTCAGAATGCTGTTTAACAACATATAAAGCAAAAAATATTAGAGTATAATGTTGTATATAATGTTTATCCAGATAAAAGTAAATGTGCATAGAAAATGATGCCATGCACCATTTAAGATACATGTTGCATGCAACCTATGACCAGCTCAGGAAGAAGGAAGCTGTTGTCGCAGTGCATTCTGCTATCCTCTTGTTCATGGATGCCCCCCTGTGTGTCTGTAGACAAAAAAAGTTACCACTAAAGTTTAAGATATATACTTTTCTGTCAAAGTAACAGCACTGTTAATATATCTATTAACATGCATGCTACACATCAGTTATCTACAGTTATACATCGAAAGCGACAGTAAAATAGACTCCTATTGCAAGGTAGGTGGCTGCACCAGCCAGAAGCTGTTAACAGTTTTTAGGGTGGATTTAGTATTTTACTTTCAAGGGCCGCTACACCTCCATAAGGTTCAAAAGTAAAATCCAGCTTCCCTGATCCACCTACATCTACTCTGAGCACCAATCTGACCTCCACACACCTACACTGCACCTATATACAGTATAAAAGACATTGGCACCTACAGCAGCTTTAGTGTAACAAATAGCAATTGACACATTGGACATTGAGGTAAGAGAGAAAAAAAATCTAATGAAACAATTTAAAGCAGAGTGAAGTGAGAGGGAGAGGAGAGAGATTGTTAAATGAAGCTTTTCTCCAGAACTGGGTGAGTTAACAAGGGAACAAAACGGAAATGTAATTATTAGCACCGTCTCTCCCACACTCCCAAAGGACATGCATGTAGCAAGGGTTTGTGCACATACATACACATTGATGAAGATAAGTAGGAATAAAAGAATATGAACAGAAATTACAGAAATGCCCCATCCCAAGTGGGCTCTGGATATTTGCACCGAGTCAATGAACAATGGGATTGCTGAAACAAACAGGAGGAGGAGGGCTCAGCACCAATGGATAAAGAGGCCCTGTGTGGCAGCCGGGAATGAGAGGCGTAGGACAAGGTTAGTGGGCTATGTATGTCCTTTAAAGACAGAACTTGGTGTGTCTCCTTCAGCACCCCCCCCACCCCCATCTTCGTTTTACCCTAACTGACAAAAACACACTCACAACTCTTGTTTTCTCTGGAAACTGTACAGAAAATCTTTCTGCGTGACTCATTTCATTTAGCCATCTCAGTGCCATGCCATTGACAGACTGTCAGAAGTCTGTATGTCTGTCTCTATTGGCCTGGTGGAGTTCATGTGTGGGGCCATGTATTGGTTTAAAGCACCGCTGCTATCCCTTGCTGACATGTCACTTCCTGTTGAACATTTTGGCTCTGGTCTTCAGTGAATTGCAAAAGAAATTGGAGTCACTCTTCACTCAAATTTGAGTATGTGTGTGTGTGAGAGTGTGTGTGTCCCTCTCGATTTAAAGGCACCATGTTACATTGCTTATTTCAGACATTAAAAGCCTATCCATATGTTTTATTCCATAATACTGTAAATTTGTATGATTGTAGATGTGTCTGGGTTCTGTGGATAATAGGCAATTATGTCAAAAATTCCCAGTAAAAAGGCAGCAGGTATGACAGAGAGGGAGCATCATTTCATGCCAAACACTTTTTGGTAGAATATCTGCTTGTGCTTCTGACCACATGAGTTTCAGTAAAACTGAACCTGTATCAATGAATTTGAGGGCACTGTCACTTTGAGACCAGACCACATGTCTTACACCTACTTTATTTGGACTGGGGAACAGAAAAAAACATCCTCACTAGAAGCAAGAACAAGAACTTATATTTAGTGTAATTCAAGCATGTTTTTTTTAAAGTTGACTCAGTTGTCTCTATTAAATCCTTGTCATTTCTGGCACAGCGACTGGGAACTAGGGATTTGTCTAGCAGTAGTCGTAGTATGCACATCCCTACAGGTGAGGTACAGCTCAAAAATGGCTGGATACAACTGAAAAAACGAAATGCCCACACTGACAATACTCCCATATAAAATCACCACATACTGTACATACCCTGATAAAAGTATGACACTTTGTTTGTAGAATAACAATCTGAAAGTTTCTCACCTCTTCCCTGCTACACTTTTCACTAATGGAATACAATTTTGTTTAGCAAGCTAGCTGCTAGGCGGCTATAGCAGCTAATGTAATATATGATACAATCTGACCTGAGTGGGCTGGTAGTGCTGGGACAGCAGGCACACACACACACACGCACACGCACATGCACATGCATGCAAAAGAACACATGTAAATGATAACATGCCTGTTCTGTCAACATCAGGATTAAGCTACTTTGTACCAGAGGGCCAAGGTCTGCAATATTGCATGTAATAATGGTAGTTTCCCATCCCTGGTGTACACACATACACATTCATGCGCAAATACAAGTGTGAAATATGCATACATTTTCACACATACTGTCCATCATTATCATGAGTTGACAGCTGGCAGAGCACGGCTCAGCAAAAATAAAAGCATTATTGGACTGGAATACAGCCCAAACCTTTGTGAAGAGGTGTTAAGTGTTAATATACTGTAGCCATTTTATTCATATTGTTGGAGAGCAGGTGAGACTGAATGTTTAAAGTGAGAGGTTGTTTTTGATAGGAGACTACTTTGCATGATTTGGTATAAACTTAATCCTGTCTATTCAAGTGTGTTGTTGTTCTCCACAGTATGTTCTTGTCCCACTTAGATTTTACGTGACATTTATTTCAGCAGATGACTGGCTTGTCACAGACTTAGTACTACCAGACGGAGAAGGAGAAATACATGGTGTCAGCCCAAAACCTTGAATAAGTATTTGTCACCAACTCAATATGTATTTAATTTAACTGTGTTTAAACCCTCCTCCTCTACGTTCCGTACACCAATGACTGTTGCTCTGTGAATGAAAACTGACACTTTGTGAAGTTTGCTGATGATACGGTTACTGTCATCTTACTGAACAAGGAAGAAACTTCACACGGTCTGGTCATTTCACTCATTTTGTAACATGGTGTTAGGATTGATTGTTTTTAACTATGCCTGCAAGGTAGGCAATCTACATATAATGTGTGTGATTGTATGTGATTTTTACTATACTATCTGCTGCCCAACAAATTGCCCCATTGGGGACAACAAAGTAACTTGAACTATATCTGTATATCTGTATATGTATATATATGTGTTTCGGGCCAAAAGGGAATTTTTTCCTTGCCACTGTTGCACTAAATGCTTATTTGTGGTAAATTGTTGGGTCTTTGAAAATTATAAAGTGTGGTCTGGACCTACTCTATCTGTAGTGTCTTGAGATAACTCTTGTTATGATTGTATACTATAAATAAAATGGAAATAATTAGCCTTGTAATTACCCTAAGCAGACACAGTTTAAGTGGACAAGGTGTGAATTACTTATAGTTATGGTAGATCAGGGTCATAATCTGACAAAATGACGGATGCCTTTCAGATTTTTCCAACATTGTTAAAATAAATTTGGTCAATGGCATAAAACAAATTCAGTAAACATGACCTCTACCTACAAAGTGTCCATCTTTTCCACCGTTTACTTTTTGCACTTTTTAGTTAAGCTAAAGGTGGAGGTTGAGGCTTAAGTTTGATTAGAATGAATGCAGAAATACATTAGAATCAGCTCAACTATGTGCAAACATTCTAATTGCAAATACAAAGAGTAAACTTTAATGCTTTAGTGGTCAGATAATGAGCACAGAACTTCCATGAATGAGACAAATGATTTTGTTCCTTACTCAAATTATTGTTACCTAAAGTTTGGTTCACTCTGTTCTTGCTGGTAATAATCTGATAACTGAATAGTTAGTGTCAGTTAAGTTCAGTGCCAGGGACTTGTCATGCACTTACCTCAGTCAGATTATTTAAATTATTACGTGTCAGCTCGATCAAGTCCCTCTTATTCTAGCAGATGTGCTAATGCACCATTACAGCCGGGGGATTTACAGCAAGCCTCACATACAAGGTAAAATGGACTCCTAAACAAAAACACACTGTTGTACTACACTGCTTTCTCTAATAAACTCAAGTGACAACACCATACAGATAATTTGGCCAATGGGCACACAGAATGTGCACATTCCATAATTAATTTTATATAAAGGCTTAAGAATCTGTATTAACCATTGACATTTTATTTATTTTCAATCTATTCGTGTTTCTGCACAGAGAGCGGTACAAATTGCTACATGCTAGGGATGGGCGATATGGCCTAATCCTTATTGCATTATACTGTACATTGCATCCTCTTGCGATAATATATATATATATATATATATATATATTATAATACAACCATTTCAGAACAGGTTACATAGACCCTAAGGAAAGGCAAACTGCTAAATGTATTTTTTTCTTAAAGAGAAAGAAACGTAGTATGTAGTTTTGAGAACATTTATTGTGCGAAACTGTAATTACACAACATAATGTTGCAGATAAATAAAATTCAATTACTCTAGTTGCAGAGACTTTAACAAAGAAAAAAGCTTAAAGTATTAGGTTCCTTAGCTTTAATGCAAACCATTTTAAAAGCCACTACACTTAGTTTAAGTCCTTGGTTCCTAAATGCCACTCAAGATGAAGAGAACAGGAAAAACTGGAGATAAGGAACAGACACTGTACTGAAAATACTTTCATTATTAGGCAAAGATGCACAGATACTTTAAATAAAAATATATTTCAAACAAAGTTTCTAACCTGCAGCCTAATGTACTGTAACACATTTGGTTTTAAACATTTTGTTCTCTTAATGAAATGAAAACTGGTGTCTTGTTAATAAAGGAACGAATACTGTGAATTAGGGAAAGTGTCTTTACAGTAGTGACATGCCATAGACCAGGGGTCTTCAACGTTTTCCAGGCCAAGGACCCCCAAACTGATGGCGAGATGGAGCGGGGACCCCCTAATTATATATATTGTATAAAATTGTGTTATATCAAACTGGTCCTATAGTGCCATGTGTAAATGTACCTTGTTATTGTGCATTCAATACTAAGATACTCAAATAATACACAGGTTCATATATTCATCTTTTTTATTTTAAACATGTGCGAGGCACAGTGAGTAGGGTGGCCATGCCACTGCCATTTATAAACATAACATAACACAATGAACTGATACCTGCCAAGATCAACAATGTCATTTGCATGTAATCATGCATAAATATAAAATATAAAAAAAAAGTCTAATCAACCAAAACTTTCGCGACCCCCATGCAGTACCTCCGCGGACCCCCTAGGGGTCGCGGACCCCCTGTTGAAGACCCCTGCCATAGACAGTAAAAAGTGCAAAACAGTAACAGAGCACACTTGTGCACACACACACACACACACACACACACACAGTAAACAGTCAAATAAAAACATTAATGAACAGCAAAGTGTGGGTGGAGCAAATAGTGGTATCTTATAGGTCTAATAATCTTATTAGGCCAAAAACCTTGTGGCTTTAGTTACAATAAAAGCAACACCAAAGATTCTCTTGTACCTTAAAATAATGTTTCTAAAATCAGGGTGAACGACATTTCTGCATTCGCTTTGCAGCCCTCTATTGGCTATAACCACACTATGTAAATTTGCCAGATTGGGTAGCAGAGCTGTAGTTCGAATGAGACCGCGATAATGGACAATTCCGCTTCCAACCCGTAGGGGGACCGAAGAGGAAAGGTGCTTTGGTGTTGTTGCATCACCGACTTGATTCATAATACATAATGTATACACATAAATGTATCAATTAGACATGATATAATGATGGCCTTACTCTTTTTCGGCTGTTCAGACAAAAAATACAAATAACAAGGTGTAAGAACATTGCTTAAGGATGTAAAAAAAAAACTCTGAAAGATTAAATCCCTATTTATTACATTACATTAAATAAATATTATTAATTTGATCTCATTAAATCCTTTTCTGAGCTAGGTAGGCAAAGACCAGGTGTGTCTTTGAAACCGGAGGCATTAGTCTATAAACAGCTGGCATTGCCAGTGATATGATCAAGTAGAATAGCCTTCTAATGAATAATGGTAAGACAGATGACTGTAAAGTCACGACCCTGTTCATAAGCAAAAACTTTAGATCACACCTTTGTGCAATTCTAATATATAACTGTAATATATTAAATTAATATATCAAGTCTTTAATTTGCCTTGCTGAGACATTTCAGTTACATCAGAAACTCCAGCCAACACAGAGAAAGTCGTGACTGTTTAAAAAGAGTAACAACACGAAGCCCACGCAGCAGACCACACACCACTGCAGGACTACATATTTGGATTGGGATTGCCTTCCAAGTGTGTCTCTTACGTTGAATGTTAATCGGGAGAGGTTCTATCGATCTGTGCACCCAAAAGGTAAAAGGCTCTGCAGCATACTGATAGCTGATAGTCAAGGTTCAGTTTAGGTGTAATGGAAGCAGGGGATAAAGACTGAATGTCTGTGTGGAATTAGACAGTCAGGATTTATCAACAAAAAAAGACAAAGTATTGAAATTGATCCAGGTTCACAATCAAAATAGATCAACAGAGTCTGCTAGCACATACACCCTCATCTTAGCCTGCCTGACAAACAAATATACACACAAACACATTTTCATTAGGCATTAGCCCATTAAATCCAGTGTGTGCTTCAGAGAGGGGCGGTTAGGAGGCATACCTGTGACCTGCAGCTTGTCGTCAGTGACCTCACACTTGAGGAAAAGACGCCCCCTCCTTTCAGTGTGATCGGTTCCACACATGCTGGGCACGTTCATGACACACTGATTATGGACATTCATATCGCAGGCTGCAGGGACAGAGAAAGGAGATACATGACATTACCAAAGGATTACCTTCATGCACTTGATCCAAATTTAATCAAACTGAATGGTTTAGGGCTTTCTTAGAATTGACTGAAATACTGATGCCATTGTGAATGAACATGCCAAGTATAGTAAGCTACTTTAAAAAAAAGTCCTCGAGACTTTCTTTATCTACTGTATATAAGGACATATTTTGATTTCATTCTGTGTATAAATACTTGGCACAATATTAAAGGAGGGTTTTTCTGAAAGCTGTGTGAAAGAGAAGATAACAAGGTTATGACCCAGATTCAGCCGAGTGATGTCATGCATCACGCTGAACCACCCTGTCATGGATTGGTTACAGTTAAATGGATTACATCATCATGCCACCAAGTCAGTAGGTGAATATGTGAATAATAATAAAAAAGATGTATTGTTTGTACCTCACTGTAACAGTCCTATGGATAACCATTGCTTAAAAATACTACAGTGTGATCATATTGTGGTGTGATTAGAGGCGGAATTGATCTTCCAAAACAATTTGCTGCTCTACATCTCTATTTATGTACACCCTGAAGCAATCATTAGGCATAACAGGTGGTCTGCAGCAGGTGAAAGATAATGTATTTAGGAGCTCATTAAGGCACTGACTAATCCACCAACAAAAGATTAAAACGAATAAGAGTGAGGGAAAGATATTAATAAAGACTCTGTAAAGCTTTTGATAGCAGGCCTAATCAGGGTACAAGGAACATAGCTGCAGACTGAAAATAGACTATGTGAGATTTTAATAAGTGAAAGTCAAGGAGGAGCGGAAATACAAGGGCTTATGATGTTCAGTGAAGAGTAACAATATGTTGTTGTTTTTTCGGGAGACTGATGCTGATAAAGTCGCTCTGTGTAGAACCACTTATAGCAAAGCATTATTTTCCTATGTATGCCATACTTATGCCTCATCGACCTGTAACAGTGCAGGATTAATCATCGTCCTTTAATATTTGAGCATCAACTTTAGGCCCTACACCACTTGATACACGTACTTATATGTTGCCACTAACTAATGTTATATGATAAATTGCTACAATTTTAAATCTCTTAACCACTGAGTGAGAAGTTGCACAAATAAAATTAAGAACTTACACTCGCACTTCATGCCCTGGTGGATGAGGCCATACAGCAGAGAGCCACAGTGGTCACAGAAGGTGGGACTCCCATAGGTATGGATCTTGAACTTGTGCTTTGTTCTGGGATCCTGAAACAATCAAAATACAGAGAAAGCCTGAAAAAAATGGCATGACTAATAAGGCACACCAATTACCAACTGTCAATTAGTCATAGCAATAAGAGCACATGCTACTGGACACTAGGAGGTAGGAAAAATACTTGATTATTAACAATATATTGATTCAAAGTTGGAAAGCCAACTGCAATAACAGTTTCAATTATTTAAATCGCCTTAAGCTGTTTCTCAACACTGGTACATTGGCTGTGGCCTACTGGTGATACCACAAAGAAATATGGTTTTAAAACGGGGTTTTGACAGTCTGACTTTCTGTTCTGCAGAAGTTGTTAAAAAAAATTGACAAAATAGTTTTTTTTAACTAGTGCGTTATTGTAACCTTTACATATATTATTGTTAATTTGAGTTATTTATGCATTTTACATTTTAAAAGCTATTATACTGTTTAAAAACGTATGTAATTGAATCAAATGGCAGGTAGTATGCAAGAAAAAAATGTTAATCAGATAGAATCCAGTAGACCTCTGGACATAAAATGTTCTGTAAAACCTTTTTTTCCATAAATTTAAAAATATCTATCCTTAAAAAAGAAAAGAAAATAGCTTTAGCCAACTACGGCTCCATCCTTTATTCTCTGACACTCACACGTTATTGAAGGACAAATGGAAGTTGAAATCAACCTACTGCATCACAGGACCCCATTGTGTGTCACAGAAATGAAAGTTACTCAGCAGACAATTCATTGCTGATTGCCAACTCACTGCTTTATTTTTTCTTATCTAACTTGAAGTGTTAGCCAATCAATCTCTAACAGCTTTTTTATTAAACCATTGTTTTGAGGGGTTGTCTTTCAATCTTTATTGACCACATCAGTGAATAAGAATGAAGTTGTTTGTACTCAATGGGCTTCACATTCGACTCAAAAGGCACCAAAAAAGTAAAATACTAAAATACATGTATTTTTAACTATTGCAATTACATAATTAATTGTTAAAGTTATACTCATGTAAGAACACACAATACATCAAAGAATTATTGCAGACTTAACCAATAAAGAGTGTTCTGGAAAAAAAAAAACACAATAAATAGTCTCAGTTATTATCACACTTAATAAGACACTGCTTCTTGATTTTCATTACTCCATAGCAACTATCATAAACTGCAATAAATGAGAATGCGTATGTTGTACATATAAGAAATACACTATCTCATGTATTGTTGTCCTTTTGGCCACAGCTTTGTGCACATATGTGTGAATAGGCAAAGCAATCTGAGCTTTTCATTCATCATTGGCCTCCTATTATTGTAGTTCATCTCCTTGTAAAGATAATACATTTACTGTTGTCTTCTGCTATGTCAGACTGCATGCAGGACAAATTCCATTCCTCCATTCTTTTTTTACCTATGCCATGGAGCTAATGGTTTTGGTTTAGTTTGTTTGTTTGTCTGTATGCCAGCAGGCCCAATGTTTATAAAACTTAGTGGAAGGGTGTAGCATGGGCCAAGGAATAACTCATTACATATTGAGTTATTCCTTGGCCCATGATAGGAATAACTCAGTAAAACTCAATAGATCCGAATAACAGGGCAGATACTGTGCACCAAATATTTTATAAGTTCCTTAACGCTGGGGGGCATGACCTTGGCGGAGGTCTCCAAGTGCCCTTCTAGTTTGTTTTTTTGGAAATTTCTCACGTTATTAAAAACAATTTGTATTGTAACATACTGAGGTTCACATATTTAAACAATGTATATATTTATATGATGATATAAACAATGCTGAAAAACTGGTCCATGCATTTGTTACTTCCAGGCTGGACTACTGTAATTCCTTACTATCAGGTTGCTCAAATAAGTCCCTTAACACTTAACGCTGATCCAGAATGCTGCAGCCCGTGTTCTGAAAAGAACTAAGAAAAGAGATCCTATTGCTCCTATATTAGCTTCTCTGCTCTTAGTGCCTTACTTTCCCACTAGAGCACTACACTCCCAGAGCATGGGTCTGGCCGAGGTTTCTTCCTAAAAGGAAGTTTTTCCTCGCCACTG
Source organism: Etheostoma perlongum (assembly GCA_026937815.1). NCBI lineage: Eukaryota > Metazoa > Chordata > Actinopteri > Perciformes > Percidae > Etheostoma > Etheostoma perlongum. The sequence continues at coordinate 21,699,862 of CM049372.1, read as the reverse complement.
TTGCACTAGTTGCTTGCTCTTGGGGGAATTACTAGAATTGTTGAGACTTTATAAATTATAGTGTAGTCTAGACCTACTCTATCTGTAAAGTGTCTTGAGATAACTGTTGTTATGATTTAATACTATAAATAAAATTTAATTGACTTGAACTGAATATTTATTTTGCTAACAAGATTTTTGTCTCTTATCAAAAGGATGTTCAAAACCCAGGGAAACCCATTCATTTTCCAGTCAGATGTTGCAGGTGGTTATATAATGCATTCATTCAGTTGCATCATCCCTTAACCATGTAATATTAAGTCCATTTAATGTTTAATGTTTTGATAACTTGCACAATTAAAAACTCCAGGTTATACTGGAGCCCCAAGTGTATGAGCAAAGGGTTTAGAGTTTTAATTTTTGATAATGGTGCATTAGGGCCATGCAATTAATTGAAATGTAATCATGATTATGATTACAGCTCCCAATGATCATAAAAACAGAATAATTCACAGCTTCCTCCCACACTTTAAGTAAATGCATAACCAATCTTTTTATTAAGTGCTCATCACCACCGGCTGGGCCAGCATCCATTATAAATGTGGATAATTTGGATACTTAAATAATATATATATACACAGTCAAAACAGGCAGAAATAGGGGAATATATAGTAAAGCAGAGTTACAACAGGTCAAATGCGGTATTCAAATCAGCTGACAGAAAGTCTGTCAGTGGTTAAATGATAACGTAACCCCTGTTAACACCTAAAGGGACATTTCAATGCAGAACACAATAGTGTGACTTTAACTGAAGATAATAACTTCAGCAATCCTGCTGCTCAGCATTTCAGCCATAAATTCCAGTCAACTCCAAAATGGTACATCAAAGGTAACATTCAAGAGCTCAGTACATTTCACTTGGCGCTGTCTGTCTATGCAGAACATTTGCAACTCAATAACACATGTTGTCAAATTAAACAAATGCAACTGGGTGCAGACTACCTTGAGCAAATATCTGTGGGTGTAAAGCTAAAAGATGTTTGATGTGATTGGTTGAACAAGCAAAACTAGTTCTGGTCGGTTTCATTCTTCTGTACACTAAGCACTAGATAAAAAAAAGAGTGATTAAACCAATGCAAACATGCAGCATGATGCATATGTATTCAAGAAGTATGGACCAAATGGCCACTGTTATTATTATACAGTATTTATGTGCCACTTGAAGGTAAGTGGTATAGTACGGATAGATTACAATGCCACTGTTGTATGTTATACAGTGTAGGGTCCCTGTCACATTCATTCATCTTGTGCACTCAACCTGCAGCCTATAAAGCACTCTTTTCTGAAAACTGGCAAACTGCCACTTTTCCAAGCGCCCGTTCAAAGTGCTTTCCTGCTCATTCTCAAATTGTGCTGTACTGTAAATATTTTTCAGAGTTGGAATCTGATCAAGTGGATTAAGTGGATCAGGCTTGTCCGTTGATTTTTCACTGCATCTATTTGAAAGGAAAGGTCTTTGTATTCTCTAGAAACAAGGGAGATTCGTTCTTTCAGGAAAGAGAGATACTTTTTGCTGTATCTTGAGAAATACAGTGTTAAATAGGAAATGTATGAAAAAAGCTTGACCCAGGAGAAAAACATCATCAGTAGGGGGAGCAGGATGGCATATATCTCAGTGAGAGTTGACAATATCACATGGTAAGGCGCCACATTAATCAAGGTTTCTGTTTATCATTTTGGTCAGTTTACCACTGGCCTGTGGTCTAACGCAACACAGCCTCAATTTAGGTTCCTCAGATATTGCTTGCAATCTGCCATTTGCGTCAGTCAGCAGAGGCTTTACACCTTTATAGGACAAAGATAATTGCTTCCTTTGTCTGTCTGTCAGTCCACAAGTGTAGGTGACAGGGAAGTCCTGATCTGAAATAGGGGTTTACATTTCAGCTGTCGTAGGCATACATAAACACCTAATGCCCTGTATTGAATTCTGATTTACATAAAAGTCAAATGTTAAAGTAAAAGTAAGTAATCAATGGCTTTTTTTTTATTGGACATTAAGGAATTAAAACATATTTTGTCCTAAAATGGGAGTTTCAAAATGGGAGTATTACCTGAGGACCTTTAGTGATTTGAAATAATTGCTGAGGTTGTTTGTGATCTTAATCCTGTGGGAATCTGCCATGTCTGCAACTTGTCAAATAAAAATTCCACCGCAAATGACCTACCAAATTTTGCCAAACACAGAAGTCATGTAATATTAGTCTCGCAAAATTGGCTGTGATTCGGAGTTGTATTAGCTGCCTTGCCAATTATAAATTAAACTTTGGAGAGAACCTTTATATCATATCTGGAGGACAATGTCAGTAAATATGAGTGAAATACAGACTTCCCTTATCCCGTGCGAATGCGGTGCCCAAAACCCAGACGTTGGGGGGTCATTTCTAAATCACATGAGGTCAACGGCTAATATTAGTCCCGTGCAAAAATGGGTTTAAGACACAGCTTGTAGTAGCCTGTATCTAAAACTGAAAATTACAAAGTGATGCAAAATAACACACGTTTGTCATGGAATTAAAGGATGGACTTGGAGCTGTTTCGAGCAGTTTGTGAAAGGTGTTTTCTGTGGGAGATGGTAACTCCCTTTGAGGTGGACTTTGGGCTTTTTCATTTTGTAAACCTATTACGTGCACAAATAAATACATATATACATAGTATACATACAGTATACACACACATATATATATATATACACATATGTGTATACACACACACATCATGAATGATAATTTAGTAAAATGACTTAATATGTCTTCATAGGAGAAATTATAATTTTTGATAAATACTTTACATTAATAAGCACATAAAATGTCCGAGCTCCATACAACTACAGTATAGTATGTTAAAAATCATTTATTAAATGTTTGTATACTGCATATAAATACTAATAGGGGGACTTAAAATGTAATGTTATCTTCATAACACAAAATAAATATTTTACAAACTCAGTGGTCATTTTCTGCTTTACTTTTCTGGATGAGTCTGTGATTTCTAAGAAGCTCACAGCAAGTTATTCTGACTGCCAAGCTAAAGTCTGACATGAGCAGTTAGATGCTGATGGTCGGCTTATCTGAGATGTCCATTATGTTGAGTGGCTTTAAAGTCCTCCATCACATATGACAACTTGAATTAAACACAGTAGATGAACAAGTAACACCTCACAGCTAAGGCCATCTGCAGAACAATTATCCCCATCCAAAGCAATCAGGTATGGAGTTCCATGACTGACGAATTTATTAAATTGGGGTGTAAAACATAATCTAGGTTTGACAGCAGGTCTGAAAAACACCCTACCCATGTGCACTTGTGCCCCAGCTGCACTTACTCATGTCCACCTACACACAGCTGATCCTGAAGGATTACCCCCCCCCCACCCTCCCACTTTGCATTGTTCCCTACATCTAGATGAATGAGCGATGGCGACTAAGAGCCATATTCAGCTGCAGATGGATCATGTATTTTTACCAACTGTCACATCAGCTTTTGATGGGAGATGATCTCAGATAATGGAAACCACTCACAACTAAAAGATAGAATGATAACAGGCAAACCAAAGTGATGGTGGGGTAAACAAAAACGTCCAGTTCCTTGAGCCTTGAGAGCAGCTTCACACATGTGTGCCTGTCAGACTCTACAAAATGGTCATTCACTACGACAGACCGTGAAAACTCACACTTACTCTCCTGAATTGTCAAAATGATAGTACGGTATGCCTGTATGAGTGATAGTGTGGATGTCTCGAGCTCAGTTTCTGTTTGTGCTGTGTCTACTGTCATTTGTATTATTGATTAAAATATATACTGTATCTGTTAATTAGTGGATTTGAAGTGTCTTCTTGACACCTGCTTACTCTTGCTGACCAACAGTCAAACAAGACTAAAAGTCTACCATAACTGTTAATGTCAGCATTTAAACATGCTCACAATGACAATGTTATCTTGCTGATGATAAGCAGGTATAAATGGGTTGTTGTAAGCATGCAAACATTTTCTAATTAGCACTGTAATGTTTAGCCCCGTAGTGGAAAGAGGAGGAATGGAAACAGGAGTTCTTCACCTGGTGCTTCAATTTATTTCTTCATCAATCACATGAAAGTGCAGTATTGCAAGGATGACTTATTGCAAAATTATATAAAAATTTTAAAAAATTTAAATAAATAAATAAATCAGGCCCTGACTATTTGGTCCCCTAGCACCTGCACCCTTCCAGGCCAAAGTCGTTCTCCCTCTAAAGGAGCCTCAGCCCCCTTCCTTTATAGCATAAGCCCCTCCTACAAGACAAACCAAAGTTAATTGGAAATCAAACAAACACCATTGTGTTAAGTCACCATTCCCAAACATTTCTGACTTCATGAATACACCATATATCAAATATAACCTCAAAAATGAAATGTTACATACTGAACAAGCTTCTCAAAACAAAAAAATTTCAATTTTGACCTGAAGATGGCACTTGATGAAAGACTTTATGGAAATCCATCCGACAGTTATTTTACTCAAAACAAAAAACATATATTAAAGCTGCAAGCAGCACTGAACGGGCCCTCGCCCCTCCCAGCATGTCGGCGGTAACAGCAGGACACCCAGGCAATTTGCTTTAAATGTTGAGCACGGCTTCAGCGGAGAATGGGAACAGCTGTGCTGAGTTTTCTCTGATTCAGAGTAACAGTTGCTGAGATATGCAACACCTACTGTTGACTGTCATGTCCATGAAGTCGGTGCTCAATAACATGCACATTATTTCCAAGTCAACAAGCAAATTTCCATGTAGATTGGATGAACGCTGCAGGAGAAGTAAGAAAAAAAACATACATCCATCGCAATGTGGGTAATTCATTAAAAATAAAATAAAACAGTCCACCTAATTGCCTATTCACTCCAAATTTGGCATGGATGCTAATCCCCCTATAAGGAACAACTCTGTCAAGAACTGTGACCAAGATACACAACTTCCTGTTTCAACAGCCACCTATAGCAAGTTGGTCTTCTATAACTTGCACATTGTTTTAGCTATCAAAATTCTTTTGAAAACCTTTTATCATGAGGATCCACAGATACTACTTGCAAAGTTTTGTGGAAATTGGAATCACAATCTGGGAGGAGATTGAGAAAGAAAACACATAGAAAATACATATCATCAATTTAAATTAATTAATTACTAATCATACTAGTGACTGAATAATTTTCGGATTCTCCTCTTAGCCAACCTCTCAAAATTAATTCATCCAGCCAGGCAAGTGTAAATTATCAGCTCTGACTGATTTGCAAGGTGTCATTTAAACTGGGGGTTCAAAATATATTGATTTAATATTGTTATTACGATAACACGTTGCGCAATATTATATTGAAAGTGTCATAATAAGTATGCAATATTTTGTTTATTTTATGGAGCAATGCAGTTGACTGTGTGGCTTAGTTGTGTTCGATTTAGAGCCCGCTTGAAACACTATATTGATCCTGTTAAATTGGCCAGTTACCGTGCCACTTGCACATGTTAGTGCACGCCAGCGCATGGGTCCACTACGTGACAAACCCTTTGGAGCGTACCACTTGACGTGTGTGCATATTTCGACAGAGTGACAGTGTAAGTGAAGAAATAGAGACAACAAAACGGAACAAATCAGAGACAAGAGAGAGCGAAGGGAGTCAGTGGAGCAAAAGAAAGAACACAAAAGTAAGAAAATGAGTGTTGCTCAGGTAGAAGACAAAATAACGGCGATTGAAGAAGAAACTTTAGTGGCCAAAAGTAATGCCTCCTCGGCAGCTTGAAAATACTTTGGCTTTAATCCAATAGATGTTTCACAGGCTAATGCACACATAATGAAAAATGTGTTGAATGGTGATAAACCGTGCAAGAGGCAATACAACAAACCTATTTTCTGATCTTAAAACTACCACAAGCCTCTTTACCCACTATGATACTATCCCAAAAAAAACCTGTTCTAGTTAATATGCAAGAGCTAGCCAAACAAGCCTCACTAGCAAGTGCTTTTGCAAGTGGCACAAAGTAAGGCAAGAACTCAAAGAGACCCAATGCTATAACGTATTATTTGGCCAAAGATATGATGCCCATCCACACAGTGGATTAAAGGCTTCAAGAAGCTTCTGAATCACAAACTAGAAAAACAGTACCAACAGAGCCGTATACAAGTCTCACTGACACTATATTGTTATGAATTTATTAATATTGTTACGATGCGTTTTCCCTTAACTTTTGTAATTTTCCATATGTTTAAAAATATTGAAATGAATACTGATATCGTAATATTCATAATCAATACCGCATTATCACATTTTATTAACATCTGGAAACCCTACTTTAAACATTCAATAGTGCAAGCTGTAATGTGCAAAAAATAAAACTGGTAAATAAATGTACTCGACTTCACATCACTGAGCACACTAGGTTGTCCATTAACACATCTTTTCTACGAGCTGTGGGATGACAGGGTTTACCCCTGTGGCTTCTACCCTCTATTACAGCCTAATTGGGTCTTAATGGAAAAATTCAAGACAGACTGGGTGGCGCTGCCTAACCAGAACAGCAGGGGAAGCAGAGTGTAATGCCAATAGCAATAATGAAGGCAATCACTGTGATCAACACAAGAAGGCCATTATAGCAAAACAAAGCCAGGGGATGTTACATGTTGACTGGTTGCCCTTGGCTACTGGCAATATGATTGCCCAGATGTCAGGTGTACAGACAGGGAACAATTTTGCGTCATGTTGTGCAATAGAGTACAATACTTATATTTCTTGTGGCTGGTGTACCTAATCCTAATCCAGCAAACAATTAATAGTTTGCGCTGGTATGAGTGCATCACGCAGTGTATCCAGCTGTTACAAAGAAGGATGGTGACAACTGATCTGAGGTGAATTGGGCACATAGCAGTTTGTACATTATTTTTAAATGACCTCAGAGCAAATTTATCTTTGACTAAACCACACGTTTATTTTAGAATTTGCCCTGCACTTATCCCTGGCTGATTTGCATGGGAAGCCACAGATCAAAAACAGACACAGGGCAGAAGGCTGATCAAAAGACTGGAAGCAACCAGAAGATAGTGATGAGAACAGAAGCACGGGGGGTCAACACAGTGATGTCGGCTAATTAGCCAGGCTCTCCAATCCAGTTTAATTAGCAAACAGGACACCAACCAGGTGCTGTTAACGAACAGTTTGGGAGGGTGATGCCGGGGCTTCCCAGCAGAAGGAGGGGAGGGAAGGTGGTGGAGGGGGGTGGAGGGGAGGGTGGTGTTAAAGACTAGGGTCACCCTCCATCCTGCATACATTGTTTAAGTCACAATGAGATAAATAATGAAAATGCAGTCTTGTTGTGTAATAGAATATACAAATCCGACTTTTTCACCCTGTCGACACTGGATCGTGTGGTGATTTTAAGTACAGTAAGTCATAAAGTCTGCTGTTAATAACTAAAAAAGGATTACATTTTAAACACTGTTATAGAAATTGCAACTTCATAACTTAAGAAAAACCAAAAGGTCAACATGAATGTAGTCTCGGTTTGCCAGACCATCCACACGCTGGGGAGCGGAGGTGGGGCTGGCTAGTCCACACAGCATTCCGAGATGGGAGAAAAACATGCTCTGGTTTATTGGCATTTCTTAAAACCAATCACAATTGTAAGGGGCAGCACTGAGAGTGTGCTTGGTTTGTGTTTACCATTTATGCATGTAATATTTAGGAAGCTAGACTGTACAGAATTAGACATATTCTTCACTATGAAAGCTGGTCACTATTAGTACTACATCTACATGAATTTACTAGTGGTTTCTATAACAGATACCATGTGCACACAAAAAGAATATTAATTCAGAGAGTGAGTTAACATAGTTCACGGGTATAATTGGCGGGAAAAGGCAATACCATATGGGCTATGAAGCTACTACACATTTGAGAATAGTTAACAGTTGAAAACATTCATTAGCAATTTATAAAAGTAATCAAAAATGTAATAAGTTACATTACTTTGATAAAGTAATTAAAATAGTTACACTACTATTATGTTTTAAATGGGGTAACTTGTAATTGGTAAACCATTACATTTCCAAAGTAACCTACTCCAAACTGCTTGCATACTAAACATGTGAAAAGCCAATTAGAAACCTGGCTATGCATAGTACATGGCCAAATAATTGGCTTTTCCCAGGCAGAGAAACACTTACAGTAAGTGCATGCACACTGAGGGAAGGACTCTGACTGCTCCAAGTCTCTGAACTGATGCTATTCTCACTTCACTTGTGAACCAACAAGACAAAGACTTGTCGCATTAACTACAACGGAACGATTTCTTATGTAAGTTGCTTATGTAATTTGAAACTGCCTGCGAGCTTATCCTGTACTGTTCAGTAATTCCTCTACTATGCGACACCAAGTTGTGTGGTTATGACACAATTTTTTTTACAAAGAGTGTCTGCTACGGAGCCATAACGTAAGATACAAGGTAATGGAGCCTTTTATACATTGTTGTGTTTCTTTAGAAATAGACAATGAACAAATATAGTTTTTAAACACTTCAGATGTAAAGTTATTTGCTTTCAAAGTGACGTAAAAATGAATGGCAGTCAATGGAATGCTAATGGCGGGTGAGCTACGCATTGTGAAGAGAGGCTTGCCCCCTTGAGCAATTCAGCACAGGGCAGATTGTGCGGGACACAGTCAAGCACAGAAACAAAATAAAACATCTGGTTCATTTTCAAAATAAATGTCACCATGCTCACGTGGATTTCCCTGCACTACTTGAAAATGTCATAATGGGCAAAGACAGGCCTGAAGTCAACAGGTCAGAGGTTTTGTGGTTCTGTTTATATAAAATATATCCTGTTGTATCGCGCGATCATAAGTAAATTTGCTAGATCTCGTGGGTCCTTGTGTCGTCAGCTGTCAGTCATGGACAGCACGGAGCTGACACCCAGCAGAGCCGAACCGCTGTTGGTGGAAATCAGGGGTTATTTGCTCTCGGGAGACATGTGACAAATCACTTTTTAACATATTGCGATCATATTGCAAATGCAATAAATAGTTCAGCCCTAGTGTTAACCCTTCTACTCTGATTAGTATAGCATTCATTCAGAATCAAAATAATACTGACAGTTCTATTTTGGGGATTTTTTTGCGTGGAAGTGTAGCAGTTATCAAAAAGGCTGGGTAGCTAATACAGTCCACCTGCCTCCCACCGAGTCAAAAGAGATCTGCCTCGTGTGACATTTGCAGCCACACAGAGAGAGAGAGTGTGAAATGAGACACACCGATTGTCACTTTATCTCTGTCATTTCCTTCATTTACTTTCCCTACAGGACAGAGAAAAAGGTTTTTACAGTGATGTTTGAAGGTGAACAATTTCCTTAATATCAGACAAGGACTGACCGCCACTAAATTCCCTTCTGAATTCTTTCTCTACACACCTCACCTAATACTCTCATCCCTCTTTTACCCATCATCCCTCACTGGGAGGTGACATTTAAAATGGTAGTTTTTAAATCACTCTCTCTTGTGGTGTGTGTGTGTGTGTGTGTGTGTGTGTGTGTGTGTGTGTGTGTGTGTGTGTGTGTACTTGAAAAAGGCACAGCAGGATGGTTTTCAATTACTCCAAATGGGTGTTTTGAAAAGGGTGAGGAAATGTGTGCCTGTTTGATTATCCCCTAAATCAATAGTTGCAGCTACAGGGTCGTGTATTGCCATTAAAAACAACTTAAAAAAAACTTACAACTTTATTTTTTAATTAGCTATTTTTGTCTGATTTGGGAATTGATTTTCTGTAACAGTATCTTGTACCTGTGTTAAATATGTCCCTACTATGTAGAGTCATTGTCAAAACTCCCTTACAAGGTACTAATGACACCATAACAATGTGTTGAATAAAGCATGGCAGTCTGTGACACCTAATTCTGCCACTGCAATTAAATGGTCAACTTTTAATTATATTTGACATCATATTAATCACATTTCCCTCCTACAATCAAACCCTATTATATTTGAAAACTGTGCCACTCACACATCACATTACCCATGGATGGACACACACAGGCATGTTTATCAAATTGTTTTGCACCATGTAACAGAATGGCTGAAATGACTCAATCAACAGCAGCTAGCAATCCCTTTATTTCACCAAACACACAATATCTTTATCTTGGACTACAGGTATGAGTAAAAGCTGTGGTTACATTAAAGTGAGAAGAGGCTTGAAAAAGAAGAAAATGGAGCTATCATTTATCCAGACATGAGGTGTTGGGCTAGGCAAGGTTACTATTTTTAGCATTTAAATCACCACCCTGATTCCTCTTGGCCTTTCACTAAGCTGCTGAGTGCTGAGAGGGAGGGCAGGTTGCCACCACAGCTCACAGGGGGTTTTCCTTGCCGTGTTGTAGCGTTTAACACATCTGTCTGCCATCAGGCGAGAGATAATGGATGACATTTTTAAACGTTGTCAGGGACCAAGTTACCTTTTTGATTGACTTTGTATTAATGAATGCCATCTATCACAGTGTTGTTCTAGGGGTATAATGGAAATTGGATGCTTTGTTCCTGTAATATTCATGGACAAGCTTGAGAATATGTAAAGTCAGTTTTGTTCATTAAACATTCCATGTATGCCCGACTGATAATAGAGCACCCACACACATGGACACTGCAGAGATGTGTTCCTCTGTAGATGCTGGTTCATTAGCATAGTCGTGCACAAATGCTGTGAATGGCATCCACGAGGTCAGGAGAGGACAAGGGAGTCTGGCACGGCTGTCACATTGGCTGGAAGATGACTGCACTGTTTACTACATACTATTCCAACCTTTTCTCCAGCACAGTAACAACTAGAAAGACACAAATGAAGAAAAAAAAAAACAACGCAGGCTTGGTCTTCCAGATCCCGTTTTAACTTCCACTGTTCCTGATGACTGCCATTTCTTAATTACATTCCGAACAATGATATTGGCATCTGAAAACGCTTTGCTATCTTCTTACAGCCTGCTCCTGCTTTGTGAGCGTCAACTATTTTCAGTTTCAGTTTTCTAGACAACTGCTTAGAAGAACCCATGGTGCTGATTGTTGGGGCAAAGTCAGATGAGTCTGGGCATTTAAAACCTTAAGATTGACATCACCTGGTCCTTCCAGACGATGATTGTAAACAATCCATGATGCCGTCAGGTCTCAGCTTTCCAAAGGGGGCGGTGCATGCTAGAAACTCTGCAGGGTGCCCAAACTTTTGCAGACAGCATTTTTTTGTTTTCTGTTTTTTTGAAAGTGTAAATGTTGGAAATAAAATCTAACTTTTTGTGACATATGAATGACTAATCTGACATTTGATGCCTTTTGGTTATTTTTCCATCTTTTCTTGGCTTCTTTATGCACATTAATACCTGGGGTGCTCAAACTTTAGAGCCCCACTGTACACGTTAGTTTGTGTCCATGCAATCAATTTAGTGCCTGTACCTGTGTTTTTGTGTGTATCTATGCGTTTGGCAATTTAATTACGGACTAGTAGAATACTTTGACTTCTTCAGGCTTGTTCTGATGATTGCAGAAGTGACACTGATCTGTGTTTTTGTTTATTATTCTTAAAGAAATGGCAGAGCAGATTCCGAAAACAAACCCGGCGTGGCAGGGTTTACATTGTTATGATGTAAATTGAGGGAGCAAAAGCAGTATCTGCTCCAAATATCGGCTTAAGTCAAATCTGCAGTCCGTATCAGTCATCTGCTAAGGCTGATGAAAAAAAAATTGATATCTGCACAAAGAAATATGTATCAGTCAATCCCTAACATCTATACAGTAATCAGTTTGATCACAAACCAAGCAATCATCATGAAGGTATGGGGTCAATGATAATTGACCTTTTCTCACTGGTTTATACTACAGTAAGAGATAGAATTACCTCAAACATTTTCAGTACAAAGTTGGCACAATAGATGAAAGCAATAATCCTGCTTCCAACGGCCAACCTTTTGGAAAGATAATTCCTTTCCAATTTCTAATCAAGTGTTTGGTTGGTAAATGCTTAGTTTTTTTTTTAGTTAATAGCTTGTTTTTTCTTGCCTCTTGCATTGCAGGTTCACCTGTGATGAATAACACAAGTAGAGAACTCTACTCTAATTCTCTTGAGATACAGAAGAAGGAGAGGGGCAGGCTGTAACTATCATTCTATTTTTGGGACCTACTGCTGGTTCAGCTTCAGGCCCCCGCTGTTACATGCAAGGTTAAGTTTCTAACTCCACTCAGGCTTCGGTTTTGTGTTTTTGTCTGCAGTGGCATGCAGAGCAGTTATAGTACATCTGCTTATTTGACAGAATCTATAACAAAAAAACATGACTGTACTGTACCTTTACAACACCACCCAAGATAATAGTTGGCTTTGAACACAGTGATGGTGTCAGCAAGACAGAGGTAAGATAATGTTAAGAGTTATGGAAGACCAATCTTAAAACAGTTTGAAATCGCTGAAAGTTTATTTTTTTATAGTATATTCAAGTATCTGAAATCACAGACAACTAAAGAAATAAATACAAAACTTAAAACATGCTTAACCAGTGGGTGCTTTAAGACTCAAGGCTGATATGGAAAAGTCATGGAAAGGAATAGATTTTGTAGTGTTCTGGCAGGCACTAGTGAGGACAAACTCCCTTCCTGCAGGAACTGTGAGTCAATTCAGGGTCAAGAACACTTCTAACTCTCCCATGCGCTGATCATTAGTAATACTTAGCATAGTTGGAGCAAGGCTGGCTACCAAATACTTGCTGTGAACTAACCTTGGAGGGGCAGATTGAATGTGTATGTGTGTAATAACTTTGGGTAATAAAATGCGCTTGACTAGAAGTTTGTGAGTGTTAGTGTGTATGCAAAATTTGTAAGAGCATGCTAATTGCGTTTTGCGTGCGTGTGTCTGGTTCCCATCATACTAAACAAACAAGGAACAAACCTTAAACTTTAGCCCTTTACAAATTACTAATTAAAAGCCTACTAATTAAAACTATTATATAAGTTATGTACAGTATGTAATGTAATGTTTACTTGCTTTAAATAATTCTCACCTTTTAACAGTCTCTTTTCTTTTCTGTTTTGCCTAGGTATTTCTGTCCAACCTGAACAAAACCTGTTTTTATGTGTTCATACTTAAGACTTAATAAAGAGCCTCTTCAATACACCAGGCAGGTAATCAATCAGAGATAAACCAAGAGAGCACACATAGCCATAACAAGTCTTAAACTTGCTTTGAATTGCTGCTCTCTGTTTTTGTGTGTATATTTGTACCTATGTGTGAAAAACAGTGTAGGTGAAAAAAATTGTTGGAGGTTTCATGCTGCAAAAAAGGGCGATTTATTTCTTCTCCAATGGGAAACCTTTCATTAAAAAATGATTCAGCAGCTGCCAGCGCACCCACCCATCCTCTAGCCTCTAAAACATAGACTCACATTTGAAAGTATGTAAGCACTCACAACCTTCTGCAGCAAGAGAGGCCTAAGATCTGTTAGTGTTAATTAGGATCCTAGACTTTATGAATACCATCAGCGGACAGCCCAGATGACTCTTCATCAATTTTAAGTCTACACTAATAATCATTGGAAACAACGAGTTATTTCTGAAGAAAAGTGACAAGACGTTATTTGCCTTGTAACTTAAGGCTGCAATGCCAATTTATGGAGTATACCAATTCATTTTGCTTTTTTTTTTATCAGTTAAACTCCAGTTTTGGCCAAATGTGAATCAGTCAAAACAAGAATCTCGTATTCTAGCTCATATTAATTGAGTGTTCACATGCCAACGTAATGTTAATATTGATGTAGTCTTTATCGATGAGATTGCTTCGGTGCCGCCGAAAGATCCGTTGGACGTTCCTCATTTTTGGCCCGGATGTCCCTCACTTTCCGCTTTCTTTGTGTTGGCATTCTAAACTCAGATCTCTGCAGGGTAAATCGACACAGCTAGCCAGAGTATCTATCAAAGTGTTTTCTGTTTCTGTTGTTTCTCCTCCACAGGGCTGTGAAGAAAGGTCTGGCAATGCGAGACTTCTATTAATGTGACTTTTATCACACAAATCACAGTATTCAAAGGTGACTCTCATCATCTAAACCTAAGTGAATTAAGCTGTTGACATGAATCGTGTTTTACCAGTAGTATCTTCATAATCAGATGAAGATGAAGGCACTTTTGTGCAGATAACGTAATAAAAATTGATCACTGTTTTTTTTTTACATATCTAGGAAAGCTTCTGAACAAGGCCTATTTTTTATCAACACACAAACAGTCACAAATTCAACCTGTTCTATGACAGCAACAAGAACTATACTAAGACTATACTTTGATTCCCACATGTCCTCTGCAAAGACTTGTGTGCAAAATTAAAATGCTTTTTGTCTGAAATAAAAGGCAGAGGGTTATAGGGTTTAAACAGGCATCAAACAAGCACATGCTGTGTCAAAAGAGCAATAACACAACCTTTAATGCAGTGTCTATGATACATTTATCTGTATGGAGAGACAGTTCAAGAAATCCCTTAAAACCCATATTCCAGGTCTCAGACAGATTAAGAACTACTCACTTGTTTTTTTAGGTTTGTCTGTCAGAGAGCATGGGAACTCAATATAACATCTATTCTCATCTGCCTGTGGCTGACTCTGCTTTCAGTGACAAAGGTTTGAAGCTTAAATAGCAATCTGGCTTGTGTGATATTATCTACAGATACAGCATCATCAAGCGGGGGTATGAAGTAGGTTTGGAGAATGCCTCTGTAATCCCACACTTTTATTAATATTAGACTGTGTCCCCTCTGGAGACTTAATTCTTCGAGGGTCTGAGATGAGGTTTATGAGCTCTGTTGTATCGCATTTAGACAACAAACTATGATGCATGGTCAAGGGAATGTATATAATCAACATCATTAAAATGTACTAAAACAACAGCCCTTTTGTCCCAGCATTTGAGAAAATGTGCATTCTTCCTGTCCATTTCCAATTATTTCTCATGTATTAGGGATCTCCACATTGTCGTAGACACAATCTGTCATGTCTTCTTGGTTAATAACACTAAACATTTATCAAAAGCATAAAGTAATTTTTGTTAATAAAAGAAGAAGCCCTGAGCCAAAACAAAATCATCATTCAACAGACCTAGCTTTAGTGCATCTACAGTAATCATCAGGAGGGTGCAGCAGTGCATTAGAGCAAACAGGCCTTAAGATCGCTGGATAGGACTTAACATTTATGCAGTGCTTCATGTTGTCCTAACTGCTTTGTTATCTAGGAATGATATCTCTTTCTATTTCCCACTCCTCCCACTTCCCTCCCTAAACTCTGACTCTCACATTTTTTAACCTTCTTCCTTGATTTCTTATCTACCACGTTCTCTGAGCAACTGGTGTTTAGGCAGATATTATAGATGGCGAGCTTTAAACTACCATCTACGACAATTAATTCAACTCGGTGAAAGAGGCCAAACGTCATTAGACACACTATATGAGTAGAGTACATTCTTTCCCTGTGGAAGGACGCGAGTAGCTGCTATGGTGCTCCTCTTCTCTAGCTACCAGGCATAGAGACAAGCCTGTCTGGCACTTCTAACAGTGTGATTTCATGTGCATGTCTTATGTATTTGCATCTGCAATGATCTCATTATGCTAAAAAAAAAAGTGCACAGCATGTCACCACTCACACAACAAAATAAAATCAGTGCACTAAGCAGATTTATGGAGTATCAGGTTTCTTTATGACAATGTTTCCTTGGAAGCGGTGCTTGTGCCAAGGCTTCCATAGGGCCATGTGCAAAAAGCATGTGCAAAGACTTGACTCATTAAAGGGGTGGGCGGCTGACTTATGCCGACAATTGATACAAAGCTCATTGTGTCTTCTAAAAAAATTATAATAACAACAACAACAATAATAATAATCTACATACAGTATATATTTAGAAAAAACTAGTTTTAACTATCAGCATAAGCCTTGCTTTATTTTAGGGGGTCAAACCAAAAAACAACAAATAAAAGTTGTATCAGAAAACAAAAGAAGAAGAAAAAAGAAAGGACAAAAAAACAACATCTGGGCCAGAACAGGGTTCACAAGAAGGAAATGGACTGAAAATACAGATGAAAGGCTCCACTGGCTGTGACAACCCAAGGTTCCTGTGTTAGCGTCACTCCTGTTTAATCTTGTTTTTAATTCCCAAGAACAGTTTTTGTAATGTGAAGGTGTGGGTCCCAAGCCTTATCACCAGAACACTTATTGTTCCCAAACCTGCTAAAGTTTGCCAAGACCATCTCCTCCTGTGTGATTTGCTGATATTAGATCACTGCTGCCTATGCCATTACTCATTAATATTACTAATTAGATTGCTCTCAGATTAACTAAAGGCATGCCTATAAATGTATGACTGCATCCTTTTAACTGAGTCATGTTGAAGCTGTGTTTTTGTACCACTTTATTGGTTGATATTTTGATGAAGTCTATTTTCTGGGTGTATGTTTGAGCTCTGCCAGGCTGCCATGTCACCCTCAGGTCAGTTCTGTCTGTCTCCAAGCAGAGGAGACAGAAAGGGCACTGTGCTGCAGCATAACTGCGTTACTCTGTCACAGATATCTGTGCACTGAACAGCCCTGAGGGGCAAGGGGTTTGTGTGTGTGTGTGTGTGTGTGTGTGTGTGTGTGTGTGTGTGTGTGTGTGCGCACTTGTGTGTTCAGAGGGGAAATCAGTGTACAAAGACTTGCAGATTGCCCCTGGTCATATGCGATGCACTTGGTAAGTGGACATCAATGATGCAGCAGCCACACACCCATGCAAAAGCAAGCACATCAAACCTCTTAAATTCATCTGCTGAGCCCCTGTAGTGAAACAAGAAACTTTTGCATTATTGATGATCTTGTCCTGTAAAGCACTGAACTTACTCGACCTGCAGGTAACGTTACACCTGGCTGTCAAACAAAAACAATTTGTTAAAGTAAGTGCTTTAATCAGACTAATTGACACTAGCATGGATTGTGCTTACAAGTAATACCATTACTAATTCAGGCCACATTATAAATTAATATGATTCCACATGCAATTTTATTTTCATAGATCAATTGTTGAAAGGACTTCTTATAAGAAACATTTGAGCATTTTCTGCAATTTAATCTTATACTCAACAACACTGTATTTGGGTTCTCCAGTGCTGACACAATGCTGTGGAAACATGCTCATAAATAAATAAAAAAAATACAACAGATAACATAGTTCTGCATTAACTAATTTTATATGTAATTTTCTCACTAGTTTACATGACAATTTCAACAATAATGTCAAAATTGTCATGACATGCAGTACTCTAGTGGTTTGAGCAGCAAGCCTGTGACCAGAGAAACAGTGACCAATGCCAGTGAAATCGAACTGAATCTAAAACTGCACCACTCTGCAGAGCAATTCTCACATGTGAGTAAAGGCATATCTGCAGGCTATCCTGTCCTTGAAAAAACACCTTGGGACTAGGGCCGTGAGGAATTATGTATTCATGGTGATCTAGCCCTGTCACACCAAGGCTAGTCACTAATGACGAGTTTGCTACTGAAAAGATCTGAGAGATCTTGTTGGCATCTTTGTGTACACTCTCACAGTTGGCGAGTTATAAAACACGGACATGAGTCATAAAATGCAAGTAGCCTAGATACTGCAAATCTTCAGGAAATTTGCTGGCCATGGGAGTTATTGCCTTTCTGGATTGCACACCCGAGAGGCATCAAGCCATGTAATATGTGTGGTTGTCGATGGCAACAGTTCTGCTAGCGCACAGAAATGTACATCAAAAAGGACAAATCAAATATTCTAATACGGCAAGAGATAACATACTAATGTATATTTAAAAGAGATTTGGTTTGTGGTGGCCATGTGGTCACATTAATTGTTATAATGTCATAAAAACCACACAGTGTGCCAGCGTGAACAAAAGACTGAGAATAATTTAACACGCTGGCACTCTAAGTGAAGTCTGCTCTAGCCGGCTATGATTTCTTCTATTAGTTTCTCTTCTGTGACGTACTCTGAATACATTAAATGAGTATATAGTATGTACTATAACCCATTATCCTTATATCTAAGTGTGGCAATGACAAATAGCATTACAGGCTAAAAACTATTTGACCACAGGAAGTATACTAAGGGAGGGTGATGAGAGTTCAGAAATTAAACAGATATTTTAATGGTAATACAACATTAACAAAGAAAATAAAAAAATAAGTTGATAAAAAATGTATAAAAAATGTGATCACAAAAAACAAATAACATTAAGAAAATAACCTCAATTGGAAAAAAGTAAAGCTTTGCAGTTTTTAAATGAGAAAGGTTTTTAATGCATCAAACAGGAATGAATGAGGAGCTTTTAGTTGATCAATAACAAAGATGTACTTGTGCAAAACATTTATTGGGAAACTGGGCTCACTGCAACACACAGATGTCAAAGGTCATTAAAGTCGACTGTCCTGCTGGCGATCAACCTGATGTCCCCGCACTACTCTAAACCCCTGTAACTGCTCAAATCGAGAATCCCCGGCTCAGACTATTTTCTAATGTTACGGCTTCCGTGTCATCCGTGGCATGCTCTATTTAAAGAGTCTGGATTGATGATCTTGAATGACACACTGACATATCTCCAGTTACAGAGGCCATGCCATGCTGCTGTAACGCTGAGGGGCAATGCATGCCCGGCAGGATAGCAGGCATGTAAATGGAGTTTTGAACAAATAGATTTGCACACACGTTTTAATGAAATTGATTTGAACCAGCACCCATCCTATTGGGCAAGTGCATGTGTATGTCTTTTTAATTGTTTCTTATGTAAATGGCGTTTCACACTTAGCAAGCTGGTAAGCAGTGGCTGATAGCACAAAGCCGGTGAAGAGGCAAATGAAGACCTCATTGAATGTGTCTTACAAAAGTTGACGGTCCAATTAAATACTTTTTATTGCATAGAAAACTACAATAAATCTTAAATCCCACTTTTTTAGTTGATTAAATCACCCAGCAGAAAACTAATGACTGTATGAACCGTAGAGCTTCATTGACAATTTTCCATTTATTAAATAATATCAAGAAGCTAAACTAATTAGAATTTCCACAGTGTAATTGGTAAATCTGGACTACTATTAAAATTCTATCTAGATTCTTTTTTTTATCATTAATTCAGACGGGCGCAAGCAACCAGCTGTTAGTACTGTGTGTATCTCTGGCCAAGACGAATGAAGGTGTATTGGCTGTGGCCACCACTCCTACATTTCCCATCTGTATCTGGGTCTGAGCAGGTTCTGAGCTTTTCTGTAAACTCAGTCCTGCTGGACGAATTAGAAGCATTATTTAGAGTAAATATATTACGGTTATTGCATTATCACAGGAAGAGAATATTCTAAACGTTGGTTCTTCTTAAGTGGTTAGGGACACTGTGACTTGACTTAAACATTAACATTGGATGAATTGAATGCTGCTGCTGGGATGCATGAGTCAACTAAATATTACATTCTTTTTTTGATAAAAAGATTAGAGCTCTTCTTTTGAGATATATTAAAACAAAGATGTTAAGCTTGTATTATCAATGTAAACTATACATTTGCTGTAAATATTTAGCTTGTCATTAACATCACGATAAAGAGTGGTGATTTTATAATTTCAATCATCTGTTGTTTAAACTGAAACTTGGGAAAAACAACTCTACAGCTCTCAAAGAGAGCAAGAGTGTTCAAAAAAGAGGCAGGCCTAGTAGACAACTGCATGTTGGCTGGATTGGCGTACTGTATGCCCTTCAGTATAATGACAGGAAAGGCTCCTCCTCACCGACAAACACATGAGAGTCAACAGCTGGGCTTTGGTTACTTACGTCTGTGTCAGGCCCCTTATCTGCCCCTGGGCAGCAGAATGTGACTAATTCATGGCACCTCTTGTGGACCACAAAACAGCAAACTGCAGGGGAAGAAAAGACATGAGAGAAGGCCGTTAAGAGAGGGATGGTGAGAGAGATTTAGAGGGAGAGAAATATACAGACAGATGGAGACAGACAGACCACAAAATGATAGAATACAGTGTATTACTGTTGACTAATATGTAGAAAGACACCAATATGAATAACAAAAATCTGATACAGAGGGATTGAAAAAACACTGATGTCCGAGCTAGGCTTTTTACCATGTGTCCAGATGGCTAGCCCTGCCCGCAGGCTGACTGCTCTTATTGCACAGTACAGTGCCACCTCCTCACTGACATGACAGGAGCTAAGGCAGACACCACAAATACATACACACTGTAGTGTAACACACAAATGCAGACAAACACATTCAAACTCAAACTGTCAAAAAACTAAATTGCTAAACATGTATTGAACATATCCAGGCCCACACACAGTTGCAGCACAGTGTCATCCTTGTGGTCTAAGTGCCTGGCCAATGGGTGCACTGTAGTCTGCAGCCAAGTAGGAGCAGACTCAAAAAGAGGAGCGAGGTTCTTGTTACTGGCTCTTGAAAAAACATCTCAAACCAAGACAAGTCACGGTTGGGGGGGGGGCACCTTTTGTGAATTGGTCGTTATACTTAACAAAAACTGTGTATTCTCACTGTTCTGTCTTTGCATGTCCACCTTAATTGTTCACCATATATGTGTCTAAATAAGGGTTATGCCTGCTCCTCTTTCCTTTTGATAGACAAGAGCACCCCTCACACTGTTTTTAAGGCCCACACTTGCGGCATTAGACCAAAGCATCTGGATCGGTGGTTTTCCATAGTATTCACTTAGCACTGAGGGACCCTGAGTAGCCTCCATTAGTGGCTTGTGTTTTCAGAGACCTTGTTTGACATAGGAGAAAAAGCCTCTCCCAGAAACCCAAACTTCATCAACAGAAAATCCCCAAAAAGTCACATCAACCCCCAAATTGAAATTGATTTCCACGTGACAAGCAAAAAAAAAAAAGGTCTTACTGAAATCAAACACCAGCTTGTTTGTCTCTGTTATCATTTGGACCACTCAAACTCATTTAGTATAAATTGTGATTTAGACATGCAAACACAAACTGAGTAATGACAGTACTGCTGTCATGAATATGGTAATTATTTCTGACTTCTGATCATTGTTTTGGAGTGAGTCAAACTCTCTACATCCATCCACCATCTGTCCCGTTACAGAGCTGGCTCCTCGAAAATCATTTAACACTCCATTAGCATAGCACATGTGTAATACTCGCAGAGAACACATTTTTCATTTAAAACTTTATTAGATTCAACTGAAATCTCATAAATCATGTTTATATGTCACATTATCATGCATAAGTTATAATTCACAAAGGGAATAATTACTGTCTTGTCAAAATGCACATTATCACCACAAATTAGTTGAGTCTGGGCCAAACATATTGAATTTTGCACACATTTCTGTAATACATGCATATATCTATACTGTATATGTTAGATACTTAGCCATTGGTCAGATTCAGATTATGCAAAAGCCATTGTTGAATACCACTGTGTGTTCTTTTAATATTTAATTATTAATGTAGCTTGTCAGTGTCACAGACAGTGCTTGGGTCAATGCCAACCGTTTTGTTTGGATTTGCGTCCCAGATACCAGTTGCATGGGGAAATTTGGAAATGTGCCTTTCTGAGTTTTGCACCAAGGCTATCAGAACATAAACCTTAATACTGGAATTACTGATTGCATCGTGAATATTTGATTAATATGGTTTGCAAGAGATGCATCTGAACATTTTATGCTTTCTTTGCTTAACCTGGTAGGACCAACCAATGTTTTTCTTTGGCGCATGAATGCTCTTTATCTCTGGCACCATGGTGACAGTTGTAAATATTCACACAGAAGCTCCAGAAGTTGCTGTTGTTTAGCTAATCCACTTTCCCGGCCCAGATTTCACAAGTAAAGTACTCTGTGCTGTGGTCACAAGCCAGCTTCTCTACCCATGATGATACAATAAGTGATTTGATAAAAACATTTTAACATAAATGCCTATCTACCATAGTTTTGACTAGACCTGTATTCCAGGGAAGAAACCAGACAAAATAATAATTACTAATCTGCATACACAGTCAGGGTTTCTTACCAACATACTGGTATTCACATGTTCTTGTATGATGGCCAGAGATGGGAAGTAACAAAGTACAAATACTTTGTTACTGTACTCAAGTAGATTTTTCAGATATTTTTACTTTACTATTTATTTTTGTGGCGACTTTTTACTTTTACTCCTTACATTTTAACACAAATATCGGTACTTTCTACTCCTTACATTTTACAAAACTGACTTGTTACTTTAGTTTTGTACAATAGGTCATCATGTTGGAGAATAGCGCGGACACGCGCCTCATACCGTGAGCGGGCGAGCCACACAGAGAGACAAGGATTCATAACAATCCGTGCTCAAGGATTTATAAACGTGAGCAAAATAGGAAAGATATTCTATATATATTCTTACCTTAATTATAACTGTCTCCTCCTAGTTGTACTACAGCACTTAATGTTAAAACATAAGCTTGGAGACACTACCTTATTTAATCATTAAATTAACAGATATTTGTGTGTGGGTGTTGGAGTTTATAGACGTCTAAGCACCGCCGGCTGCTGCTGGACCTGGAGTCCAGTGGGTGTTGGAGTCTTTTTTCTCCAGGTTGGAGGATGGCTCGTTTTGATAAAAATGTATTTGTAACTCATTGTTAACTTTACTACTTTAGGAAAGATGCATCATTTGTGATTTAATATAATTTCGCTATAGATTGGTTGGACCTACTTTGCTCACGTTTATTAAAGATTATGAATCCGTGCGCACAGTTTTTTAAACCGTATTTATTTGCAGAAACACAAACACACACGTTTGTCCTGTTTGATTGTGATGAAGCATCAAAAGAGAGTTGTCTCCGTTTGTGTTGTAACAGATACACCTGGGGCCAAGTTGGAAACCAGAATCAGCTTTAAATCCAGTCCTAATCTAGTCCTCACTAACAAGTTTCAAGTCATTTCACTTGAGTAACCATTATTATTGTTTGAGTCATCAATTCTGAATTCAACCTATTTGTCAATACAGTAGGCTACTGTACATTGCACTTGATGCACCACTACGAGACAGCTCGTTAGATTCCCAAACATGTCCTTATCTGAGAAAGATGTTTGAGATAGTGGACTATGCATCAAGAATGACTCCTGGCCAATGTGCTGCATAATTCTAAAATATAGGGAACTTCTTAATTAATGTCAGTTTAGTCATTCATATTTTATCCTTTATTTTCTTTCCAGAAGCCATATTTGAGCCGACACACATACATGTAGATTCCTTTAAATGTTATGGGAAAGATTAAAAAAGAGGAACTGGATTTGTGAATTCTCACTGAATCACAACTGAATTCATATCTTCAATCAGAATCTTATTAACCTGGAGTCCCAGTCTCTGTCACAATAATCACATATGGGATGTTGTAGGCCTATTGGCCGACATCCATTTAAAATGTAGCCAATGGCATATATAGAGCCTTTATCTTCATGTCCACTGAAGTTTCTCAGCTTGCTCTCTAAAACATGGTTGTCATTCTAAGGCTACTTTTACTTTTATACTTTAAGTAAATTTCCCAAGCCTGTACTTTGTTACTTTTACTTGAGTAAAGACATTAAATCAGTACTTCCACTTTTACCAGAGTATTTTTTAACACAAGTATAAGTACTTTTGCCATCTCTGATGATGGCAATCTATTACAATCCCCACACACAGGCACATCACACCACCACAACCCCTTCTACCCCCTCATTCCTCCTAGGAGCTATTGGTCAACATGAAACCATGACCCATAACTCACACAACTGCCAAACCACAAACCAGACAGGTCATAAATCTCACTGATTCTGTACCTCCATATATTATCCTACAGTAAATAGCTGATAGTAGTGTGAGTAGCCCAGTACACACTAACACACACCAGCACTGCTAATACCAAACCTTTGTCTTGTTTCTGTTGATGAAGTTTGACCCTTCGTATGGAGTTCCCATGTTTATTTAACTATCAATGCTCATCACATTTAGCAGCAATCAATTCTAATTGAAACTACTAGCTCTTCTACTACCAGCACTTCCTTAACAGCAGTGCATTTCTCAAGTGAAATGCTTACCAGACATTTATTCAAAATAGGTTATAGAAAAAGATTTTATAAAGTGTATAGGAGGTTACACTATGCTACATAAACCATATCGACCATTGCTTTTTATGGGATAGACAAAGAGAGAAGGCAGAGGGAGATGGTATAAATGACTGCTACGGAGGTGGAGTGAGACAAAGAAGGAGGTTGCCAGAGGCCGAAAACGAAGAAGGTCGAAACTCGTCATCTTCTGCTGTTCTCATTAGAGCTTGGCTGCTTGTGACCGGTTGTCCCAGTAGTCTAGTCTTGGGGTACCACATACATCACCTCTGACACCATCTTAGTGGAACATCTCCATTAGGAGGCAAAGGCACCAAGCTAGCTCCATAGTACTGCATTACTGCCAGGGAATAATGTACTCTATATTTCAACAGTGGTGAGTGGTGATTAGACTATTAATCAAGCGTATTTATCTTAGCAAATCATTAGGAAAGCTTCTGAGCTACAATACTTGTAAATCACGAACATACTGTAAGGCAGACTGAGAACACCAGGGTGGTTGGTATCTATTAAAAGCTATTGAATTAAGGAGCTATTGGATTTAAAAAGGGACTTTGGGGACTGACAATATAAAATAAAGCAATTAAGGCTCACAGAGTCATGTACATGTAGGTGTGCCAGTTAAGACATTTTCTTATGCAAGAAAAGATATTTTGGGGATGTGAGTCGTTACTTCCGACAGCAGCTTAGTCACCTTGGAGGAAGGGAAAGCAGCTATGTTGTGGTGTTTCCAACAGGTTTGTTAGAGTAGATGGACCTAATAACTCTCTTACTCTATGGATATGATTAATTATACAGCAAGTGAGAGTGTAATGAGGGTTTTCAAATCAATACGTATTGCAACCGCCTGCAATCACTTTTCTTCCCAAAAGATAACTCAGACCCACTCCTTCTCCCTCTTGCAAATCAATTTCTTTCAAATATTTTCCAGATCAGAAGTTCATAGGAGCCATTTCCTGAATACAGGCAGGTAATTAGAGTGAGGGGATAATTTAATTCACCAGTTCTTGGATTTGTAGATGTGATTTATTTCCAAGATACCTCAGTAAAACAAAGGCATTGTAGTGGAAAACTATCAAGAGGCCCTGCCGCCCACCGGTGCCCGTGACAAAAGGCTCTTTTCCCAGACCGGGGAGCTTTCATTATTCCCTTGCTCTTTTCTCCACTTGAATGCCAAGAACATTTTCACCACTGTCACCAAACACTAACTCCACGACCATGAAGAGGAGAATTAGTAAACAATCATTTAAGAGGAACAATTTAGATCTCACCAAAAAAAAAATATAGAAATGGCTTGGATAAAAGATTGTTTTTCGCTGCTTGATATAGTTATACATGCCTATCTTGTCATTCTAGGAGCACATTTGGCAAGTTGTCCTGTTGTCTGGCCAAAACATACTGCATTATAATCTGCAAGATTTAGTGAGGAGTATGCCTCCATACTGTAAACATCTATTTTAAAAAATGGAATTTGAAACACTGAGCCCCCTCACAATAGTGGAGAGTGTTTACTTTGACATAATGGGCATAATAAGGAAGTAGTAAATAACACAACACAATTAATCAGTTAATGACTAAATGACTAACTAATATCTCCTAATTAAAAAATGTATTCCAATGTTTCAGTGTTCTGTTTTATAAGTATAAAACAACATAAATCATCAAGTCATTGCTACCCATGATAGGGGAAAACATTACAATATACAGTACATATGGAGAAAGAATTTACAAAAACAAGTATTAGTGTTTAGCCATGCGAAAGGCTTGGCTTAATGGATGCCAAGGTTGGTCGCTCCACCACTTTGGTCCAGACTGAAATCTCTCAGAAACTATTAGATGGATTGTCATAAAATGTGATAAAGACATCTATGTCTCAATTTAATGAAATGAAATCCAATAGTATTCAGAAATCATCATTAAAATCAAAAACTAAAACCTAAACGTGTTACTAAACCCACCCCCTGCATCGGCCATGGTTTCAGCGGCATTTGCAGTGATGATGATGTTAAGGTGTTAAAGTAATGTTAAAAAGGTCAACAACATGCCCCATCATCATGATCCTCAAAGCTTTTATCAAATGATAACTATTCACTATCATGTAAACTTAAAGGACTGGATATTACAGCTAACAATATTGTGTATCACTGGGACAGGAGCAACAGCCAATTCATAACAAGACGGCCATTCATCATCTAACAC
This sequence comes from Etheostoma perlongum, assembly GCA_026937815.1. Classification (NCBI taxonomy): domain Eukaryota; kingdom Metazoa; phylum Chordata; class Actinopteri; order Perciformes; family Percidae; genus Etheostoma; species Etheostoma perlongum. Next base: position 21,673,488 of record CM049372.1, on the reverse strand, counting down.
CATGGCAGACATTATATATCTTTTTGATTTCTTCCTGCTTAGACTTGGCTCTAACATCCCTGTCTTAAGTATAAGGGGCGTGTGGACATTTAATTAAACTCCCTCTCCAAGTCTCTTTAATGGCCCATTTAATAATAAATAAAAGTGATCCCTGCATAAATCAATACACCTTGGACTTTAAGAGTCTGCCTTAAGCTTCCATTATCATGCAAATAAGACCATCAAGTTGAGTGACTTGGTTTTTTAAAGTTACTTTAAATTAAGCTAATAACTACAGTATAATGTTATTCAGTTTTAAGATTACAAAAGGCAGAGAGTCCCATCCCCTCACACGGGCTCCTTTAAATGTGGCCAAGAAATGCAGCATATTTGTACCTAAGTTTGGTGGACACTACTGGTAGACTGCAAATCCTTTGCAGGCCTAAGAGTAAACCTCAATCTATTGTGCACCAGTCAATTGCTTAACGTAGCAATCAGCAAACTTGTCGGGTCAAAAGACATCAGGAGGTTATTTATCACTGGTAATTTGTTATAAGAAATGGATGGATGAGGAAGACACTAGTGGTGGCTGTTAATAATAGATGTCAGCCATAAGTCCACTTATTTGTTCTTGTTAGCAGCCTGCTGATGTAGGGAATCACAAGGCACTACAGGGGAGTGGAAGTTCTGTGGACATACAGTATTTACCATTTAACCTGGTAGATTGACAGTTATGCATCCTGTGTTGAAGTTAAAAACCCATCACTTACTGTACTGTAAACTCAAGTTTCATGGAACCTGTCGCAAGTTTCCCACTAATATTTTCACTTTACACTAAGCTGAGAGACTAGACTGGCTTTTAAAGGAACTGTAGAAGGTTCAGCTTAACCTGCGATTCTTCATCCACATCACCCATATGCAGTATACCGTACCAACAGGCACACCCCTGTCCATACTGCACAAAGAAAGAGGAAGAGATTGTTTGCTACTAATGAAGCTAACAGTAACACAGACGGACAGAGCATAACAGTCCACCTCAGTGGTTTTGCATTGCACTTTAAATGCAAGCTTTGTAATACTAAATGTTAAAAGAAAAAAAAAAGCTGCTGCACTCATACTGACTAGGAGGCTGACCTTGCAAACACAAAGTAATATACACAGAATCAGGCCATTTTATCAATTTAAAAAAAAATCAATGTTCAGCTTAAGAAATATGGATCACTGATAGTACAAGTAATGTCTATAAAGAATGTGCATTTCCGGATACTTTACTGGTAACTGGCAGATAATGAGTCTTATCCACACTGCACGTATAATGGCCATTTGTGAGGGAGAGCGGTCAAGAGGCATGGCATGTAATGGAAGGATGTGGATTTCTGTCTGCACAAATTACATAATGGGCACTCAAGGGTAACCCTTGTAGGTATAACAATTAGAATCAGCCATAATGGCAGACGTCTGTGCGACAGGTACAGAAACAGTACGGCAGAGAGTCAGAGTACAGCAGTTGTAAGGGGCAGCTCTGAGGTGTATGGGGCTCTGCACATCATCTTGTTCTTCATTGAAACTGTGGCCTAGAATGGCAAAGGCTATTGAAATAATGGTTTTAGGATAAAATCCTAAAAAAAAGGCAGCTAGCACTTTTAAGAAGGCCATTTATCATTTAGGATAGTAGACTACTAAATAAAGAAAATCATTTTTTTTTTAAATTATTAGAAGCTCTCAGAATGTGTCCCAGTATCGCTACCACCGTCTTATCTCCACTGCCCCCCTACTGACTGCCTGCACAGTACAGTTGTGCAGGAGAACAGAGGGGGAGAGAGCAGCACCGTTTAGTGTTTAACCAAGGATTGGTGGACTGCATACATGGGAATAAATTACAATAGAAATATATTTGAATATATTTACAAGTCGCTATGAGGGTCTAAAAATCCGCTAAATCTAGCAACAAAGTCACTAAGTTGGCTACAATGTCCACAACATCACTGCTGCAGCTACTTCCCAACTTCCCTGACTTCTGCGCAGTGGCAAAATCATTACACTGAAAATGACTGAGAAATACCCCACTCCAATACCTCTAAAAAAAATAAATAAATAAAAAAAACATTTTTGTATTTTATATCCTCTAAATTGATTATTTATTATGAATGTGGTCAATGATCATTTAGGAAATTGCCCATTGGTAACATAGAAAGAATCCAATCATGGCAGGCAATTACTGGGCAGGTCTTTTATTCATTATCCATTCTGTTGATTGCACTTAGTGATCCTAACCGAGAACACAGATGGGTTTGGAAGCAGTGGGATGTTCATTGATTGAATGAAACTGGTCTGGCGTGCTAAATGGCTTGTGACTCGTCTGGGCTTCCACATGTGCATGCGTGTATCAGTCTGAGGCAAAAAAACATACTTAGGATTCTCTTCAAGATTATGATAATCTCTGCTAACTGGCCCTTGATATGAGCCGCTGGGCTTTGGGGTGTGAGATAAATGTTTCTATAACTGCTAATGGCTTCTCTTAGCAGCAAATCAACAGATAATAAGGATATTTGACAAAACAAAAGAACCAGTGTACAATAATACACATATTGCAAGTGTTTGTAAGAACTGACATTGAAATGCATATGTCACAGAGGGGGTTGTGGGTATTATTTCCTCTAAGACACAGATAGACAGACACAGATATTTAAATTAAACTATGGCAAAAGTTTGGGATGCACATAACTCCAGTGGACTTAGCAAATATACAAATAAGCCGGAGGACTAACACTGCTGCACACACAACATTGAATAGACCCGCAATGTTCAGGGTGGCAGGGTGGTAGCTCATCTTCTCTGCCATTAAAAGGCTCTCACTGGTTTTTATTCAGTTCTGGCTCAGTTTGTGTGTGATGTTTGGTCAAGTGTTACATTTACATCTAAACAAAGAGAAAGACAGGTCAAAAAAGTCTGAGCATTGATGGATACAAGAATTCACTTTAGAAACTTTATTCACCTTGTTAGACAGAGTGTGATAGTATGTACAATCAATACCTTAGGGGACAATAGGATTCTTTTGCTTACCACGTAAGATCTTAGCAGTCAAGAAATGTCATGCTCATGACCAGCAGGACCATAGGAAACAAAGAAGGAAACTCTCGCTTGGCAGTAAGCACAGATCTGTCTGTAGTGTGAACAGGTTCTTTAAAAGGACACAAGCCCAATGGGTGTAAACATTTGTTCTACCACAAGGACAGCTCAGTGAACCAGAGACAAATCTCTAGTTAGCCTGTTTTGGAAGATTCTAGATGGACAAGGCTGTTTTCCTCTTCAACAACTCAACACTTCCAGTCAAGTACATCAGTGGATTAGATTGACCTGGCTTTGTGCCAGCTCTCACACTGTGTCTCCCCCAGCAACTTCAGCTTCTGTGGCTATGGACATTGTGTACAGTGAACCTCCCTGAGAACAGTGTGTGATGCCACAACCTCAGTCACACAGGCAGAAGCAGAAAAGATTGAAAACAATCCTGGGCTCCAAAAAGATCTGAAATGTTGGTTGGAACACGAACAACATTAACGCATAGAGGCTGCAGTGGTGGGTATTACTTACCATTCTAACGGGATATAATTTTAATTGTTTACTTTAGCTTTTACAGGAGCCGGCTAAAGTACGATCTTGCCGATAAATTAACCGTGCGCTACCCTTGGCCATAAGCGGACACCCCTATCTCCTCGCTGTAAACATTGACCGTTTGTCATTGCTGTCAAAACTGCCGGATCGTACTTCTATCCTTCACAATAAAATTACATGTTTCAAAAACTCTGAAATATGCAATAAGAACTCCTTACTTTCCAGTACAGTAAAAATAGAAACTCTTTAGAGAGAATGATCGTTGCCCGAACTTCGCCCGAGCATTGCCAGAGCGTTTCTACTTCTTTCCCACATCCAAGTCACTTTCATATACTAATTAGACATCTAAATGCCCATGTAGATATATGAAAATTCATACGTAGATTGTTAGATGGGTATAAATCAATTATGGTAACATTTTTGGTGATGATCAGAAACGTAGTACAGTACCGCGGAAAGACCGGAAATTGCGTCAGGTCGGAAGTGTCCAAATATGGCCTAGAACAGCAAGTCGTGCATAAAAGTGGATACAGTGGCGCTAGCTAAATTTGATGCGCAGATCCACAGAGAGCCAAAGAAGCAATCGCTAACTGCTAAGTAGCTAACAGAGCTAAAAGCATGTTATCAACTATGGGATTAGCGAGAAAGTCATTTAAAGGGGACCGCTATAAATGCTTGAGTGAACTAGTGTAACGTTAGGTTTAAATGTTAAGCAGATAATATGACAAAATTTTAAAAAATATGAAGTGCCCAAATGGATCCAGATAATAACTCACCAAAGTGGCAACTGCATCACAAAGAGCCTTGTTACCTTTATCTGTGTTAAAAAAGTTCAAATGACTGGTATTTCTCCACCTAACTTTAGGCCTGCAACAGATGAAAGAATGTATTGTTAAACACAAGCTGTTGCAGTGTTTCTCCAGAGGTGCGTCTCATACCAACCCTGTAGCTCCCCTCCCTGCAGGCTCAGAGGCCTGGACCCAGCTTCCTGTTCCAAACAAGCACGAGGAGAGACACAGCTGGCTTTTATTTGAGCTGCTTTTCCACAGCATACCAAGGTCTTACATTTACCAAGCCTATAGACCTTTTTGTTTTGTCCAAATTCATTTTAGCGTTTGAATATTTGGATGGACTGAGAATATTCAAAAATATTTCAAATACAATGACACTATTGAACTCTGAAAGGAGATCTTGGTACAGAGTTGTGTCTACTGCACTACTCATTCTTGACTGCCACCCACTGTGAGATGTGGATGATGTAATGCTGTAATATTCTGCCCACCGCTGGCAAAGGCCCACCATACAAATAATGAAATAGAAATGTTTGACATAACAATTTTGTCACAAGATCTGCACAAGGTGTTAACTAACTCTGCAGATATGAGGCTTATTTAGGTGACACAATACATCACACATTTAAAACCCATTATTCAGTTGCAGATAAAATATCCATGCTTGCATTTTTAGCATATCATCCAATCCTAGTATGTTATAGCATATAAATCTACGTTTTCTGTCGTGGCTCCCTTGGGAAACTGCTGTGCGCAAATGAGCAGCATTTGTAGCCAATTTAAATGACAAAAAAATAGGGATTGTAACTTCGCCGCACCAATATTTAGTTCAAAAATACATTGAATAAACAGGTTTTTGGTCCTCAAAAAAATTTGCATACTGAATACTATGAAGTTCGTAGTGTATTCTGTCTATAATTATCAAACTTGCAAGCAAACTTACTCTGGCTGAGATTTGAAGTAACTGATAGGGTAGAGTTTTAATGGGATTTAAAAAAGGCAGGGTTAATCCAAAGCACAGCCCGTTAACTGCAGGGCTAGAAAAACACACCACAGTGAGAAAGGAAGTAACATCTCCATTTTCAGTAAAACAAGGTTATTATTGACCAAAAGCCATTTCTCCTGTAGAAAATATGCCCTTGAGAGTGTAAAATGACTCACGACTAAGAAATAACTTAACAGCCTTGTAACTCGAGCAGACCATCATATACATTCAGACTTCCACAAACATAGTTGTACTTCAATATACATTTTGGAAATCAATGGCTGTAATTTGGTGGACACTCCTGTACATCATGTTAGAGTGAGCACGACATTGTTGTAACCATTTGCTTTGTACAGTGTTGGCTGACTAGCTTTAAAACACCTCTCAAACCAGTTCAAGAAGAATCTTTTGTCAAAAACAACCCTTCCAGCAACACAAGTGTCACTGTACGTTTATTTCAGCCATGCATTGACAAATGTGAACATTTACAATGTCTGGATGATAAAGGGATACATTTTTAATCCCTTCCAATAATTCACCGCGGTGCACTGACATTTCAACCCTTCCATAATGGGTGACACTTTAACACAGTGACTCAGAGAGACATTTCTGTATCATGAAGACACATGAGTGTACCAGAGAAAGATGGTGTTAATGTTGCCCTGAAAGCAATACTAAAATTAATTTTCTAAACCACTCAAGTATTTTACCATAAAGGCCAAAACCAAGACATCAATACAACATTGACTGTTGATGAAGCACCTAACATTTTAACTGCTGCAGTGGAGGCCAGGAGGCCATTTTAATGTTTGATTTTGCCCTCAGTCATTTTCAGTGGGTACTGACTGAGTTAATTTTATTGTGTTGTGTGTATTGTGTTTATAGTTTAGAGAAACATATAGCAGCGTGATCCACTTCTAATCATTCTATTAAATGTCTGCAGGAGCACTTCAATTTCATCATTATACTCTAAACATACAGTATACATTACATTAGTATTACACATTAATGTATACCATATTCCTGTTTTATTACTACACTGCACTCCCTTTTCCAAAACCAGGAAAGAGTAACTTTATTTGAGTGAGGGTAAAAATGTTGGAATGGGCTTTTCTTGTGCTTCAGCAATCTGTCCAGTGTTCGAATTACGGGTGGGTACTGGGGGGGTCCGACCCCTCTAGATTAGCATGTGGATCGGTTTCATCTCACCCTAAAGAAAGATGAGACTTGGACTCTCCCCAAAGGGATGAAAATAATAGTTTAGGGGGTACTGAAAAAAATGCAATAAAAAAAGTTAGACTATCCAAAATTGTATGTATTTAAATGCAGTATTACCATCACCAACAATCACTACATACCAAAAAAATGGTACAGCCCAATGGGGAGGTACGGTCAGACTGTTTTTTTGATATCACTTCACTACCTGTCAAAACATAAGTACCGGGCAGGCGCTGGTGTGTCAGCGAATTTAAGAGTAAGGGGCTTAATCCACCTTAATCTATGCCTAGGCTGGCAACTTTCTGTAGAAAAGACAGCGACTGTCTGTTGAAAAGACGCCAGTACTCTTGGAGTTACTCTTGTTAAAGTGCTGGGGTGGGAGAGATATGAGCAACAGGATGTCAACTAGGGATTTCCATTTATCTGTTCATCTAATTAGTCAGCTTTGGCAGCTTAGGAACAGTTTCAGTGGCAGACAGTTTTCAAGGATCACTAAGTTAATCAGGGGCTTAAGGCAATCTGTAAGAACAGGCAACCAGTGTACTTTTGTATAAATGACAAAGTTTAAAACAGGGGAGGATGAAGGAGAGCGAGTGAGCTAATGAGGGTATAGACAGAAAGGCAGAAAAACAAATGTATTTGATGGTTTCTGTAGTTATGTGCATCTGCAAAACCAAACAAAAGGCTGATCTCAAAATGCAAAACTTTTTCTGACCACCTTCTGAAATTGGATTTACATCCTGCAATAGTGAAGCCATTTCATGGGCAGACAGCATAAAAGCTCCTCGTCAACTCTCACAGCTCCCAAATTACATTTGACAAGAAGAGGTTAAAATTAGGGGGACCACTATGCCACACAAGAAATGCTGGATGTGCTAAATGACCTATTGTGCAAAGGAGCAAAAGCTACCGGATTTAGCGAAGGAAATGCAATGGATGTGTCAGAGCTATCGTCCTTTCTCTGCTCTGATAATAAGAATGGAACAACAAACATCTAACTATTAGACAGCAACATAAGTTGTATACCGGTAGGTATGTGAGTATGTGTCTCCAAGAATTATTCAGAGGTTTTTAATGTGATGGTGATGATTACAATATAATATATGACTAATAAACTGCCACAACAGTGTAAAATAATTATGAGCAGAGCACAGCAAGGCTATTAAGAACTGGGATATGAGCAAAGAGGCTGGGCCTCCAAACAGTATGCATGGAATAACGTGTATAGTACTCATTGCCTGTTGTTGCATTCAAATGGAAAATATCCACACTATTGATTTGATGGCAAAATGTGAGATCTCTGAGATGTCAATTCAGGAGGGAGCGTCAAGGTGTCGGCCTATCGCCTGCATGTTCTCTCCATTTTCACAGTCAGCACTGCTGAAGCTTCGTAACACACTAGATCTTTCCCAGCTGAGTTATAGCTGCAGATGGAGCTGAATTTATCAACCTCTGATAACATGCCTGCAGTTTCTGGTATTGCTCTAGGATATAAATCACACTCGACGACAAAACAGGCTAATAAATAGAAAACACTGACACCCTTGCAGAGAAAAATAGTTTATTTGGCAGTGCTTTAGGAATTGAATTACTTCCAACGCCCCCAGAATGCCTGCAAACATTTTATTTCTGTCAACTGAGGCCAGGACACAAAATAACTCACAGGTGTGAAAGCATAGCCTACAGTATGGGTTTAGACTTGATGATGGAAAATTTAAAATTATCACTGTTTAAAATAAGTAGTAATTTCACATGGAGAAAACACCTCACGTAAATCTGTAATATTACAGCCAGATTTCTGCTTGACTCACTCTATTCACCCTGCTGTTACAAAGGTTTTCCCAGCACATACATCTCTCCAGAGTTTACTGTATATGAGGATTCCTCAAGAGTCTGCCTGTGTACACACAGTTAAAGTTTGCCCAGGGTGTCTAACCCCTACTATCCTGGGAGACAAGGCATTCCCACCCATGAGAATAGCGAGCCAGACAACAGCACATTGAAATACCACCAATATTAACTACTCCACAGAGCAGTCAGACCGATACGGTACAAAGATTAGTGTCTGTTATGAGAAGATGAATTTTAATCTGATGGTGTTTTCTAAAATTCCGAACTTTCGTAATGGCCAGTAGTCTTAATATGCACCTCTACTAAAAATAAATAAACCAAGCCAGATACAAATCAGACTTGCATACATAGATAGAAACACACACACAAAGAAACAGATGCATGCACACACTTTGCAGTGCGCAACAAAGAAAGCAAATACACACTGTTAGACAATGGTTTAAACCTCTCCATCCTCCCAGGGACTCTAGCATTGCAGAGGCTATAAATAATCACAGGAGATTACTGGGTGTGGTGGCAGACAGCTTGATTCATGTCACAACCTTCATCAATGTGTAAATGATGCACTAGATGTATATTAGGCTACACGTTTAAAAAGTTAAAAGTTAAAGAGTAAAAGCTTTGGTGTTACTTTGAAAAAGGGACAAACAAGCTATACAAAATATAACAGAGACATTTATTTATCATGTGGACATAATAACATGAGTTTATTTGGCCTGATGTCTACTTTTAAATAGAAATAGCAGGATACAGCATTCAGGTGTCACTTAACATCACACTAAGGCAGCCCATAAACAGAGTGCGTGTCTGTGTGTTAGGGTTGGGCATCAAGAACCAATTCATACATGGAATGGTTTCAAAACTTTTGATTCCAGTGGAATCGTTTCTTTATTAGAATCGTTTGGAGGATTTGATTTCTAATCTGATCATGGGTTCCAAATTTAACATGCACAAGTTTTGGTTTCTGTAGCGGCCAGGCGTTTGTTGTGTTGCAGCCATGGAGCACAGTAAGCGGCGCTCTAGTTTGGCTTTATTTTACGTTGAAAAAGCCCAGTAAAATTGCAACCCACCATTGAATCAAAATAAAACGTTCCTCTTATTTGTGGAATAAGCATGTAACACGTTTCAACTCCAGCCCTGAAAGAATCTGAATTGAAAATTGAAATCACAATCATTAATATCCAAACGATGCCCAACCCTACTGCGTGTGTCTTCATCTTCTTTCTTCACAGACTGGATCCTGAAGAAACCAAAAGCTGGCAAGTCATGCAAGAGTGTGCAATTGTAAATTGAAGAAAGATAAGCTTGTTTAAACAATAATTGATTTAAACAAACTTAACTAAAATTTTCCCAAAACCACTTGACACCTTGTGATTAACGGTTGCACAATATCACTGGCAGGATGTATTGATGAGATAGTTAATCAAGTCAATCTAGCAGGCCTCAAGCGACGACTCTTTAATGAGCTTCACCTTAAAAATACTTTGTCTCATTTTGAGACTTGAGGCCAAATGTCTAGACAGAAAATTAAAAGTTCTTTTGTCAGATTCATAAAGTGCTGCATTCATTGTCCAATGAACAGGTCCGGTAAACAATGATTCAGTGATGTAGGTATACTTAACTGCAGGTAACAATAGCAACACTTAAGTAATATATTAGAAAATACACTCATTCACTGTCTTGCAGTTTGATGAGAAGATTGATATCACTCATGTCTGTACTGAAAATATGAAGCTACCGCCAACAGCTGGTTAGCTTTCCTTAATTTAGCATAAAGATAGGAAACATGGGGGAAACACCGAGCCTGGTTCTGTCCAAAGGTAAGAAAATCATCCTACCAGCCCCTCTACATCTCAACAATTACCACAATATATCTGGTTTGTTTAATTTGTACAAATGGGCAAGCAAATTTAATTCCTGGAGTCTTGACACCGTGAGGTTGCCAGGCAACCAGCGGAGACTCCAGCAGAGACGTTTACATTTAGCATTACAGATGAATAATTATGGCTTAATTCACTAAACCGCAGGTTAAATTGACCACAGACACACGATAACAAATAGATAAACTTTTTTGCAACTGTGGTAAGTGGCCATCGTATATCTTCAATAATTCACTCTGAGGTGTCCTGATATAGAAAGTTGCAGACTCTGTGGAGGAACTTTATTTTTAAATAGTCGTATATTATGACTTGCATAAAGGAAAAGCATGAATAGAGCCGTACATGTATTGCTAAGGTATATATTTTTCTGAAAATGTTTTGTAGTAACTTAACTGGTATAATTCCTACATTTGTGTAAATGCATAATTTATACAAAAAAAACAACTAATTATTGCTCCCTTGTCATGATGTGGCCAGTGTGAGGAGCACTAAAAAATATAATCATATACTATAATACCACATTATTTCTTTTCAGTGCTGCTGCAGGTAACATGCTGCATATTTTTAACAAGATGATGATCAAGACAATCTACAATGAGCAATATTCTCAGTCATAAACAGTAGATGTCAGTAATTTGTTATGATCATAAAAATGACATTATCATTTGGCGCTTGAAAGTCACAAAGGCAGAGAAACACCAACAGGTGGTGACACTAGACAAGCTTCATGGATTGTAAATCAACAGAGTCTGCACATGAATGAGCAGGCAAACAGGGCAGGTTATGTTCTGCCGGAATGACAAAGTGTCACATAAGAAACAATTCTCATTTATTATGAGCCGATGATTTGAACTGCACAAGTATGTGAGGATAAAAAAGAGAGAAAGAAAAGACCCATGACCTGGAACAGACAAGGTGAGGAGTGAATAAAAGGCAGCACGAGTCCATGTTAAGTAAGAATAACTAGAAGGATGAGCACAACTCCTTGACCTGTAAAAGACAAGGTTATCTGGGACGAAAGAAAAACATTGTAGAGTATGTGGGAGGAGAAAGAAAGTGTAAAAAGAAAAGGCGTGAAGTAGGATATATCACAGTTGAAACTTTAATGTTCCCTGTGGTTAAATTTGGTAATGAAATGAAAGAGTCCTGAAAAGAGGACATGAAGAGACTGTGAAGAGAAATTTAAACATACCATAACAGCTTAATTACAGAAGTCTGTTTCAGCTTAAGATCTTCCCATTCAGACAGCATTTCCTCTGTCCCTTCAGCTCCCTCCGCTGCGGTCAGCAGGCCAGAGAAACTGCTTTTTGTGGTTCTTACAGCCTGCAGTCAGGAGGACATTACTCTCCACAGCTCTCCACTGAGTGGGCCTGTGTGGGTGGATGTGTGTGTGTGTGAATGTGTGGGGAGGTGCACACCACCAAGCTGGAAATGCTCTAAGATATCACTACAGCATTATTGCCACTTACATAACTGAGCTTTTCTTTCTTGTTTCCTCTTTTTCTTACAAAACCAGAGTTTTTATGTATTTCTTTTTCCGCTCTGACAGCAGCTTTATCTCCAGCGTCTCCCACAATGTGTTGACTTCATACTTCACTGTCCCACAAGCATGCAACAAATGGCAAGGTGGCATGAAGCTCTAACAGTTACTCTGTGGTTTTGAGAAATTGCATTAGCCCACAGAGGAAAAGGGAGTGCAGCTATGAAGAAGCCGCCTCACAGCACACTGCTGAAAATCAACCACATCCTTTGTCAGTGTTGTAAACAAAAGGTCAGATAAGGAAAGCAGGTCTACCAATGCAAATGACAAGCTCACGTGATTGTGGTGCATTGAGTGCAAGCAGCCATCAGATATTGTAGATGCTGAATTAGTCTTAGAATGGCAAGAGCAACTTAGTGCTCATCCAAACGTTAATGCAATAACAATTGGACTTGTATCTTAAGTACCAGTTTAATATTTATAGCCAAGTTATTATTATATATATTATATATTATTATTATTAATCAGATTTAATATACCCAAGGAAAATTGATTGAGTGTATTACCTATCTTACCTATTTGAGTTGATTTTAATGTAATGTCTATGTAGTTACTACATCTGAGAGGGCAGACAGGAAGGAAAAGAAACTGTCAATTGTGAAACTTAATAACCAACAGATTGCTCTAAGGTCTGCCAACATGGGCATATTTGAGACATGTCAGTTCAGAGCAGACGATGGATGAGCTGGGCAATTTGAACCCTGTGTGTATTTGTGTGTCTGTGTGTGTGTGTGTGTGCGCGTGCGTGCGTGCGTCTTGTAGCGTCTTCCCTCTGTGTCAGCTTGTTTGGATGTTAACCGAAACCTTTGGAAAACTTATGTGGCCATCCATATCAGACTATGACTTCCTGTCACAGAAAATAACAACCAATAATGGGAGAGCAGGAAGAAGAAAATTGGTGTAAAGGAAGCAATGACTGATAACATGTCAGAAGATGGACGTGTTCTTGTTCATCTTTGTAACAGCCAGCTGTCAAACACCACAGTGCCCGGATAAGTGGTTGACATTAAAGGTGGATCAATCGTGCAATACAGTATTTTAATATTTAGCTGGTTAGTCGACAATGTCCGGCACAATCAGTATTTTTTTGGCATCACTGAGCTTTGTGCCATAAACAAATGACATTCTGTCTAACTTATCAGACATACTGACTGAATTTGAGATCAATCAGAAGTGTGGAATATGTGACGTGTCAAACTAAGGGCTCAGAGGCAATTACTGTATTTGTAGAACTAAAATATTATTAGACTTATGTAAAAAGGTCTAATACTAATACTAAAAAATAGCAACAGGCCATTGCAACAAATCATTTATCCAAGTCCGAATCTGGTTTATTGTTTCATTGTGTTATTTGTGTTTGTCTGTACAGTTTTTTCTACGACATAACAATGTTATGTTGGTTTGTTTATTTGTCTTCTTTATCCACAATTAAAATCAGTTATCATCATTTAATCACATAATAAAGGTATATTCAATGTACAATGATAACAAGAGCAGCAAATGGACAGGAAAATATTTAACATTTGTATGCATGATGAATGACTTTACTTGATGATTAATAATTGTAAAAGTAGTTGATTAATATTTGCAAGCTGCACTGTGCAGGAAATCTGCATGATTGTAGATGCCAGTTCTGTGTTCTTGACCCACTGTACCACTCTGTTAGCACATGCAGAACAAAACATCCCATTATTGCCGTGTTATCAAAACACATACTCGCTTTTTAGCGTGTTTATCAACGCCTCCATTGATTTACATTACCTTGCGATTTTGTGTGAACTTTCACCCAGGAGGCCAGGGATCACTTTCCACATGTCATGTTTCTAAAAGTCAACTGTCGTTTTTTTTTTGTTTGTTTTTTTACACTTAAATCAACCATGTTCTTCTTTTCTTAAACCCAGCTGGTTGTACTTTTCATAAACCCAACCCGCGTGTCATGTTTCCTAAACTCAACAGTCACTTTCTTCTCGCGATAACATGGCAAGTAGCGTGTATGTTTACGCCCGCTGTATACAGCGTAAACATACCTGTGGATAGCTTAATAGCCACTTTGCTTAAGAAAGTTGGTGTGTATGTTTACGCAAAGTCATCATGTCATGTTGAAAAGTGAGTGAATGGAGTTCTCTAAGAAACAAACCATGGATTCACTGTCAGCAACAGGCAGCACATACTAAGGCTGGGCACCGCACGAAATACTCCGATCCTATGAGTATCAAAAAATTATTTATCTTTCTGTACCAAATTTCGGTACCTGCGAGGGCTGCACAATTAATCAAATTTTATTCACGATCACGATTTTGACTTCCCACAATCAAATTTGCGTGATCGAGTGATTTTTTTTTTTTAAAGCGTCATTTCATAGAACGCTCCGGGTTTTTGCATAGCCCATCTACTGCTCCGTAAACCCCTGTCTGCTCATGTGCCAGTCAGTTGTTCCCTGCATCGCGCAGCTTAGTTTCTAGATGTAGACAATCACAGAGGACAGAGTAACGGGAGGAAAATTCAACAGATAGCAGTCGGTTATACGTCGGTCTCAAGGTTTACCAGTTTACCAGTAAACGCAACATTTTATCCCGTCTGTTGTTTTTCAGACAACAGCAGTGAGCAGTGCTAGTCGGTGCTAGTAGCGTCTGTTAGCTGTTAGCTCTTCTAGGACGCACCGGTGCTAATGTCCTCGCATCCGCTGCAATGATGTTTATATGGATAAGGTTTAATTTTGCATTACATGACCCATTTCGTCTGTAAAGCCGTGCCTGTGTTGGATCTCTCCTCTACTCTCTCTCTTCTTACTCTCCGCGGCTGCCGGTCCACACTTCTGACATTTCTCCACAGTTTTAAGTGTTATTAACACAGCTGTATATTGTTAAATATGAGGGGCAAACCTGTATTTGTACCAGTGTTTCTGCGGATAACTGCTATCGCGGCCGCCACAGCGAAGAACACAGAAGAAGTTATTAAATGCAACTAACTTCAGTTGGTAGAGTAACAGCGTGTGAGACGGAGCCTGCGGGACCTGCAAGAGATGTGACCCATGGCCAGAATATCATAGTTCATGCTGGACCCGTTCATAATGAGTCCGCAGTCTCTCTGTGAGTAGCGTCCATCACACTCCCTCTTGCAGTTATAAATAGCTTATGTGACAATAAAATTTGTTTTGGTTAAAATCAACAAATAATTGTGAGAATAATTGTGATCAAAATTTTGATCAAAATAATCGTGATTATAATTTGGCCATAATTGTGCAGCCCTACCTGAGAGCACGTAATTGTAAGCTTATCTGTCTTCTCTGCACTCTCTGCATACTGACAGAGAGCAGAGCGCGCGTGTTAGCAAAGTTTTTTAAATTTTGCTAACTGGTTTGATTCACAATTAAGGTGGAAAATAGATGTTTTGTGTTAAATGTATTTGTGATGATGTTGAAATGGATTTTAATACACATGGTATCGGAAAAAAGTATTGTTAAGGAACCGGCATCGAAACTGAGGTATCGAAATTGGCACCGGATCGAAAGATTTTGAACGATGCCTAGCCCTAGAACATACACACATTACACAACACAATAGCAGAAGTCATTCACACAGCCTGTGAAGTGAATGAGCAGCTTGAGAGATTGGTTCATGCTGACTCATGTCTGTGGTGCTACAATATATACACTTTTTTTTTAAAGACAATGACGTGAGCTGTAAGCGCACACACACACACACACACACACACACACACACACACACACACACTTTTTCTCTCTCTCTCTCTTGGTGTCTCACACACAGACCCAAACAAACACACAGAGTCAGTGCTGTCAAATGTGTCACCCCTTGTAACCACCAGCAAGTCACGGCTGACACAAAGGGAAACATGTAGCAGCTGGTGCTAAGAGGTGTGGCGGTGGGGGGAAACGAAGGAAGAGAAGAAGGAGAAAGATGAGTGCAATCATGCTAAAATTAGTACTCTATGAGAAAGTGACAGATGACCTCATGCTGGCTCTCACCTTGCCTTCCCACAGAAATCAGGTCATCTGGCAAAGGCCTATATCCTCCTTCCCCCCTTCCTCCTTTTTTCTCCCTTTTGTCATGGGTTTTTCTCTCTTTTCCTGGTCCCTCATCTCCTGCTCAAATCATCCAAATTTCTCTATTTGTTTGGACCTCAAACTGGCCCATGTTATGTGAATGGACTTGGCTCAAAGAGTGCAGTTCTCCACACGGCATGTTCATTGATGTTTAGATCCGAGAGAGAAAGATAAACTGTAAGAATAACTTTCAGTATGGATGATTCAGCACTAAAAATGCAGTTTAGTCAGTTTATTGTGTAAACAATTAATATTAATTTGTCAAATGTTTCTTTCCGAAAAAAGCAGACTCAAAGCATATCCTGTACTCTCCTCAAAATGCAATAAGGAAGTACATCCCTGGACAAACCTGTCCTATTAGTCATTGTACATTGACCTTATCCTGGCCCCACCACTACACACATAGACACAGACTCCACATCATTATCACTCCAACACCTCCCTGAGCAGAGTTTATTTCTGAAGGGAGAGGGACCATAAAAACCTCACAGTGCAGCAGGTATTTAAAGGGCCAAGACGCCTGGGGAAAGGCCAAAGCTCTGGGAGGTCAATGCTTTCGCCTTATTCTGTTCCTGTTTCACTGCTCTTTCCTGTATTGTGTGCCACTCATCTATGTCCCTTGAGGCAGAAAATGGTTGAAGCTCCCTGTTAAGGTGCAGGAATAGAAGCAGCAGCAGCTCCACAGTGCCTTTTCAATGTATGACTGAGAGTGTGCGCACAGGCAAAAGAGAGACAGTGAATTATGGGTTTGTGATTGTGACATCAGAAGTCATTAGCCGCAGGAGAACCAGATTTGAAGTGTGTGTGTGTGTGTGTGTGTGTGTCATTGTTAACATTAAGAGTAATCGCTGACAGTGCAGCTTAGTGAAGCTGACGGAGTGTCTGCGAGCAAATGGATGGATGGAGAGGGAAGGAAGACGTGTTAGCAGTGAGTGGTGCCCATCTATAGCCCAAGGGACTACCATCACACATGAGGAATGACAAAAAGCCCTGAACTAAAATTTTATGTGCAGACATGTAGTGTTGTTTTTGATGTTACAAACTAAATGGGTAGACTTTAGGGCTGCACGATTATGGCGAAAATGATAATCAGGATTATTTTGATCAATATTGTGATCACGATTATTCTCACGATTATTTGTTGATTTTAACCAAAACAAATTTTATAGTCACATAGGCTCAGAGAGACGGGTGACTCATTATGAACGGGTCCAGCACGGGTCGAACGGCGGATACACACGTGTGTATGAAATGTCTCTATCGTCACTGCGCTGCAGTTTTATGAACTATGATATTCTGGCCATGGGTCACATCTCTGGCCCAGGTCCAGCAGGCTCCGTCTCACACGCTTTACGTTATGAACTGACTTTAGTTGCATTCAATAACTTCTTCTGTGTTTTTCACCGTGGCCGCCGCGATAGCAGAGTTACCAGCGGAAACACTAGTACAAATACAGGTTTGCCCCTCATATTTAACAATAATCAGCTGTGTTAATAACAATTAAAACTGTAGACAAATGTCAGAAGTGTGGACCGGCGCTGTGTGGCAGGGCTGCGCAGAGAGTAAGAGGAAAGAGAGAGTAGAGGAGAGATCCAAACAGAAGAAATGGGTCATGTAACGCAAAATTAAACCATAGCCATATAACAACATTGCAGCGGATGAGAGGACATTATGTGTCCCGGTGCGTCCTAGAGGAAAAATATTACTCTTACCCTACAGCCCTGCTAGCTAACAGACGCTAACTAGCACCGCCACCGACTAGCACTGCTCACTGCTGTTGTCTAAAAAACAGACGCTTCAAAATGTTGCGTTTACTAATAAACCTTGAGACAGACGTATAACCGACTGCTATCTGTTGAATTTTCCTCACGTTACTCTGTCCTCTGTGACTGTCTACAACTAGAAACTAAGATGCGCGGTGCAGGGAACAACTGACTGGCACATGAGCAGACAGTGGTTTACGGAGCGGTAGATGGGCTATGCAAAAAAAAAAAAAAAAATGAAATGACGCATTTCAAAAATAAAAAGACGCTTGATCATGCAAATTTGATCGTGGGAAGTCAAAATCGTGATTGTGATTAAAATTTGATTAATTGTGCAGCCCTAGTAGACTTTACTTGAAGTTTTCTCCATAAGAGTGACATGACATTGTCATGAACACATGACACTCACATGACACAGTCATGACACAATAATGACGCATGAACCCTAACAATAACCATAACTTGTCATGACAAAACCGAATGACACTTGCGTACTAACCGTTTGTGACTTGTATAGAATGTTTGACACGTTCATGACAGTGTCATGTCACTGTTATGTAGAAAACTTCAAGTAAAGAATACCCACTAAATGCCATCACCTGAGCCTCTTTTTCTTCATTCTTTTCTAAATTCTGAAACTGCAATCAATTGCAAAATGTTCTAAATCCATTTAGGTTGTATCTGCTTCTGAATGACATTGTTGTATGCTTAACAATGCCTTGGCTTTAGTAAAATGAGTGCTGCAGCTCAAGACGCTGCCTCAAGCCCTTACTCACGTTTGACTAATATGCTTTATGATAGCTCTGCTGTGTAATGACTTCAAGGGTGGACATTGCTCAAAATAAGCACAGATTTATTGGACACACTGGGTATTTTAGACTATGAGGGGCATTGGGGCTGTCTAAGATTTAATAGTGTGTGGCATGAAGATTTTGCATCTTCACTGGTTTTGGGTTTGTTGTTTATTTGGCCCCAAACTGACAGCCATGTTCCCATTCTTTATCTTCATGATCGTTATCACCGTCTCGTCAATCTCTTGAGGATGATGGCATGCTGCTGCTGCCGTCAGGAAAAAGTCTTTACCAAGAATCTTGCTTGACTTCATTTTCTGGCTGCTGACAAATTTCCCTCCTTCCTTCGTTCCTTAAAATTGCTTTCTTCATTAATCTAATAGATTTTTTTTATTTCACAAATATGAATTTACAATGATAACAGTTAACACACACCTACTTTAACAGTGATAGCCTGAACATAAGGCTGGGGTATTCTTGCTAAAAAAACACTTCGTCAGAATGCAAATAGGTTTAGTACACAGTCTTTTATCACAGGAAAAGTAACAGAGATGTGTAAATCCTGCATGCTCAACCACCCGACCAGCACTTTGGTTGAAGTATAGTTACACTCGAAATTGGTTGTCACCTGCCAGTATGGAACTTTTTGTTGTGTTGAAACTAACCTAAAGTGCTGAAAAATTAAACCGATGCGTAAGTGCCAAAGTGCCGTTCCTCAAATAACCCCATTTACAGCCTGGTACAAGAAACAATGTTGGTCTCTTTAGTTTAGTTTCCCCTCCATGACAACTTTGCTACAATTTTAATTATAATCAGGTTTAAAGTTCTGCCAAATTAAGGTCTTTTCGCTTTGAGTGAGAGGTGACTGCCGGACACAGGAAGCAAGCTGAATCTCACAGCATCTTTACCTTAAAGTATTTAGAACCTCTAATAAGAATCAGGCCATACTCAACAATGCTAATCATGCATTTTGTTAGCTTCACCTTTCAATCTCGCAAAAGCTACAATAACGTTGCTTGAATGTTTCAGCACCCTCAAGCCAGCAATTATGTTTCTGACATCTCACTCTATGCAATATCTGCTGATCCACCCTGCCCATTAAGGAAACACCTGAACAAGACTCAGGTCTAAGCGTCCAATAAAAGCACTGACCTGACCATTAACACTGGTTGCCAATTTCAGGGGTGTCCTCAGCTAAATTTCACTTTCAACTTGCAACTTTATTTCTTTTTAAATGAACACTGGGCAGAAACAGGCTACATTATACAAAGATGCATGCATTCCACAATTAATTGCTCACAGTGGTATGAAATCCAGACCAGTGTCCATTAAGACAGCTGTATTGTGACACTTCAACATCAATATGATAAAATATATATGTAGTGCAAAACAATCTCTAAAAATCTCAGACATTTCCTGTACACCCCATTGCTTCCTGTTGCAAAGTTGCTGTGACCAACAGTATTCCCACCAGCCACTCCATTTCTCAGTATACATTTTCCCAAACATGGGATGTAGCTTTTTAGATCCCCTAGAAGCTGTTCAAAATCCTGAAATGTTCTAGTTCACTGCTGATGACCAAATGGAGCGGTTGTTTACATTTAATATACAGAAGTTGGCGACTTGTGTTTCTAAGCATAGCAAAAAAAAGACAAGATGATTTATTTGTTTATGTTATGCTTAAAAAAATGTTGGTATCTGTTCCCTTGCTATAAGTAATGGTGTCATGTAAGCCCATTTGGGCGGGGCATACTTTTTGTATGCATGATACAAAAATGAAATCATTCATTCATTCTCTTCTCTCATCAGAAGATGATCAGAAGCTGAAATCCTCACAATAAGTCTGATTGCCTTAAAGATGAGCGCATTAGAGCCAAAGGAACAAGCTGTGGGCTGTGATTTTTCATAGACCAATAGCCCCATTAAATAAAATGATGAGGGTTATTATTAGAAAAGGACTGAACCATGAGTGCCAAAAAAAAATCAGCAGAGGGAAGGTTGAAAAAAAACACTAAATGAATGAGGAAGCTATATAAAAAAAAAGTCATGTCTTATTGTTTGACTGCTTTGAACTGATGCATAAATAATGTATAAAAAGTAGTGCTGTCAAACGATTAAAATATTTAATTGTGATAAATCGCATTATGTCATAGTTAACTCGCAAATAAATCACAATTAATCGTACATTTTTTATCTATTCTAAATGTCCCTTGATTTCTTTTTGTCCCATTATTATTTCTCATTTTAATGCTCTTATCAACATTTTGTTTTGTTTTTTAATTTAAAACAACATTGGCATATGGCTTACTTAGTGTTCAATTTCACACGTAACATTCTCACTTGGAGCAGTCATTCACACTTGGAATAGGCTCTCACACAATGTAACACTGTCCATCAAGAAAAGGGTGAAAATACTTTGACGAGGGGGCGGAGCATTCGCATCAGAAGTGTGCTTGGCCATCAAGTGGTATTTCAGACTGGACGTGCTGCGATGATAGCTCAGTTCACTACGACAAAACCCTCAGATCACTTTGGTCTTGTCAATGGAACCATTTGGCAATTTTTAAAAAGTAAACTTTCCATTCAGAATCTTATTGGCATCCATTTCGTCGCCTTGCGCTCGCCATCCACTCAAAACGTAACGTTACTACTCTTTGGCCGCCTCGCAAGCCCAAACAAGTGTGTGCGGCATGCCTGTTGTTTTGTTTCCGGTCTAGCTAGATCCGGTTTGGTGTTTTTCTAACGTTACTAGTTGTT
Organism: Etheostoma perlongum; assembly: GCA_026937815.1. Lineage (NCBI taxonomy): Eukaryota > Metazoa > Chordata > Actinopteri > Perciformes > Percidae > Etheostoma > Etheostoma perlongum. The sequence goes on along the minus strand of CM049372.1, from coordinate 21,652,255 downwards.
GCAACAGCATGTGAAAAGAACTACAAAGTTTGCTAGGCCAAAAAGAATGTTAATCTCGCAATAAAAAAATTGTTTTTTTTTGGGTTTGTTTTAACGCCGTTAATAATGTGTTTAACTCATAGCACTACTAAAAAGATCATAAAGAGAGGTCAAATTGCAAAACATGTTTGTGAAATGTCCTGATCATTACACACATTTGTCTTGAACGCGAACTTCAGGCCTACATTTGAGCAGGAAAGCTCAAACATATCATTTAAATGTTTTCCTGATGATAGCATTAACATCTTGAGCCGAATAAAAAGTTGGTGGACGAGTGTGGACGATTTCCAAGTAATACAAGTTGGAATGTTTTGGTTGGGTTGAAAAGATGCTGATCCAAAATCACATCCAGAGGGGAGGTTAAGACAAACAAATTCTGTTATCTTTCTTGTATAGTTAGAGAACCATCCATCCTTACCCACAGAGATGTAAGGTAAGTGGAAAATACTGCAACAATTATTCAATGGGAACCAAGTTTCAATTTGACAGCAATTCTGTTGTCTGTACAATCACAAATTTGCACTTCGTCAAATACGTCACGGGATCACCAAAGTCGTTAGGATTTATTGCATGCAAACTACAAATGTCTGTACTAAATTGTATGGCTATTCAATCGGATGATTTGTCAAGACAATTCAGTCTAAATTGATGAACCAACTGGCTGTCTGACATCCATAAAGTTTGGCTTCAAACCATAAAAATACTAAATGTAAAATACAAAAGCCATAACCTACAACATCTTGCCAAAAACAAACATTTTGCTATTATACAAGCAGTGGCTGTTTGACTGAACAAGGATTACAAGGTCAATTCAGCAAAATCAATTGTTTGTAGACTTCTGTGTTATTAAGTTGTTTCACTTTACTTCACAAGTAAATGTCATTAAGTGAATCTACTTAATAAAGCACCAATGAAAAGAATACAACAAACAAGTTTTTTTTAACTGGGGGCACCTTATTGCCCTGAATGTTGATAAATAGCTTTCTTTCCATCAAAAATCACTGCCTCTTGTCAGCAGACATGTAAGGAACGTAGGCAATAAAAGCTTAGTCAGGTTATCTGGTGTGTTAAACCAGAGAGGATTTAATGAACTCTGTTTGATTGCAAATACAATCTTATGCCACATCCTTAGTCTCAGAACTTAACTCTACTGCACCACAACTTAATATTAAAACCAATGTGTGTGTGTGTGTGTGTGTGTGTGTGTGTGTGTGTGTGTGTGTGTGTGTGTGTGATACACTGTAGTCTTGGTAAGACATACATGTTTATCTGGTAGAAAAAATACCTGGAGCATGTGCCGACTTGCTAGCTTTCTAATACCAGTCACACAATACAAAATGAAAAGGAACGATGAAAATACAAGAAGGTAAGAGAAAACTACATTTTCAAATAGAGTTATTAGCCAAGTAAGGCATTCATGGAATATTCAAGATGAAAATAGTCACAATGTTCAACAGCTGGTGTCTGGTGCCGTATTAGACTCTCCAAATTGTGTCTGACATATCCTTCCTCTCCAACAAGTACTTTGCTTGGGTCACAACAATGTATTCCATCGACTTTAATCCTCAACAGGGGGGAATAAACACAGGGATTATACAGACATATACAGACAGTTAACAACAGAGACTGAAAGAAGCTGTTAACTAAAAGGCACACACACACACACACACACACACACACACACACACACACACACACACACACACACACACACACACACACACACACACACACACACACACACACACACACACACACACACACACACACACACACACACACACACACACACACACACACACACACACACACACACACACACACACACACACACACACACACACACACACACACACACACACACACACACACACACACACACACACACACACACACACACACACACACACACACACACACACAAAGTTAAGCTAGGAAGGGACATCTCTGATGGCTGAATACGCCCCAACACCTCACGCAGTATATCCAAGATGACTCATTCCTAAAGGCCAGCCATAAAATGCTGACTCACAGTGTGGACAACAACAAGTGTTCTCATCTCGCTTTAGGAGTCCATTTGCTGTTATTCCACCAATGTTTTGTTATAATAATAATAATAATAATAATAATAATAATAATAATAATAATAATAATAATAATAATAATAATAATAATAATAATAATATTTATGTAAAAAAAAAAATGATAGAGTCAGTAAGCGAGATAGATTTATCAGGATTGATATCTAAACTGATGATATTAAGGCTGGACAATTATTCATATATTTGTTAATATTAATCGTGATCATGACTTTGGCTTCTCACAATTAAATAAACATGATCAACTGTGATATGGACTGCTGCATATCAAAACAAGCCATTCCTAAACTAACAGCCAGCCAATCAAGATTTTTTGTCTTCACTTTTGGGGAGCTGTCATGCCGCTGTGGCGCCCTCACACTACCCGTGTGTATATTTTTTTGTGTCTGTAATAGGTTTACAAACTGAAAAAGCCCAAAGTCCAAAAGGGACTCTTATTATCAAAAAAAAAAAAAAAAACACAAACTGTTCACAAACTGCTCCAAACAGCTCTATTGTAGTTCAGCCTTTACTTCCGTGACAAACGTGCGTCACTTTGTAACACAATATAATGCTCGCCTGGCACACCTTCAAACTCTGCTTCTGACTGGCTTGTAGTGCCAATCTAGGTATTGCACATGTCCAACTCCCAACAAAGGTGGAACAGAAGTGAGATGCCTCACTCGGTAGCTAAAAAAAAAAGAGCTCAACACACAAAAGAGGAGCTGCAGCAATGTGCAGTACAAAAAAAAAGTGTATTGTTTTATTAATTAAACCATGTAAACCTATTCTGGTACAATCTCTAAATACAATTAAGAAAGTTAAAATGAGCATAATATGATCACTTTAAGTCTTATTTTGATGCAGAGATTAGTAAACTAGCAGGAATGTAGCATAACGTGAGTGAAAGCAGTGCTGTGTTTATTAAAATGTGAAAATGCAATACAAATATTTTGTCCCTGAAATCAATGAATAATTGTGTTAAATAATCGTGATCTCGATATGGATCAAAGTAATCAAATATTGATCGAAATATTTGTGATCTCAAAATCGATCAAAAGGTTCATGATTATTCATTTCACCATACTTGTTCGGCCTAGACAAGATTCAGGTTCTGAGTAACAACATCACTATAGACTTCTAAAGTCGTTCTAACCACACAGAACAAGTGGCTTTCAGACAACTATATTTCCATAAACAGATGCATTCTTGTGTTTTTGTGAGTTGGTTCCTGTTGATGCTTTGAAATTTGTTCTCAGTCCAAACAACCACTGTTTTATGTGGAGAACACAGAGGCCCATTCTAAGGGATTGTGCATTTTAATGGATACTGGACTCATATGCCCCAGAGCATATTAGTAATTTCTTCTAGCTTGTTAAAGCCAATTTACCAGTGTGGCTGGGGTTTGAGAGGATGATTGCATTGAGGATGGTCATTGCATAGGTTTTAGCATATGAGCAACAGGCCATTGTTGAAGACCTTGATGGTTGAATTGTGGTCTTGTTAAACGTTTGCGAGCTTGTAATACATCGGTGTGCGAAGTGCCTCTCCTTTTCCATTGTATCATAATTTGGTCCGGAACTGTACCTAACTGGTTAAGCAGGCATCATCATCTTCAAAAACAATAAAGATTTTAGAAGTTAAATTTGTTTGGCCCAGTATGTTAAAATATCAGAACAGAACATGGATAGAATTATTATCTCAAAGAACAATTCTCCCCTTTTACTGAAGCCAGAGTAGCATCAGAGATGAGCTGCTGTTTTTCTGAAACACAGAGCACACTGCGGTTTAAAACATTGTTTTTTTTATGTTTACAGTATTATATCATCTTAGAGTCACTTATGTCTCATCTTGTCTCTGTACAAATGGATTATAAAGCACTTTGCAATCTGTGGCCAGATTAATGAGGCCTTTTAATGATCTATTAGAGGACCAAAGGACTTTTTAGAAAAAAAAATTTTTTCTACAAACTTTGGTAGGGTTAACTATTTATACAGAGCCAAATGGAACTTCATTTAAATTGACCCTTTTTGTTTATGATGTGTTATAATGCAACTGAAAATGGCAAAACAATTGAAGAAGTGAAAAGAAAAGTATGTCACATTCTTTTGAGTTGTGTAATTTGATTCAGTTTCACAGGTTTCCTCACCCATATCAGATTAAAAGGCAAAGATGTCACATAAGAAATAATACTGACTGGATGAAAATCCCTCTGGCTTCATGATTTAAGTCATAAATGTATGGATCGTTAATCCCCATGCGCTAAAACGTTCAGATTGGCTAAGTATTACACAACTCTAAGCCGGTCTTTTATGATTGGTTATCCGCTCCAGGCAGGAACTACATAAGTGTTTTTTAAGCTATTGCCATGTTAACATTGTCACATGTAGCTACATGTTACGGCAGTAAACAATGTCATCTCTGCTGCTAGTGTGGTTAAATTCTCCCCAATTCCAGGTCACATTATTCCTGAAACATTTCTGGTTATGCAGTAGTAGGTTTAAAAGCTTTTATCTGCAATTTTTGACTGTAAAATGTGCTGCTATATTCAATTAGTGTCCACTGCTAACTATAGTAGTTACATGCTAATGGCAGTAAAAGTTGTCATCTAACGTTTTGTAATCTAATGTTAGCCAATATTAAAAAGCTGCATGCTAACGCAGCATAGCTGTAGCTAATCTTGGCAGCCAATGTTGGTCATTTCTCCCTAATTTCGGGTCACATTAATGCTGGGATGTTTGTGTAGTATTTGGTTTAGAAGCCTTCACTGGTGATTTGACTGCCATTCATTTTGGCGTCACTTTGACAGCAAATAACTTAATATCTGAACCATTTAAAGACTCTTTTTGTCCATTGTTTATTTCTAAAGAAACAACAATGTATAAAAGGCTCCATTACGTTATGGCGCAGTAGCCGGCGTTTTTTGTAAAAAAATAGGCTTACAACTGTGTCATAACCATGCAACGCTCTGTCACATAGTAGACAAATTACTGTACAGTACAGGAGAAGTTTGCAGGCAGTTTCGACTTACATTAGCTGTGTAAGTTTAATTACTAATGTTAACTAGCATTTTAGTTAGCAATAATTAGCTTGTGCCTACCTTATCTCCTAACATATACCTATCACTCTGTCTCTGCAAGATTCGGAATAATTGAGATTTCTCTTGGCACAGCTACCAGACGACTTACAACTTTCAGACATCACAGCTACATCGTCAAGCTCAATTGGAGGCTGCTCAGGAACGTTCAGCCATCACCGGAAAAGTGCTTCTAATAGATTTCACTGGTCTCAGTAGAATTCTACAGCGTTGCTTTGTCCATTAATTTTACTGTCTATGGACACAACAACGTAGGCTGTGGAGTGAATTGCAGATTCCTGGAAACACTGGTCAATCAGAGCAGACTGGGCTTTGTCGGGAGCAGGGGCTTAAAGAGACAATCACTCCTACAGAGCATCTCATTCAGAGGGTAAATAGAGGTGCCATGGGCAGTATAAGAAAACAAACATGTTCTATTACAAACACAAAATACAAGTATTAACCTGAAAATGCTATATAATAGTTGCCAAGAGACAAAGTAAATTACTGTATTAAATAGGGGACAGCGGGTACCAGGCATTCCTCCTTTTCTTCCAGATACTGACAAAAAAAAAAGGGTAACACAAACAACAATGAAGGTAAATGATGGCACCATGTGCTGACTGGCTTTCCACTGATAACCAAGAGAGGGACTGAGCAAATCAATATTAAGTGTTTAACCCACTTGGGCAACAGCCCTTTTTCGAAGATAGGAATACACAGGTGTGCGTGCGTGTACCACAAATTTAGGCTTGTTTCTTAGTGAACAGATTTTATAACAAGGTACAATCTGCTTATGATATTCAACATGTTTACTGTTCAAAGACATCTCAGTTGTAATGAAAGGGATCTTAGTGTTACTAGGGTGAAAAAAAAATAATCTCACTAGTTCGCCAACCTGTGTAATGATTTTAAAGTCAGAGTCCCACATCTGTAACTGCGACTATTTCCCCCGTCTTTTGTTCTTCCTTCAAACCCTTTTAGAGCTCTTCCATTAGATAATGCCATTATCACAACATAACCCAGGGCAATTAAATGCAGATTATGCTGTAATTCAGAGTCTGGTGCATTAGTCTGTGCTCCATCATGGAGCTATCTAATACACCTCTAATGCATTGAGACAGTAATATCCCTCTCTAATCCTTGGAAATGTTCGCTACTGCACCTCCTCATGGATTAACCAAACCCTATCAGTTTTAAAAGCATTCTGATCCGCACCCAAAGTGACATGCACCTCAGAAAGGTACAACTTTTATTAAGTTGAGCCTCTTACAAAAGCAGTATTTTTACAAAAGGTGCATTATTACCTCGTAACAGTCTGCCAACAATAAATTCAGGTCAGTCAGATGAAACAGTCCATTTCTCCATTAATTTTATAATGGTTGATAGAAACAGAGAAAAACATATTTTCACAAATGGACTGTGACCTTTGACTACAAAAACTTTATGACAGAAGAAAAAAATACATTTAATCACTGGAATGTAACATCAGTATATCTGGTTGACAGCATATAACCTGTCCTTGTCCATGTTGCATTCATCTGCCTCTATGTGTAATTTAAAAGAATACTATACGGCAACTTATTCGTATACCACAAGGACAGAAATCATACAGTTATTTTCATCTGATTGCCGAGCAGTATCTTTTGAGCTGCAGTGCAACCTTAATGTTCCACTTAATTTTGAATACATAAGCGCCAAACAAAAGCTGCATTTGCTTCAATTTTAAAAAGCTTATAAGGACACAATTTCTCCAAGATTATAGAATGTACACCCTGCAGTAACTCAATATCACTGACAAACTGCTTATATAATAGCCTTACTTTTATGTGCTGTTACAGTGAGGCCAAAAAAAATTATATTTCAAGCGGTTTTGCCAAATAATGCTGAGGTGTTTAAACAAAGAAGCATTGTGATGAATATATTTTAAGATATAACACTATTCTATAGTACTATATACTATTGTATGTCATTGTCTGTCAAATTCGGATAATTGACTTAACGGTGACCAGAGATTTCTTTTTGCCGTATTTTGTATTTTTTCTTCTATGCAGCATTTAAAAGGAAATTACCTTTCACATTTTTCTGGATGTTGTCCCAAGGGTCAAAAATCTTCTTTTTTTAATTTAGTTTGGATATAATTAAATAAAAGTGATGAACGGAAAGATACATTACTTACAAAGTCAGTGCCATCTGCAGTATACAAACTTAGATATATAGAAACCATTCACTGCTACATGATCACAAAGTGTCTGTAAGGACATATCAAAACCATAATGATTACAACAGTTGAGAGCTAGAGAAATTAAATTGTTCATTCAGCCGGAAGTATTAGTAGGAGCCTTGTTATGATCTCCCCGCTCATGTTACCTCTGAGTCCCAAAGACATTCACTTGATCTGTATACACAGAGTGACAGAGAGATAAACATAGAGACAGGGAAAGTGTAACCGTTGTAAATACAAGGCCTAACAGTCATACAAAAGAAAACAGAGTTGCCATCCTCGCCATCCTGCAGCACACTGTCCTTAAAGCTGAAGCAGGAGAAACAAGGTAATGGCACCAAAACACAACTCAACTAAAGCATTGCAAGAAACACTAACAACAGCTGTTATATTAAGTGTTATAGAGTTATATATCTAATAAAGCTGTAATCCAATACGTACAGAATATCTCATCTTAATCACAATCATGTATTTTTTGTGGATGATCACTTATGTGACACCGTGTCCACCCTGTGATTTGACTCATCAAAATCCAATATACTTGGTCACTGTGGTCTGGGTTATTCCTGGGCAACAAGGTGTCAGCCTGAGAACTGCTGGCATGGTTGCTGACAGAACCTCCTCAACTTCAATGGCCAATACAAACTCTAGGGAAGAGGCAAGAGGAAACAGATCCTTCCTCTTCAGGCAAATATTTTGTTTCTGAGCTAAAAATACATCCTTAGTTGGATTTCTGTCGGTTGCTGTGTGGTGTAGATTTCTAATGATGAATCCACATATATTTCCATTTTGTTGCATCTGAGGCATGAGTATAATGGAATGAGCATGATACTTCTTGTTATTTCACCCTAGGAATGATTGAATAATGACTCCATTACAAAGCATGAGATATCATCACTGCACTGTTTTTCTTTCGAATGTCAACGCATACATACAGTATATTAAAATCTCCTGTCGTGATTTGTTTTGCTTGTGGATTGCCGCCTGGGATTTTTGCGACATGGGGACATTTTAGTGACTTTTATTGTATCTGCCTATAAAGTCTTATAATAAGGACCCTATGAATAGGATGCAAATACGTTGACACACAGACTATTTGACGGCTTGGTTTCAGTTCCAAACTTGTAGTACACATCATGTGTTACATTCATCCGCCTGTATATAATTAACCCTGTTAATTACATTACCCTGTGTATTAGTTTCTTACATGAGTATATAAGATTAAGGTTTATTGATCCATATCATACCAGAAGAAAAAAAAGATGAATAAGAAAACATTGAGTATGTGATAGATAAGAAAAAGTGATCAAATCAGACAAACAATAACAAACCAGATCATATGCTTTGCGTATGGATTAAGTTGGCAGCCATCGCTAACAACTCTGAGGTAGCAGATGTTGATAGACAGACACAATTTACACTTTTAAAAACTTAAAACCGATCTGTGCATTTGTTTATGTAAACTGGAACAAACTAACACAGCAGAATGACCATGAATATACTGTGGATTTGGACACATGGGCTTAGCAACTCACATGCGGCTGTACCGCAACTACGGGTCATGATAGAGATGATAAAGCCCAAGGAAATTTATTATCATCATCCGGATTATTCAGTACTCTGTAATCCAGTTTTACTGATGGCAGCGATCTGGCACTTTTGCTATGGTATAATGTACCAGAGGGGGTTGGTAAGCCTGTTTAATCAGAAGAAATGACTGATGTAAAGGGGAAGATATGTGGGTAAACTGTTAGAACATCTATTTCCCAGTTCCATTTCATCAGGTTTCTCATTTACAAATTCCCCCAGGATGTGACAAAAGAAATTGGTGCTACAGATCTGCCTGTGTAACTGACAGATTTAATATGCTGCTTCCCTGATCAATTGCACTAGCTCATTATTGCAAACGGCTTCTTGAGACACCAGAAACATTTCAACAGGTTTTTAAACTGTGTTGAGGGTGAAAAATCCATTACGACTCCACGTTTCTGCAGATGCCAAGATCAAATTTCAAATTCAAGCAAGGCAGGAGAGAAAAGAGTAGAGGCTCTGAGTCATATGGCCCTATTTAATTTCACCTTAAGAGGAAACATATGGCAGCTTGTAAACACATTCTCCCTTTAGATATGTACGCCAGCTTGTACATATTGAAATATGTTTAACTATATGGATTAAGAATATGTTGAGTATTGATTTTCTTCATGTCTTCTTGTCAAATCTGCCTTTTAAAGCTGATTAGATGCACACTATCAATTAGGTAAATTCTACAAAAATTGCAGTTATACACCCGCAGTTATATGAATATAGATCAACAAGAATTATTTAATCCTGAGTGTGCCTGCTCCCAATATGTTGACCTGTGTAAATCTCTGAAGGTTACCAGCCATCGATGTAAAGCCGCACTCCAAAACTGAGGGTTTTATTTAACCACAGAGGCCAACACAAGATTTGTTTTAAATGGCAAGACAGACAGTCCAGCTTAGGGACACTGCAGCCAGCTCAGAGACCTACTTTGCATACAGACAGATGTGGGATTTATCGATGTTACAGCATCGATTCAGAAGTGAAGGGAAGGATTGTTCCCTGCTGTTCACATCCAGCCCAAACGTTAATCCCAATAAGAGGGGCACACTTTCTATGAACAACAGAACAACAGGTGGTTCTATTCACACAAACACAGTCTGAATGAGTGTTTTATTCAAGTAAAAGCCACCATTAAGCTCCCATTTGGCATATACGATATTATGCCTCTCAAAACATTAACATCAACCATCTGAAAGTAGAATTAACAAAGAAACCATAGACGTGACTTTAATCATCTAAATGGATGATTTTAAGAACCATTACAGCAGCTGCTCGCATTCTAAAAGGACCCTGTATCTGCAGGGATAATGTGTGCTGACGATGGCTTACCAACAGTTAAATGTAACATGTGGTTGTGAGTAACCATTTTGTTGTTTCCATTTGCCCTTAGCATGCCCTTATCTCCTATGTTGTGTTCCTACACTGGCCGGGATGCCTTTAACAACCCAAACAACTCGATAGGATTGTAGGATCCATAGGTGAAGGCAGAGGGAGCAACATATTGTAGTGATAGTGTTGTTTGTGGCTGTGTTGCATTATGTTGTACAGTACACACAGGCTGCACTTGTTGCAAAAATATTATCTCAGTCTCTTCTGTGATGGATTTCTGTATGTATGATTGCTAAACACTTGCAAATAAGTGAGCCAATTCTGTATTAGTCCTGGGACAAATATGTCTTACTGATACTAGTGTCAAGTACTAGTGTTGCATGCTTTATGGTTTGTTTTATGGTTATTAGTAAAGAAATTACTATGCTGGAACAATAAACTGAAAATTCTAATTTCCCATGATAAATATGACAAATTTGTATTCAAGGCCTGTCTAAAACTAGCTAGCAGCAATAAATATCAACTATAACCATTCTTGACAAGCCAAAGGGGGAATCACTTTGAGTTGAAACTCACCACTTTGGCTCACCATTCTGTATCTGCGCGCTCTCAACCTCAGCACATTATGACCTGGCTGCCAAAAGCTTCCTCCTACAGGAGCTTAAGATCCCCGAGCAAACACAGAGCAGACACCATTACACAAAGCTGCTGGTAGGGCCCTCTCTTTCATGTGACTCTACATAGCAATGTGCAATGTACTGTAAATGCTACATGTTTTTTGCTGCTTGATACAGGATCCTATGATACTTGATCCAGGATACTATGCATCCCTTGGCCTTTGGAATTAAAATAGCCCCACATCATTACATACCCTTCACCATACATAGAGATAGGCATGGGGAACTTTCCATAAGATCATCTCTCAATGCCAATCAAACCAGCTATTAAGCTAACTCAAATAACACCATGCCAATCTCTAGGTATGGTAAAATGTATGTGATGATGGGGGGTTATTTTAATTCCAAAAGCCAAGGGAACTTTATCAGGATGCATAATATCCTGGATCCATGAAATAACTGGCTTATAAAAATAAAAAGAGAAAATCAATGTTAATATTTGGTACAGTAGCCTTTGTTTGCAATTCCAGAGGTCAAACGTTTCCTGTAGTTTTTCACCACGTTTAAACACACTGCAGAAGGGATTTTGGCCCGCTCCTCCACACAGATCTTCTCTAGATCAGTCAGGTTTCTGGGCTGTCGCTGAGAAACACGGAGTTTGAGCTCCCTCCAAAGATTCTCTATTGGGTTTAGGTCTGGAGACTGGCTAGGCCACGCCATAACCTTGATATGCTTCTTCCAGAGCCACTCCTTGGTTATCCTGGCTGTGTGCTTCGGGTCATTGTCATGTTGGAAGACCCAGCCTCAACCCATCTTCAATGTTCTAACTGAGGGAAGGCGGTTGTTCCCCAAAATCTCGCAATACATGGCCCCGGTCATCCTCTCCTTAATACAGTGCAGTCACCCTGTCCCATGTGCAGAAAAACACCCCCAAAGCATGATGCTACCACCCCCATGCTTCACAGTAGGGATGGTGTTCTTGGGATGGTACTCATCATTCTTCTTCCTCCAAACACGGTTAGTGGAATTATGACCAAAAAGTTCTATTTTGGTCTCATCTGATCACATGACTTTCTCCCATGACTCCTCTGGATCATCCAAATGGTCATTGGCAAACTTAAGACGGGCCTTGACATGTGCTGGTTTAAGCAGGGGAACCTTCCGTGCCATGCATGATTTCAAACCATGACGTCTTAGTGTATTACCAACAGTAACCTTGGAAACGGTGGTCCCAGCTCTTTTCAGGTCATTGACCAGCTCCTCCCGTGTAGTTCTGGGCTGATTTCTCACCTTTCTTAGGATCATTGAGACCCCACGATCTTGCATGGAGCCCCAGTCCGTGGGAGATTGACAGCCATGTTTAGCTTCTTCCATTTTCTAATGATTGCTCCAACAGTGGAGCATTTTTCACCAAACTGCTTGGCAATTTCCCTGTAGCCCTTTCCAGCCTTGTGGAGGTGTACAATTTTGTCTCTAGTGTGTTTGGACAGCTCTTTGGTCTTGGTCATGTTAGTAGTTAGATTCTTACTGATTGTATGGGGTGTCTTTATGCAGCTAACAACCTCAAACGGGTACATCTAATTTAGGATAATAAATGGAGTGGAGGTGGACATTTTGAAGGCAGACTAACAGGTCTTTGAGGGTCAGAATTCTAGCTGATAGACAGGTGTTCAAATACTTATTTGCAGCTGTATCATACAAATAAATAGTTAAAAGAATCATACATTGTGATTTCTGGATTTTTTTTTAAAGATTATGTCTCTCACAGTGGACATGCACCTACAATGACAATTTCAGACCCCTCCATGATTTCTAAGTGGGAGAACTTGCAAAATAGCAGGGTGTTCAAATACTTATTTTCCTCACTGTACAAGATGACAAATCCAGGATCTCAGAGGTGTCAAAATGTGACATATTTTTCTATCTATTTCTATCTATTTGATAGATTTTTTTTTTCTGAAGCCATGTCCTCCAACTGACCGAAATGTAGAAAAATCTGACCATTCAAATTCTATGTGACATCAACATGACAGCAGGAACATAGACGTCATCCCATCTGGGACTGCTCAGTCAGTTCCCTTCCTGCCCTCAAATCCCTTTATCAAACTGTGAAACAGATTTTGGCTACATCATGACAGTATGCAATCAGGAATTGAACAGGGCTCTATTATCTCCTGACATGCAGGTGTTAGTGGACATATTTCGCTCCATGCAAGGACTCGTCCTGTGCCAAGAGACAAGCAGATATTGCATCAACGTGTCGTCCAGGTCTCCATAAAAGACAAGGAGGTAATCTAATAAAAGGCTCAGAAGAGCAGAGGGAAGAACTTCTGCATAGGGAGCAACAAACATCACAGCTCCATTTAAAATATTGACATATGTTATTGAGCATCAGTGCTCAGTTGCATAAATATAAAATCAATATTTATGATGCATGCTTATTTTGTAAGCACTGGGATTTACAAATTCCAACACAGTCCATCTAGGCTGACATATATCACAAACAGCAGCATTTTCTTGTGAAAACACTACCTTATACAGTTCCGAACACATTAGAGCTATGAGGCACATTTTGAACAAACAGGGCATTATGTTGGGAATTGAGGTTGATAAATAATGCAGACCACCATGATGGATTAGTCCAATCTTAATGCTGCTGGTCTGAATTGATTGTTGAGAAAAAGGAAGAGAGACGAGAGGCTTTCAGGGAAATCCAAGACAACCATACACTTTGGCAGTGCTGTTTCTGGTCAGAGCCAAGCTGCGAGTTAGCACCTCCAGTTCATCTTCCAATGTTATCATTAAGGCTTTATTCAGCTATGCACTATGTCAGTAAGTGATGTGTGACTCATTGCATTTTATTAGCTTTTCTAATATATTTCGAATCATGCATCGACATTGAACCTGTACCATCTGTTCATTTCATCAAAGCACACCTATTTTGGAAAATATTTCCGTCTGTTTCAAAGCATAATGCTTGGCAATGAAGTTGAACACAAACTATTTTCAACCACTCATACATGCCTTACATAAGTTTTATCTACAGTGAAACAATGCACACTTAACCACTGGTAAAACTTTAAGCTATTGGAAAGCATCAGTGGCACTGCCAATTTACAGCACGCAATCATTCAAATACTGTAGGGAGAGGACTGAATAAAACCAGCTCAGTAATTTTCTGTAAAGTATACAGCAGATCCCTACATCCTTTCTCCAACTACAGGGAAAGTGTCACCAAAAAAAGTTGAAGAAAACTAATTGAAGAAATGTATTTAATTTCAACCCATGATAACTAAACAAACAAAGGTAATGGCAAACATTGAAATGGTAAACTGTGCTACATGGGCAAAAAAACAATCTTTGAAACAGGTTGGACATGTTTGTTTGGTCTTAGATCATACATGTTGTAGCTTTTTTTTTTGTTTAGAGGAACGGTGTTGCATTCCCAACAGTAGTGCACAACAGACTTGTAGAATGACGGCACATTAAAGCTGGTCTGGAGGCTTGAAGTGGTCCAACATCTTAATTAGAGACATATAAAAACACCTTATGTTGGTTTTTAATTTGCCAGCCATATATATATTTTCAATGCTATGCTAATGTCATGACTACCACTACAGATGTTTTTTTTCCTGTGCTGAAGGCACTTCCGTAGACCACCTTATATATTAGTTGTAAGGCACTGCTGCCTGCAGTGAAGACTGGATGAGAGGTGACCAGCCAATTAAAAAGCATGAGCTATTGTAACTTAAAGTGTTTTTTTGTTGCTGTTCATTTTCGTCTGAAAAGCCAGCTACAAAACTTGAAGCTTAGAGTAATTACTATGCATTGATATCACTACCAGTGAGTAACTCAATGTCCCGTTATTGTTGGTTTTACAGTAATGGTGATTGTTTTTTGTGCTTATGGATCAGAAAGCAGTGTGGACTGAAATAATAAAAAGTAAAAATGAAACTAAGGTTTTTCTGCTGGGGATTTGCTGGAGCAGCGATTACTATGGTCACTGTCCAACAGGTCACATCTTGCACAGGTCATGGTTTTGGTCATGGGCACAAGTCTCTTTTAGTATGCATGACAGACTTCAATTGTAATAAGGAAAATAAACCACACCAATGTTGGTACAGTGATATTGATGGTTGATAATGGTGTTTAAGAGCCTTTACAACACATTTACTATTTACAGCTAGTGCTGGCCAAAACACAAAGCTATAGCAGGTTACTGAGGACTGAACTTTAAAGTGCATAAAAGTGCAAGCGAAGGCACCAGTCACTGGTGACAGAACTACTAAACTATGTTTTTTTTAAGAAGTTACTTTAGCTTGTCCGCTCAATAGTCATTGCAATACAAATCGTATTGATCTTATAATATTAAATGTGATGATTCGAAATTAATAAGGGAAATTACTAAATGTGACAGGGTAAATGGATGTGTGTGTATTTTGTTTATGGGCAGTGCATTGTCTTGCACTTGTTTCTGCACCATTGTTACTGTATAAGTTTACTGGGCAGGATGTCCGCTCTCTGTATGTTGCCGTTCTCAACATCCCTTTACTACGGGAAACAACAACCTTCAAGCTAGCAAGCTACATGTTGAAATGGCAAGTTTTGAAGAAAATTTGGATCATGTAACAGGCAGGCCTGCTTGGTTCTTTCAAAGGCTTGTAAAGATGTATTAAGAATATGTTTACGGCATTTATTATCTAACTGGGACATTTTGGGACCAATTGGTGGGGATTTGCTATGAATGAAGTATACACTGTGATATACTAGTAAAAACAAATTACATATCTGTGATGTAGCCAGATCTTACTCCACAGCACTGTGGAGATCTAATAATGCGAGACTACCATGTTTCTAACACCTGCAGAACTTAACTAACTTGTGTGTCCCCACAAAGCTTTTATGCGATCACACAGTGGGCATCTAAAGACGGAGCAAGTGTCCTCCTATAAACAGAACCTGCTCTATGCATACCAGTGTGTCTCTTCAGGGGACCGGGGAGCAACTCTAAATATAGCCTATGTTGAACTCTGCTCCCTCTCCTCTGTCTCATAAACACACACGACAAATATGCACACACACACACGCCATGATGCCTCACCTCTGCTCCGCTTTATTCATAAGATCTCTAATCTTATATCGTAAAGTCCATCTAACTCTGGATCAAAACAGTATAAAGGGGTAAAAAGTTGGAACAACTTAACCCTAAGAGCATGCCCATGCAATGTTAACTATATGAGAAGAAAACCCAGCACAAACCAAATCCCTGATTGCTAATTTCCTCTGCTTTACCAGTATGAGATGAAGGGATTGGATATGTGTGTGTGTGTGTGTGTGTGTGTGTGTGTGTGTGTGTGTGTGTGTGTGTGTGTGTACAAAGAGAGAAAGAAAGAGGGCATACAGGAGAAAGCCCATGGGCAGCCACCCAGGGCAGAAGGCACTGTAACAGGCAGTTTTTAGGCTGTGAGCCCAAGAAATTACAGAAGCCAAACAGAAACAAAAAAGTAAAAATGGCAGTATACTTGTTACATGAACAAAAATCAGCTGTTAGCATCAAAGCTGTTTATTGGTTCCTTTGTTCTAAGTATACAGCTTTTTACAGCAGAGAGGAAAGCACGGACAAAAGGCACAGCCACTAAAGTGCCAGAGATAAAGCAACAGATGCAGCAGGATGGCCTGTAGTTACAGCTTTGACTGAGGCTGAGGGCTTATGAGAAGGACCCAAGACCACAGTCAACAGGGCATGTGTCTGTCACAGTCCATTTATTCTCAGAATCATTTTTTGGAAAGCCAAAATTTTGGTTTAAGGCTTTTACAGCTGAAACTGAGTCAGAAATGAAAAACCTTTGCCCAGGCTCTGCTGTTTTTGTTGCAAGTTTAAATCATTTCCCTATATTTGTGTGGGTAAAGAAATAAATACAACTGTAGCATGCCCAGAATCTGTTACGGCACTTGTGAAAATTATATCAATCCCTGATGGATTTCAAAGTTTCATCACTGAGGGTTTTAAACCTTTACTAGCTTTTTGCTCACCGCTATTACACTACCAAATTAGTGTAATTGTGCTTCATTTGATAGAAGCAACTCAGGACTCCTTAAAAAATAAATATCACTATCTGTATGACACATAAATCTGCCACATTGTAGCTGCTGGTTAGGCTTTGATGTCTGTATATTTTTTATATTTTCATTAACCAAGTTTTTTTTTATCTTAAAGTTTTTGCTGCTCAAGTGGGATTTTAGATTTGACTACTCCGTTTGTAACTCAATTTAAAGTACAGTAAATGCAAAAAAACTTTATCATGTCAAGAGAGCCCATCTAAAAAGGGCTTTAAAACTCAACTTAGCATTAAAAAGATCCTTTTATTTATCCATTTCTGCTCAAGAAACTTTGTTTCTGCTAGCCATCCACTCCCATTCATTGTTGCATTTTATCCGTAAGACCCACTTCCATTCCACCGTCTCATCACAACTGCAGGCAGCCCCGTCCCCCCACCCTACTGACTGCCAGCGCAGTGTTGTTGCGCAATGGGACGGGGAGGGGGGAGAGCAGTGCTATTCTGTGTTTAACCAAGGATCAGTGGACTAGATGCATGGTAATGAATTACAATAGAAATATATTTGAATGTATTTACAAGTCTCTAAGAAGAGTTTAAAAAGTAGTCAAATCTAGCGAGAAAGTCCCCAAGTTGGCAACACGTTACTGCTGCAGCTTCCTGATTTCCCAAATTATGGAGCGAAATTACAGAATGTGCGTGTGTTAATCGTGTGTTAAAAAATTACAGCAATTAAAAGTAATTAGCATTAACACGTTCATTTTGACAGTTCTACTGTTCACCTCATTATTGGAAGCTTTGGCAGCGTTTTAAAATGAACATCTGACATTGTAACATTATAGACATTTTGATTAGACATAGATTGTTATTATGAAAGAAAATATGTATGTGTAAAATATGTTTATACAATCTGCCTTGTTTTTCTTGCCACCATTGACACTACTATAGTGGTAAAGCTTGAGCATTATAACCAGGCCTGTAGCAGGGTGTAGCGCTCATATAAACCAAATGCTGATGTTGGAGCACATTGACATAAACCAACAACAAGTAGTAATGGTAGAATGTATGTGCCAGCCGGCACAGACAGGGACCATGGACACTCTGAGTTTACCTTTCCATTGACTGTCAACAGGGGCCTTACTGGGATGACACAGTGGCGGATGTGTACAAGGATATTCTGAGTACTGTCCAAACACTGAACAGCACACCGTAAACAAAGACACTATGCATTGATGGGATTTGGTGGATGAAAATATTTTGTAGTCATTAGTATTTGTCAGTACACTGTCAAGGTGTAGTCTAACACATCACACAAGACAACTAACTGCCAAAGGAACAAAGAGGCAGGCCTGGTTTACTTTATGTATTAGTAATTGGCTGGTTACAGTTACAGTATCATAATATACAGTATGCAAGGATCATATTGCAGTACAGTTTTGTTTCTATAGCCGTTTTTTTAATTCTCATCATAAAAAACACGGTCATCACAGATTAGTCCAATTGCATTTAGCTGGCAGGGTCAAACAGAGGTAAAAAATCTATCACCCTTGATCTAGACATGCCCCCACCTCTAAGATTGGACATCAAGTAGGCCTCTCTCTTGGGAGGGAACAGCAAAACTCATTATCTTCTCCTCTTGTGTATCAGTAAACATTGGAAAAACTTAGAGAGAAATTCAGTTGTCTATAGTCTGCCAATAATGTCTAATCCACAGAGGAAATCAGGGGACCTCCTCAAGAGACCATTGAATGCAACAACACTATAGAAATGATCTGTTAAGAGCAGCGTATGGAGCAGAAAATTGGACTTTTACAGTCACTACAGTACAGTACTGGAATACCCTTTCTTCTGGGTATTCCAGAAGACGTTTTTTAAAAATAGGCTAATGATTGCGTCATAACCACCCAACTTACTGTTGCATAGTAGAGGAATTACCGTATAGTACAAGATACGCTCGCAGGCAATTTTGACTTACATTAGCTGTTTGAGTTTAATTACTAATGTTAACTAGCATTTTTGTTAGCAGTAATTAGCCCTAGCCTATGTTATCTCCTAACATATACCTTCGCTTTCCATCGATGCAAGATTCAGAATGATTGAGATTTCTCTTGGCACAGCTACCTGAAGACTTGCAACTTTCAGACAGGTTCCCCACCTCACATCTACATCATAAAGCTCAGTTGGAGGATGCGCAGTAACGCTCAGCCCTCACCGGAAAAGTGCTTCTAATATCCTTTACTGGTCTCCGTTGAAATTAACGGAGTCACATTGTCCATTTCTTTTACTGTCTATGTTTCTAATCAACTGCAACCACATAACGACCCTCCCCCCATAGCCTGTCAAACAACTCTATCACCCAAATTACAGAAACTGCTCAAGGGTTGGAGGGCTGCTCAGTGGCCAACAGAAGACTGTGGCTCGCATTGAATATGTTATTCTAAAATCAACATGAGGTCACAGAACAGGACTACACTGTCATCTTAAAACCTTGGTAAATCAGAACTTTGCAATATGAAAACCAAAAGGGTAACCCTAACCCTGAACTCAAAGGTTTCAATTTCGATGAGTGACATGTAGGGCTGCATAATTGATCAAATTTTAATCACAATCACGATTTTGACTTCCCACAATAAAATTTGCATGATTGAGCGATTTTTTTTAAATGCGTCATTTCATAGAATGCTCCGGGTTTTTTGCATAGTGCATCTACCGCTCCGTAAACCACTGTCTGATCATGAGCCAGTCAGTTGTTCCCTGCATCACGCAGCTTAGTTTCAAGATGTAGACGGTCACAGAGGACAATGCGAGGAAAATTCAACAGATAGCAGTCAGTTACACGTCGGTCTCAAGGTTTACCAGTTTGCCAGTAAACGCAACATTTTGTCCCGTCCTGTGTTGTTATTCAGACAACAGCAGTGAGCATGCCACCGCAGTGCTAGTCGGTGGTGGTGCTAGTTAGCTTCTGTTAGCTCACAGGCTCTAGGGCGCACCAGTGCACATAATGTCCTTGCATCCGCTGCAATGTTGTTATATGGATATGGTTTAATTTGCGTTACATGGCCCATTTCTTCTGTAAAGCCGTGCCTGTGTTGGATCTCTCCTTTGCTCTCTCTACTCTTACTCTCTGCGCAGCCCTGCCACACAGCGCCAGTCCACACTTCTGACATTTGTCCACAGCTGAATATTGTTAAGTATGAGGGGCAAACCTGTATTTGTACCAGAGTTTCTGCGGATAACTGCTATCGCAGCGGCCTTGGCGAAGAACACAGAAGTTATTGAATGCAACTAACTTCAGTTCATAAAGTAACAGTGTGTGAGATGGAGCCTGCTGGAACTGCAAGAGATGTGACCCATGGCCAGAATATCATAGTTCATAAAAATGCAGTGCAGTGACGCCGTTCTACCCGTGCTGGACCCGTTCATAATGAGTCAGCCGTCTCTCTGAGCCTATGTGACAATAAAATTTGTTTTGGTTAAAATCAACAAATAATCGTGAGAATAATCATGATCACAATATTGATCAAAATAATCGTGATTATCATTTTGGCCATAATCGTGCAGCCCTAGTGAGATGGTAACAAATTGCCCGGCCATATTACAATGTCAACTAAACTAATTTGAGATACTGCCAGAACCTTGAAATAAGACTCCACAAGAAAAGTAGCCAGGTTAAGACAGACAGGTTGTTCAATGCAGATACCATTTAGATAGCTGGTTAATGTTTCCACAACATTAACTCTGCTCAAAATTTACTTTGCTCTAACATTTCATTACAAATGTCTTGCTGAGGGTGTTTTTTTTTTCCACCTGTACCCACATAATTTCATGTTTAACACAATAACACAGGGGATGTTATTGTTCTGCACAATGCTCACACCTTCCAGTATATCCTCACATCATACAATACAATAGTAGTAGTGCAAAGTGAAACTTTGAAGTCAAGTGTAAGCCCCCGTCCCTTACTGCATTATCTCATATTTTGAAATTGTTGCCTGCAACCAGAACTTTGCTTTCCTTGACATAAATAAAGAGGTTTTCACCATACATTTGTGCCTAAAAATATATCAGAATCCAGGAAATCAAGTCTTTGACACTAAAAATGTCCTTATTTTATGAATGCGGTAGAGACGGGCTTGCGCCGCAGACCGCTGTGGACTTGTGTTGGTTGTGCTAGCTGTTCAAAGAAAATGGCTGAAAGTGTCCACGACAATGAACTGAACATAGGGGCTGCCTGACCACTACAAGTCATCAGCTGTCCACGGAACGCTGAGTATGTCCGAGCCTCCTGGACGGGTGAACTGGGACTCTGTTGCCTGCTAGTCAGTTAAAGGTTAATGATTGGTTAACGAGGGTTGGCAATTGGTCAGAAAAAAAACTCTAAATTAGCATCCCTACTTTATATCTAATCCCAAAATGCTCTCAAAAATAACCACACAAGCATAAACACATTGAATAAGCTTAAATATATGACAGACAATTTTGATTCAGAAAAGCCTGATAAACCTTACAAACCTTACAATTTCAAGCTCACAACACTTTAAACTACATACAATATGTGATGTGATACTGTGTACTGGGAGTGTAAGTCACACGTTTTATCACAAAACATTATATTGATTCTTTGGACAACAATGTTGTCGGTACACGATCCGTCCCTCCTGCACGATCCGTTCTGCGCATGTGCAATATGTTTGCACACGAGATGATAATTATGATGTACGAGGATTTACGGCACTGCACGATCTGTTCCACAGTCGCGGTCTGCTGTTAGCCTCCACAGCTAATTTGGCTAACCGCTAGCTGAGCCACCCTCAAATATACAGCATTATATATAATAGTCAGTTGTACTTTACTTGAATACAATCAATCAATACTTGTCTTTGCCATTACTGTAAAGTCATAATTAGCTGTAGCTTTTCCGACTGTTTAGTTTGATTAACGTTATTTTAGACTGAATCAAAGCTAGCGGTCAGCCGGGAAGCTAACGGCGGTGGAGACTAACCGTCCTGTTAATACATCCATGAGGTTAACGGCTAACCACTACAACTATAACAGATTGTGCCATACAGATCGTGTATTAGCTAAGAGAGCGACTAGCCTCCACCGGGAAGCTGACGTTAGTTTAGCTAACAGCTGTTTCGGCTAACCGCTAGCTGACAGCTTGATTCAGCCTAAAATACGTTACTCAAACTAAACAGTGGGAAAAGCAGCTACAGCTAAATTAAAACTTTACAGTAATAATAAAGTATTGAGTGATTGTATTTTAAATGAGGACAAGTAAAGTAGAACTGACGTAACAGCTGTTATATATTTAAACTAAGGTGACCAGATTTCTCAGACAAAATCAGGGGACATTTTCAGCTCAGAAGCGTATATACCTCCAAAACACGTCATGTTTTTATTTTATGTAAATTTAAAACGGGGACACTAGAGCTAGAGCTGTTCTCATTAGGGGCTGAAAAATACGGCTTTCTAAAACATCTCTAAGCTCTGAGCAGCGCTGGCTCTGACTGTCTTGGGCAATTATCGACTATGTTTGGTCAGTGTTTTCTTTCTTTCATTCCAATTTCGGGTCTGTCAGTCACAGTGAAAACTGGGGACATTTCAGGGGACAGATCCAACCGGGGACAGGTCACCAAAACCGTGGACTGTCAGACGTCTGGTCACCCTAATTTAAACGGTTATTTTCATCCATTCATTCATTTTACATGCTGTCTCAGCTAGTGGTTAGTCAAATTAGCTGTTAGGCAAACTAACGTTAGCTTTCCGGTGGAGGCTAACAGACTTTCTTTAACTGTCTATGGGAACAGATACAATATTTACTGATAACACAGTCAATTAGGCCTGCAACCTATACGAACTGATACATAAGCCCATTTAACACAATCAGTTACAGTTATAAAAAATACAAAAAGCACCTAAAATGTGATTTGACGATTTCATTACTCAGCATTACTTTTTAAATTAAAAACAAAACTATTCTTTTTGATAAAAACAATATAAAGTGTGAATTTCAAAATAAAGGCGCATCTGAAAGATGGCAATATTATATAGATATTTTCCCTTTGTATTGATAGTATTGGATCATTAAGGATTGAATCGATATATTGATCCAGATCGATATATGGTTACACCCCTACTCTGCAGCCAACCCTATTCTTAGAAAAGTGTAATTTGCAAGGCTGAAAATGAAATGTCGCTCTTGTTACAGAAATGCCACTCTCCAGTTTATTACTATTTTCAAGTAGTGACTGAGGCGCGCTGTCTCTCTGCTGGAGGACTCAACCCTCATTTTCTAGAAGCTTAAGTTTAATAATTAATGGCTAAACAGATATAAAGTGGTGACCTTTATCTCTTTGAATAGCTGCAGTGTAACCAATGACTTTCATCTTGATAAGGCACGCATTATTTATTTAACAGGTCAAGGCATGGATTTATGGTGGAAGAAGAAGGAGTGGTCAATTTTTGAGAGGTCAACCTCCTGCTGTCTTAAGAATATTTTCCAGAGCACCATTTTGTACATAAGAACTCTTTTACACCACACTGCTGCCTCTCTGACGTCTTTCTAATCATTCAGTCAATCATCTCCTTTATGAAATGCTGTGACAGTAACAATAAAGCAGGATGAATATAATAACTTACTGTAAAAGCAGAAGAGTGGGTTGGCTGACTATAATGTCAGGCTATGCAAAAGCTGGTTAGTCTGTCAACACTCTGACACCTTGGACTAACTCAGTACTTAGCCTGGTTTTACCCCAGTAGGAGCAAATACTAAAAGAGTAGTTTGCATCTCACCTCTATGAGAGGAAATCACATTGGAAAGGGCTAACATGCATGTTCATTTACATGTGAGCATTTCCCAGACACAGGCCCTTACAGACGCATAAGACGCACTAGCATCTAAATGTATTAGTATGATGAGTAATGATTCAGTTAAGACTTCTGTATGTCTCACTCTCTCCAACACTCTCAAGGGAAGAGCTTCTGAATCATTGAGATCAAACGTCTTGCATGGCAAAGTGTTTATCTTTAAGTCTCCAACAGAGAAAGACTAAATCTGTCTGAACAACTCAGGAAGAGGAAATCAATCATGAGCGTTTCCAATCAAGTCATTCACCGGATGTTTTAATTTATAGTGTTGGGAAAAATGTACAGTACTAGTGATAGTTACAGTTGCTGCCCCCACAGTATCAGAAATAGGTCTGTACAAAAGGCCACCTATCAGCAGTGATTGTTAGAGTGCATGTCGGAGAATAGCACGGGCTTCACACCGCGAGCTGGCACACGTGCCACTCGGCGGAAAAAGAAGAGAAAGAAGAACGAGACTGCCTCTGTCTGGAAGATAACTAGCCAGTTGATACTGCGTGTGTGCATCCTTTTTTATTTTTTAAAAGATTATTGTTGTCTTGTTGTTCAGACAGACTTGCCCCCCAAAAAATCCTAAAAAGTAAACACTGTTGTATTTTCATTTTCTATAATTGTGTATTTTCTGTATGCTTTTACTGAATGCATTTGTGGGTACAGGTCCCTCTTGAAAGATAGTTACCTATTTTGGTGATTTAATAAAAGAAAAGAAAACTAGGAACGGCCTTCAGGTATCAGCGATTGCATATATAAAAGACTTGAAACAACATAAAAGGAGCTACATCTAAGTGAAACATCAGTTTAACATCATGCACTGCACTGCTACCTGGGCACTTGCCATCAGAATCAGACTTTGGCAAGCCCAAACATTTCCACATTAGAAGAGGAATTCTGAGAGTTGATGCATGCTAAAGCTCAAAATAGCAGGTTCTAAAACCACGTTCAGTGATGCTAGTGATCTGGAGGCTGACGTGGGGAACTAGTTGTGTCCATATGTGTGTGTTATGTACCTCTTCTCTAACCCTTTCCATCCTCCTCTCTTACCCCTAATTTCCACAGGATGCGGAACGGCTGCGTATCTGCTCCGGATCGCCGCAGCAGATACGCAGAGCTTCTATTTTTGCAGGATGCCGGAGAGCTCCACAGCAATACAGCACATGGCAGATAGTGCAAGACAGGAAGTTGAGCACAGAAACTACATAAAACATCAGGGTTATTTTCAAAATAAAATAGACCGTGCTCGCGGAGGATCATATTTCCCTGCACTACACCTTAAAAACACAGCACAGACTTGTTTCCTCTCTACTCCTCTGGATGGAACAAACTGTTGTTGGTTTTGTGGTTCTATGCTACATGAATCTGCGAGATCTCGTAGGTCCCCAAGACTTCAGCTGTCATGGCCTCAGCCGTTTTGCAACAAATCCGGACCTGGTAGGTATTGACAGACGGAGGAGCACGGAGCTGTCACGCAGTGGAGCCGATCCACAGCCGTTACACATCCTGTGGAAACTGGGGGTTACACTTTCTGTTTCCCCCCTTTTCTCAAAAATAGTCTCACCTGTCATTCTTGTTTTCATCTCACAATTATTATCAAACACATTTTTATTAGTCTCTTTTTCCGCCAAACTGTTCTCTATTAACAGGCCTAAGCAAACGCTTCAATTATTAGTAATCACTTTACTAAAAAAAAAAATTACATTCTTAATCGTCACTGTGATAATTAACATTTGTTAATCAAATTCAGCAGCATGCAACAAGCTCAAAAGAACTAGACCACAGCAACAAACGGTAAACCCCCCGTCAAATTCTATGCTGCTTGATATACTGGACACATAATGAATAACACAACACTGACTGTGGGTAAACAAATGGCATGCTTGCAAAACAGCAAACAAATCATGAGCGGGATGGAAATAATGTTGGTGCATTAAAAACACTCTTTCCCATTATATTCGTCATAACACTGCAGTTAGCAGAAATAACCAAAGACATACCCACAGATTAATCTGTTATTCACAAAGGCGATCAAACATCATTATCTCGTGTTAGCTGCACAAATTGAATGTCTCAAACAGCATCAAATTAAAGAGAGAAATCCTAAATGTGAGGGTTCATGTGGCAGACATCACATCAGTCAAGTGTAGCAGAAAAAGGTCAGTATGTGCAGACATATCAAATGAAGAACTGTCTTTAGTGATAAAAGCCCAACATACTGTACATGTCTCTCGCACACGCGCACACACACACAGAATCTAAATGAGTCAGATGTGAGTCAATTTAGTTTTTACCTTGGCACTGGAATCCTTGTTTTCCAAACCCCCTGTGAAAAAAAGAAGGCTCAATTAAACTGTTGCCGACTCACTTTCTCACATATACACAGTAAATGCATTCATTCATAAATTTATATGTTGACTCATACCATGGACAGGAACGCAGTATACTTTATATATATATATATATATATATATATATATATATGCAGATACAAACAATTACTAACAATACACTGAGACATTAGAACGTGTCCCATAGCCACAAAAAACACAGAGAGGAAAGCTGGGAGGGAGACAAAACAACACATGCAGAAACAGACACACACACAAACCATACATGAACAGACGCAGACAGACACACACAGAAACAAAGAACACAACCACATTTGATGACCAAAAGTATATGGACACTCCTGTGTTTTGCATGATTTTGGGCAAGACCCCTTAGTTTTAATAAGGTTACATGTTAATGCTAAAGAATACAATATATTTCAAACAACAGTGTGCTTTAGGGAAGGCCTTTGCTGACAAAAAAATGCCCCGCTGAAAAACAGCGGTTCCATAAAGAGATACTTTTCTGAATTTGCCGTGAAAGATCTTGACTGGCCTGTGCAGAGCCCTGACATCAACCCCATCCAACACCTTTGGGATGAATAAATAGAAACGCCGACAGTAAGGCATAACTTATCGACTAATATCATTGTCGGCTTAACTAAGGATCTTGTGGCTGCATTGGGAACAATTCCCTATGGTTCCAAAATCATATAAAAGCCTTTCCAGATGACTAAAAGGCTGTAATAGCAGAATATTAACACCCATCGTTTTGGAATGAGGTGTTCAGAAGTAACATATCTCGTGTCCACATAGTGAATGTTCTACTGCTGTCAAATGATTGGTGTGATTTTAATCACATTGTCAGGACAGAAAAAAATGTTCATCCAAAAATACTCACCAACTGAAACTGAAACAAAAATTGTAAGATAAACACTAAAATACTACACAAATAAGAAATAACCTCATGAAAAATCCCAAACTTTAAAGCGTAACTCTCAGCAAAATGCAACATAGGATCTTTTTGTGAATGTACCCGAGTCAAACTATTGTTTAAAAGCATAATTGGGATGGAAGCGCCACTTTTAAGAGTTACCGTATTTTCATTTTGGGTTAAATGGCCTTAAGGATAGGGACACTTTTATAATCACATTAAAATCATTATTTTTAAATCACTACAAACACTGAAACTTTGCTCGAAGTATGTTCTCAATGCTCAAGTTCATGTGTAGAGCCCCTGATGATACTAGAGGCATTGAGAACATTGTGTACACAAACTCTTTTTCACTGGTGAGATGGCAGCGACCGGAAAAAACCATATCTAAAGTGAGTCTCAATGCTCGAGTTCATGTGTAGAGCCCCTGGTGATATTAAAGCAAAGTTTCAGTGTTTTCAGGGTTTCTAGTGTTTTAAAAATAGTAAATTTGATGCAATCATAGAAGTGCCCCTAGCACTCTTATTTAAAAGGCCATTTGACCCAAAACGAAAATAATTTAAATCTTAAAAGTGCCGTTTCCGTCCTAATAATACTTTTAAACTAAAGTTTGACTGGGCTACATTCACAAAAAGACCCTAGGTTGCATTTTGGCGAGAGTTACACTTTAAGTTTCATGTTAAGCATGTGTTTTGCTTAAGGAGTGATGTTTGGTAGGGCACGAGTCATGTTGAAAAACAGTCAAGGCATTAAGCAACCAGCAATAAAGGGCCTGAGATCACACTCCCACCTGTAGGGCACAGGGCAGTAAAACGTGGGTGCAACACTACCAAGCTGTCTGCAAGTTTACTCCTCTCACACATAAGACATCACTGAGTGGATATCTAAATAGAAAAGCAGCACAGAAACCTTATGTTTCGCATACTTTCCAACTGCAGTGTAACTGCAGTGTATTACTAATGGAAAGAACTGCAGCATAAAGGCAACTTTGTACCTCTGCAGGTCACTGCACAGTTCAAGTGTGTTTCAACCAAATGCCACGTGAATATTTCTCTGTAGTGCAAGTGATTTTCCATATGGGCTCTCATTGCCAGTAAAGTGCACAGTTTCTCCTTAAAATCTAGCCAGCTATGCAAGAGTTTTTGGCCATAAATGCTTGAGTTGTTCCCTACAGTAAAAACCAGTAGATGGAAGTTGCTCAACCACGTGCCAGGAAGGGGAACCCATTGCTCATCCAAAGACTTTAACCAGGTTTAATCTCAGCAACGTCACAGTAGTAATGTATTAATCAGGGAAGACAACAATTTAAGTGAACTTTAACAATTGTAATTTAGTTGACCGACAAGACTAACATAATGGCACTCGTTCAGAAATGTGTAAATTTCAACATGGAAGTTGTTCTGTGATTTACCGGGGCCGCCTATGTCCCACTAAATTGAACACATTGTGCCTTGATTGTTTGTATCACTATTGTATGATAAATAAAAAATAAAAAAGTCCCACTAAATTAAAAATGGCTGCTTTATTTTTTCCCTGTTTTTCACTGGAAATTGGCCCAATTAGAGAATTTGTACAAAGCGCCACAACCCTAAACATAAGTTTAACTCACTCTCCAACGAACAGTTATTTCAGTGCTGCACTATAGACATAAACAGCAGTGTAACTCCTCCCATTTGGGGTTGTTTGGACAAAATCTCGAAAAATTTGAATCCCTGGAGTAAAATCGACAAGGGACAATATTGCCTACTTTTGGACACCCCTTTTCTGTCACTTTATTAGTAAGAAAGACTTAAGAAGGGAAAGTTAGTTGAAGTTGTGTTACATCATCGAGCAGAGTGTACTCGACTGAAGTTACCAATATGCAACAGGCAGCAGTCAGGGTGGAGGTGGGAGACGGAAGGCTTACCAGATGAAGTCGGTGCAGTGGCTGCAGAAAGTCGGCTGCTTGAAGAACCTGGCTATGAATTTGTGGTTCTTGACCTCGTGGACGTTTTTTTGCCTCAAAGCACCTTTGCGAGCAAACCTATTCGCCACGTCCATGGTGGACGACTCGTTTGAACTCACATCAGCCATGACCCCCCTACAAACAAATCAATGCTACAGCTTTGTCTTGCTGTCTTGAAGTGTTTTTCAGTCCGTTTAGAGGAGCAGCCCTCAATGTGGAGCCAGCAGACTGCGGAGCGGCGGTCTTCTCCGGAGACACTGTACTTACAGTCTGAGGGCTTTCCCTGTTTGTCAGTATCACTGGGCTGCTCCACTGACAGCTCTGCGAGATGCTAAGTTAGCCACAGTGGGAAATGCTACATCCGGTCATTACCTTCAAAATAAAGGTTATTTTGTTTTTAAGTCAGTTATTGTGAAAGAGGCTCTTCTTACAAAACACTATGCTACCTGCCCAGTATGACTACAGTATGCTGTAAAGTGCTAAACATTCTATTAGTTATGATTATATAAGTTTGTAAGTAAGACAGTAACGTAAGTCTTCTCTCGCATTGCCAGAATTATGTCAACAGTGGTGTGGAGTAAAGCCATCTGATGTCAGAAATTGAAATCCACACCCTCCACAGTACAAAGTGTCATAGGCTTACTGAGACTACACTCAAAGGTAGACATACAGGCTGCTGCTGTGTAAATTTGTTTTAGCTTAAGGTGCTCAAGGAGAGACACAGATAACAAATATCCTGCATTTTGCTGTTTGCCAGTCTTTTTTATCATTATTTACAATTTACAATCGGCAATATCAATAAATAAAATAAATTATAAAAACAGAAATTAATAATTATGAAAAGGCGGTCAGTCAAGGATTCAGGTATATAGATAGTTATACAGACAGAAAGGCCTTATGAGTATTACATTTGACAACATTTCTTGAACAGCATTTTGTTCGTATATGTATGCAGTAAATACAGGAATAGTTTTCAACAAACGTCATTTATGTATAAAATAGTTTGCCAAGATAATTAAACTGTTGTTCCCAAATTCTGATTTCTTGTCCTCCAGTTGGAGACCAAATTGAATACGCTTATATATGTTAAAATCGGAATACTGAGATCAATAAGTCATCCAGTATTGAATGCCAGTGGATAGATCTGGCAATGGGAGACTAGCCAGTGGAAGTCATAAACAAGACAGTCAGATTATTATGTAGCCTAAACCAGAGGTTCTCAATCTTTTTTTGATGCAAAGGACCCCTTACAAGATAATGAGATAGATAAGAATATACCGGATGTAGTCCAATCTTAGTTATATCAATGACAACACAACAGAAATGTACTAGAAAAATAATAGACATGAACAGCATATTTGTAGGTTCAATGTAGGCCTATGTTATAGATTAGAATGTAATATATGAACTATTATAGATTTAAAAAATGTGTTTTTTTTTCGAATTATGAAGCCTTTTATTATAAATAGGGCCTACAACTAGAATAAATCCAAAATAAATATAGTTTTTCATATCATGATTATTCAAATGAACAAATCTGAAAACTTCCCTACTTTGAGAATCACTTAAGGCTGGATCCACCCTAGTAGTCTCAATTAGCCTCAATCAGACACAATATTTGCCTTTCAGTAGGCTTTTATGTAAGGCAATTCAACGGCACCACAAGCCACAGCTCATAACTTTTAAACAACACTTCTCTGTTTCAACAAATGAACCTGTATAAGGGTAGGATTTATTGTGTGGCTGTTGGACTGTATTAGCATTGGTCACTTAATAAACTGGCAACTGAGTGTATACATTTCTCAAACTGCCACAGCCCCCAATTTTTTAAACCATTAAAAAGAAACCATAAACCTTTCTGCATATGAAATAGGCTATTTTTTTAACAACAGCATTGTAGATTGCCTCTACAATATTAGCTCCTCGGATAATTGGCAACCTTCAAGCCATAAACAGGGATCTCTGAATTGCTGAAGAATGTGTTGGATTTTAAATCACAGTGTTATCTTTGTCCAAATTGTATCATTTTTATTTTATATATTGCATAATATCATAGTTTCAAGCATGAGGAGCTAGATGTAATCCGTCCAGAGAGAATTTTAGACATCTTAGACAAACTTCCTGCTCGTTGAGTATCTTTGTGTTAACTTAACGGTGATCCGCACTGTTTCCTCCTTTTCAATCCGGCTGGGCTAATGTCCATAGACAGTATATGTCACGCAACAGGAGGAGCATGGTCCCGTTTCAAGAATTTTGGATGGGGAGCGCCATCGTGTGGAATCATAGCACAGTACACACTTTATCTGCTCTGCGTGGTTAACAGTTCTCAGTTCGGCACGTGCTGTGTTAGAGTTGCTTTACTCTTTGTACTAATCTGTGTCTCAGAATACTCAGCCTGTATGATTATTATGAAACTGTAACAAAAGAGAAACCCTCTTTAAAATTATCTTTATAGAGAGAACATATGATATAGATAAGATCAACGTTGGGAATTGCACACTGTCCATGAAATGCTTACATCTGAGCCTTTGGTTATGTCACCAAACCATATCTGAATCAGGCCTGGAGTCCAGAATGTGTCATTTTATATGGCCACTGGCACTACAGTGTATCAATCTTTTTAAACTCATACTTTATTAAAGCTGCAGTGAGTAAAATGCAAAAAAACGCCAGAATTCCAAGTAGAGTGACCTCTTCTGCAGCTCTACCTCTCCCCTCTCTGCACGGGCAATGCATGAACAGAACAACCAATAGGAACGCTCTCTCTCTCTCTCTCTCTCTCTCTCTCTCTCTCTCTGAAATGACCTGTGATTGACCAGTCTCCCATCACACTAGATTATTTAAATCCTGAAAACAGAGCCAAGAGGAGGTGCAAAAGTCTATTTTTGACCACTTGAATTACAATTTGCCAAAAGATTATTTTGTCATTTGTGCCCAAGCCAAACATTAAGAGTGCCTACCATATATTTAAAAACAAGCAGATTCATTTCCTGCTTGACTAACAGCTTAGTATTATTTTCCATTTAAACTCTCAGTCTTTTTCTCTGATAATGTGCTTAATTAATTGTTCTGATTGTGCTTAAAAATATTTTGCTGTATTTATGAATGTCTTCAACTGGATTGCTTTATTACACAAACTACTGCTGGTGTGTGCTTCAGCAGGGTGACATTTCTTCTAATTTGACACATTTGCTAAAAGGGAAGGTTCATCTGCTCTATTGACTTGCTTGCTATCTCTAAAACGTTTCTAAGTTTACCAATTCTATGGGGTTCACAGTGCAGCCTGAGAAAGAATAATACTAAAAGAGCTTTTAGCTGGAAGTCCCATGATGTATAGCTCATTCAAATAATGTAATCTGCCCAGCTGAATCCAGCCGTTAAGGACACACAATATTACTTTCTATCAACAAATCCTTTGACCTAGTTAGGCATTGCATAATTTCAGTGATTATGATTCAGGTCACAGAGTTTCCATTTTTTTCACATGCACTTCTTAAGTTTTCTTAACTTAACCAAAAATCAAATTGTGTTAACCCAAACTAGAGCACATACACAACATGACCCTTTTTAATTGTTTTTTGCTGTAATGTTGTTTCTCTGCTTCATTAGAGCAAACAGTCATTGGACATTGTACTAAAAAGGACAGCAGTAATGTTCATTGAAAATCGCTCTCTCTCTCTCTCTCTCTCGCTCTGTGTGTGTGTGAGTGTGTGTGTGTGTGTGTGTGTGTGTGCTTGCGTGGGTGAATATCAAGCTGCTAGCTCCAGTACAATATGAAGGTTATTGATCAAGTTTTGGGTAAATATGCTGGAGTTAAGACCTTTGTGCTCGATCAATAGGAGCTTACACTGGCATCTGATTGGAGCAGGCTATTATCAGGGGGGGCTTGTTTACCCAGGAGCCCTTTTGTTGACTCCATCTCCACCTAGACGCAGGGGACACTGAGGAGACTTCACTCCTAAGAAGATGGCTTCAACATTGGCTTTGCTGGTCCTTTGCCAAGTAGCTTTATACACAACTGTAACATCCATTAAAGGTAAAATGGAGCAGGATAATTGCTTCATTTGTATTTGAGCATGAAATGACTATTCAGGTTTTTGGTAATGTACTGCAAGTACTCCTGTCACGGTCCTTTATCTATGCATTTTCTTTCTTATCTAAAGCACCTTTTGCACATGATTGATGGCGTTGCATTAAAAGTAAAGTGTGCACAACTTTCAAAACATTCTAATCTACACAATGGATTATGAAGGAATGGCTAGAGTTGCTGTGTTAGGAACATTATTCCGGTGAATTCTTCCCGTGTATTTGTCAAATTATATTTCTTGTTTTTCACCAGTATGTGGCCGACCTCTTGTCACTGACGGGATTGACAAGTCAACCCTAAAACGTGTGTATGAGTTTGGAGAAGAGGTGACCCTAACATGTGGACAGGGGTACTTGGCTTCCACAGTGACCCAACGAAGGATTACCTGCACCAACACAGGAGAATGGACACAGTCAGACCTGGCATGCTCCCGTGAGTTTACTGGGGTGGGACTTTCACTCTACTACATAGAGTGATACAGAAGGGCAACACTAGAACTGCTGTAATTCTTAAATTGTTACAACCACCCCAATGTAGAAAGTATGAGCAAGGTGGGAGTAAAAACTGGCTTATGTATTTTGCTCCTGCTGACCTTTCTTAAAAAATCATATCAGTTTTCAAACACTAATATAGTCTGACCTTAAAAATAAACCATTGACAAACATAACACATTTTGGTGCTCCTAGAATATGTATATGTACTGTCATATTATGAATTGTGAATAATGTGATTATAAACTGCAAGAGATTTACTTACTACTAAATTTTTTTCTACAGCTAAAATGTGCCCAATCCCTAGACCTCTGCAGCCATTAGCAATGGGAAGGACAGAGGCTCCATTCAAGAGTGTGCTTAACTTCACATGTGATGATGGGTAAGACTAAATGGGGATACAAGAAAAAGTGTCTAAAAGTCTAAAAGTCACTTTAAAGTCACTTTTATAGTCACTTCATAGTTCCAAAAAATCATTACAAGGTGTGGTTGCAATAATATATGTTAGAATAATGTGAATTTTGTCAGGTACGTCCTCCAAGGAGCCAATGAGAGCAGGTGTTTACATGATGGCACCTGGAGCGATCCACCACCTCTCTGCAAAGGTACAGGAGGGAAATATACATAGTGGAAATGGTAACAGACTCCGCTTTGTTTAATGGAGAAAAAACACAACTTCCAAAGATTAACATTTTTATGTAACTAGGAAATACTTCTTCTATTTGTTTTTATGCTTAATTTCTGTTACTATGTATACGTTATACAATAGTATAATAATAAGTTATTATTTTGACAAGACATTTGTCTTGTTCATTTTTGACAGTATGCAGAATAAAATTGTAGAGTATATGTAAAGGTGGTTAACTCACTTTGTTCCTTAGAAGGCAGTATACATATAATTTTATGTTGATGTCGGTAAAACTCTAGTGAGATTGTTTTTCTTCTTACAGCTGTGAACTGTCCACTGCCCAAGCCACCTAGCGATGGAAGAATTGTCCATGATAAGTCATTTACTGGAAGCACCACCATGTATGGGCAAGGCTGGACATATGAGTGTAACCCACCTAAGGCACCAAGTTATGAGAGAGGATCCTGCATGGCTGATGGAAGTGCAACTGAGCCACCGGTGTGCCAAGGTACGCAAACAAGTGTCAGTGTGAAAGTGTCAGTGTTCTCCATATTCTTTAACCATGTCTTCCTCTTTCATCTATTTCTCTTCTTCATGATTAGTTATGGGCCAAATCAAATCTATAGGATTTGCCACAATGAAACCAACCTGCCTGCCTGCATTTACAATGTTTCAATGTTTTCTATAATGTCTTCTTTTAGACAGCATACCCTTTGCAATTTGTAACTACCACATAATACCTCTTTACATTTTTGATCATCCCAGAGGTTAGCTGCACCATCCCAACAGGCATACCGAATGGCTTCATCACCTTTGCTGTGAAGAGACAACATGGCTACAAGGAAAAGGTTAAGTACGCCTGCAATGAGCATTATATTCTGGATGGTGAGGCTGAGATACAGTGCCAAAACACGGGAAACTGGTCTTCCAAACCAGTTTGTAGAGGTGAGTCATTATATCTTAAAATCTAAAGTGCTAAATGTCTGCATTTATGATTCTGGATCAGCAGTATCCAGATATGTTCATATTGTTTTGTGCATTACAAGCTGAGGGAGTCTCCAGCCCCCCTGGTTAGTCAAAGGAAACTAGAGCTAAACTCTTGTTAAATTTCAGCACTACTTTCATGCAAACCTGGGAGTGGTAATTCAAATGAGCTTCAACACGATACTAAAATTATCTGTAATGTAGATCTGCAATGTCTACTGAAAACACACTTTAATTGCTCTGTTTCTCCATCCAGCTCCCTGCACTGTTAACATCAAAAGAGGCCGTATCTTCTACAATGCCAAGAAGCTCTGGATTTCAGACCTGAAACCCAACAGAGTCCTCCATGGAGAACATGTTGTCTTCTATTGTCTGAACAGAGCTGAGAAGTGTGGCTACCCTGTGGCCAGCACTTGTAATGATGGAACCCTCCCCATCCCAGAGTGCTTTGAGGGTAAGTTCTTGTCAGCTGGATAAATCTTATTCGGACCTCTCTAGTTCCACCTGTTGAGATTTGGTTGCTCAACAGGTAATTAAAAATATAACTGTATTCAATTGTATTCAAATTTGGAACCATGAGCATGAGTACAGATTCAAAACCTATACCTAAAATTGTTTGTAGAAAAATTTAACTATGTTTATAGGCAGGGAAAGTATTACTGTATATATGGTATAACAGCAGAGAACACAGCAAACATTGGATAATATTTGACTCAAAACTGAGTTTTGGCACAACTTGTCCCTATCCCCATGTTTGCATAGTGGCAATGCAGTGCTCTTTCCCCTAAAACAATGTTATATAATGAGTCTCTCAGAGGCTTACAAAGGCCTTTGAAGAAGCCCCGTGCAGCGATGCATTTTTATATCTGCCTTTCTTTTTCTTGCTTTTAGAACCAGGCAACATGGAGTACAACTTAAGGCCCAAAACCCTTCCATCAGAAATTGCAATGTGTGCTGCTTCACCCCCTGCAAGCCCCACAAGCTCTGCAAGACCTGCATAACTGCACAGAATGACACAAAACCTACATATGGATGTGAATGAATCTGTAACAGTACGCTTAAAGACCGAGGCCACTTATTTTATATGTCAGTATCAGCTGAAAATAAAGTAATAGCAGTAATTGTTGATAAAATAATGAAAATGATGTTGGTTTGGTACCTTAGAGAGTCAATGACCTGCTTGTGTAGTTTGCAATACTTTGATAAATACATACCGAACATACTGTATATTTTAACTGAGGTTGCAATAAAAACTAAAGACCTGAACTACGTGGGTACAAAATCTGACATCCTTTCACAGGAGATTCCTTACCAATTCACACCTTATTCATGTGAAAATTGTACGTGACTCTGATACCGCTCAAAACATCTATGTGACCTTAACCACTCTAATGTGATGTCATTGTGTGAACAACCCACAGAGGTGATTAGCCTTCCCATTAGCCAGTATAACCAATGAAGGGATGAGTAATGAAATGCCTTCAAGACAATGACACAAAATTACACAAAGGGTGAGACCATAAAAAGATCATGCTTGTATAGTTTTAACTTCATGCTAGTAAACAATAGCAACTTACCTCAGCTTAGTTAAATTACAAATGGACAAAATGTTTTATTATAGCTTTGGTAATGCACCCTTGTGAAAGAAACAAATACACTTTATTTTTATATATATATATATATATATATATATATATATATATATATATATATATATATATATATATATATATATATAAAGAAAGTGCAAGACATGCAGCAAATGGCCGCAAGTCGGACTTGAACCCTCATGCAGCTGCATCAAGGACTGAGCCTCTGCATATGGAATCCCACTCTACCAGCTGAGCTACCCAGGCGGTGTACCAACTTTTTCTTTACAGTAAGTTAGACCTCACTAATTTCAGAGAATTCTACTCCAATATTGAATAAATCAATATTTGTAATGAGATTGCATTGCCGTAATAAAATTGCCCTTTGTAAGAGGCTTTTTTGTTTATTGTGTTATTATGAGCAATAATGGTGGGTTGAATGAAAATTTCTGGAAATACAGATTCTTACAACTCATTAACATGATGAATTTGTCAGCAATGAATCATCATTCTATTGTATTATTTTAGATTTTATGTGTCTTGACCCCTCTAGTGTGAAGTGAAGCAATGGAAGAATTGGGCCAAATGGGCTGGTGTTTCATAATATTGCAGCAACAAGGAAAAGTCCACAGCTGGAGCATTTCAATTCCAGTAAAATGGCGTCTATTATTGCAAAAAGCAAGCCAAAAAAAGCAGAAAACAAAACAGGCATTACTAATAAGCAGTTACTTCATGCTGCTCTTATCTGTTTACTTTTTGAGAAACACAAACAGCAGTGAAAGAAGGGACAGAGAGTCAGTATTTGAACCAGAGGCCACTGGAAAGAACCGAGGAGCGTCCGACTTTTCTACAAAGGATGGAACACATGTTTACTCTGTTTCTGCTATCTCCATTTGTTATTTTTACTATCGTGACATCTGAACCAGACAATGGTATTTATTATTATTTCTTCATTTTTCTTCCTTCCTTCCCTCTTTTGTGGCTGGATAACGTAGCCTAAATCTTAAATATTTTTTAAAGCAATTTAAGATTCTAGGCATAATTTTCTGTTTGTCTTTGAAGTATGTTTTAGGCCTGAGCTGGCTGCCAACATTGAGTCAGATGGACTCCAGAGGTACTTCAGCCCTGGTGAGGAGTTAGTGTTGTCCTGCAAACAGGGATACACCTCCGTGTCGGGCCCTCGGAAGATTGTCTGCGCTGCCAGTGGAAAATGGACGACAACTAAATTAATGTGCATACGTGGGTCTCCATTATTCTAGGGAAAATGTAGGGTATTGTGACATATCGCCTTGTATTGCAAACTTAACAGTAGTCTTGGAAACAAACATTACTTTAGGAAACTTTTACAGTACATATTATAGTTATATACAGTATGTAAAGGAAAGTTTATGTAATTTTACCTGCAATCATTGATTATTCCTTATTTCCTTGATAGTTTTCCAATCTTACCATAAATGAAGACTTCTTTTTGATGTGGCATAGACAAATGAAATGCTTTTGTAGATTATTTAAAGAATATTTATTAAACATGTACAGTAAAACAATGTGAACCATTTCTAACAGATTTAGATTACGCTACTTTAATTCATAATAGTATTTGTAGTATGAATAGATAGATAAGCACATGTTTAACAAATATTCTGTATGTTTCTCTGTTATGCTGCATATAAATAGTTGTATCCAGGACTAAAGAGTAAGTTATTAGTAATGTGTTTATTGGCAAAATAAATAACAGAGAAGATGCAAGTATGGCAGGTACAGCAAACATCTCTTTCTATGTTTTCATTATAAATAACAGAATAACTAAATAGCAAAAGCTTTTATTTACACATGTTCTCTGTACTGTATTCTCCACTACAGTAAAAAGGTGTCCCTATCCTGATCCACTGTCTAACGGAGAGCTGTACTATGAGGATACTGTGTTCCAGAGTACGATCAACTACACATGTGATGATGGGTAAAGCAAGAACTTCTTGTTGAAATTAATTGTACGACATGTGTAATATGCTCTTTGGGACCCTTGCTGTCCCTAATACACTGGGGGATTTTTGAAAATGCAAATGATGTACTTCTAATCAGGCAAACAGTTCTATCTGGCAGACAGTAAAGCATGTTAAGTAAAATGTAAGCTACTAACATTATCCTCTTAAAGAAAATCATAATCTTCATTAACAGTTTAGTCCATAACATATAAAAAGGGCAAACAGTGGTTAGTGCCAAGTAAAGATCCTCAACCATTTAAAGCATTTTAATACATTTTTTTATATCTATGTAATCTGTTTTACCAACGGTGCCAAGTGTACACATTGCATTTATGCAGTTTGATTATGCATAGTGTACACAACAAACAGAGCTATCTCTTGAAACACATAGTTTAGTGCTTTCTATGTGTAGGTAAAGTGACCAATAAACCAAATTATTTTGTGTGCATGATTTGACCGTTATTTAAATATTCCACTTACCCATCAATACTTGGCTTCAAATGTCTTTAATATGATTTAGATCAACCATCATGTACAGTATATGTATTAGCAATCTAAGCACAAACTGACTGAATGATATGGCTCTGCACAGGTACACCTTGACTGGAGACAGCACTGCTGTGTGCCTTGCCAATGGAACATGGAGCACATCAGTACCGGAGTGCATACGTATGTAATTACCTATATCATTCCACAAGACCAGGAAAATAAATAAGAAAACATAAACATACAGTTGCTCTTTACTTAATTTACTGTGGTCTCTATTTTTCAAATTATGTCCATCAACTTAATATTAGGCCTGTGAAAACACATTTGTGTTTGTTATCTAGAAATGTACCACAACTAAGCTATCACTCAATTATTCCAAGCAGCTGTAACGACAAAATAATACACACATACTAACAGACAGTAGACAAAAATTGACACATACAGTAAAGCAATCATTGTATACACATAAATTGTCATATTATGTCTCTTCTCTCGTAGCTGTGTCCTGTGGTCTTGCTCCAATCCCAAAGTTTGGGATGATAATTTACGACAAGACGATTAGAGGGAATACCATTGATTATGGTGTCAAAGGGACGTACGTGTGTATGCCCCCATACGCACTTTTTGGCAACGCAATAGCAGAGTGCACTGTCAGTGGCAACTGGACCAAGACACCTGAATGTCGAGGTATAAAGGTTTTAAAAGCAGGAGTTGCTGTAATAATACCCAACCCAATACCAAGAGGAGTTATTGTGGCTTTGCAAGAAGTATTTATTGATCACAACCATTACTTCAAAGTGTTACTGTAGGATAAGTAAAAGCAAACCAAACAACCTGTTAGTATTCTAGTAATGGAACGTGTACTGTACTGTTGCAAGTGTGCTGACATTTCTGTTCGTCAAATTTCTTTACAAAACTGAGGTTCAAAGTTTATTCTTGATCTTAGTATCGGCTGATGTGAAAACAATCTCACTATACAGTTCGCCCAAATTTGATGTGTGTCATGTTTTTCTGAACCACCACATATAGAAGAAGTCTACAATGATCACAGATTGATACATAAAACAGAACCGTAATTTGATTCCACCCCTCTGTTCAGAGTAAAACAAATTAATTTAAATAATTTAAGTAATAATTGACTCAGAGATATGTGGGGATATCCAACGGATGAATAGTGCCTTTTCGGCTGCTAGATATTATTACAAAAGTTATAATGTTAGGTTCAATGAATTCAATAATTGGATGAATATTATATTAATGGCGGATCAGGCACAGTGTGAAGTCTCTATCAGGTATAGAGAGAAAAAGATACCGTCTGCAAAACAATTTGGGAGGATATGGGGGGTTTTCTTAATACTATTGGAAAGTAAAACAGTTAGAAGGGCATAATAAAAAAAAACAGTGGGAGCTGACACGGAAAACACACTAATAACAAAATTAGAAGAAATTGTACCACATTTGGTCTGTAACTTGCAACAGTTAGTAAAAAAAAATTGAAACTATATAGTGACAGACAATATCATGTCTAGCTATATTCAATAGTAGAGTCTCTCTAATGAATAGACTAAATTGTTCACTTTACAGTGGTGACTTGCCCTCCACCGGAGAACATTGACAAAGGCTACATGTCAAGCAACAACCAGAAAGACTATGACTACATGGAAACAATCAAATATGGCTGCATTGGAGACTATGTACTTGAAGGAAGCCTCCAGATTGTTTGTCAGCACAATGGGAATTGGTCTGAGAAGCCATCCTGCAAAGGTAGGGCCTCAACCCATATTACATTTGTTTTACCTTACACATTTTGGTGATAGCTGCCTTTCTTGGGTCATCCTGTGGGGCACTAACTTAAGACCTACTTGTAGCTGTTTTGAGAGTTTAGCTTTTTAGAAAAGTGTGGCATAAATAAGTTTTTCATGTGTTTCCTAGTTTAGATTTTCTGTATTTCTGTTCCAAATAGACATTTGTTGATGATAATTATATCCCAGCCTAATTCCATTACAATTAACATAAAATAGGAAATGCTTTTTAAAGTTGAAATGCTTGTTTGAGGACCTCTGCATTTAAATTAAACTGTCAGATGCCAACTAATATAAACTTTTACAAATTCCCTCAACTGTTATATGGGAACAAGTTTCACATTTAAATGTCAGCCCCTACTAATGTTTTTAAGTATTACTTCTTAAATGACAAGATCACTTAATATAATGCAGCTAACCCCTCTCAATTTCCTGTGTAGCGGCACAAAAACAGTACAACCACCACTATATATATATATATACTGTATCAAGTATAACGTTTTTCTTCTCCCTGTGACTTACAGCTCCTTGCAGTGTTGGCATACATAAAGCAAGGATATTATACAAAGGACAAAAAATCTGGATCAAAGACCTACTTCCTAACACAATCTTACACAAAGAAATCATCTCAGTCTACTGCATGGACAAGACCAGGAACTGTGGTTATGCAGTGCAAACCCAGTGCATCGATGGAAAACTCAAAATCCCTGAATGCTTTGAGCGTAAGGAATATTTCATGAACAAGCCCAATGTGTCTCAAAAGGTAGCCCAATAGCCAAAATACTAGATAGGCATTCTTATATTCTATTTTATTGAATTCCTTGTTTTCGTATATTTGTCATTTTACTATCACTCCCAGCAGTGCCAGCTTTGAAGTGTCAGCTGTAAAATTAAAGTTATTAATTGCTCTTTCTCAACTGTCAAATTTGAATGAATTTAAAGGGACTGTTTAAAAAACTCTATACAACATAAATATATCCACTATCAGAACAGCTGGAGCAGTATATGATCCAGGTGTTTAATGTTCCTTTAAGTTCAAAAGCATCTCATATTTCCTTCAATTTGTTACAGAAATGACAGTAGTTAAGTCAAGCACTGTTCAGCAACAGCAACAACAACAAAAATGTCAATGCAGTTGACCACAGTTTAATCATGGAACACAGGGATGCTTTTTGGGTCAATATTCTCTTGATCTCTTCCTTAGATTTTAAAAGAGAAACACTTATTAAGGATCAGTTCCTTTATTATATTACGTGTAAGCATTCTAACCTGTTCTCTATATTTGTATGTGTGTGTGTGTGTGTCTCTCTCTCTTCTAGAGCCCAGCAATCTGGATTATATCCTTGATTCAGGTTTACCATCAGAAATCACACAGTGCTGATGAAAGAGCTGCTGATCCCTTCTCTGATCATTATTAAACTGCTGCAATATAATATATTATGTGTTGGTGTGTTCTGGTTGTCGTTGTGGTTTTCTTATCTCTGTTCAGTCTTCTTGAACTTGAAGATTAAGACTAGATTTGTAGGAACCGAACACTGAGACAAAGAAGAACAAAACTCTACTTCTTAAAGCTATGGTGCGTAATATTCAAGCACAATGAACTGTTCATACAGTCTGGTGCAGAATGAGGTTTGCATGTTTAATGTGGGGTCAGTATTAAATATAACAAAGATACAGTATATTCACTGAGATGTACATGAGCCTAGTCTTTTTATTGTATTATATTTATTGTACTTTTTATTAGATTTGTGAAAAATAATGCAAAAGCTGTGATGCTATGGAAGTGAAAACTGTTGTTAGGCTTAGGCCCATGGCATGTGCCTATAACAGTGCAGTTGATTATTTGGGGAAAGATAGGATTTAAACTCAACAAAACATAATTTAAATCTCATAAAAAATGGCTTGCTCTTCACAAATCCAGTCTAATAAAGCAGCTGTTGGTCAGCAACACAGAGTTTACTCATGTATCTGTACCATTGATGGCTGTTTGCCTCTACCTAGTGGCCAACTCAGATTCATTGACTCATATTCACAACTTTGTCCAGCCTGTGTTTGTCTGACAGAAAACATAATTTTCTGGAATATATCTGTATCAGTAAAAAAATGCCACCCAATTTCCTAGGGGAAACCTTGTGACACACTGGTGAACTCCATTCCTTTTACATGAATGCATTAATACATTAAGCGTTAATGGATATTTATGTCCTGAGATTTTGACAAAGAAATAAAAAAACGTGTCCCTTTGCTTCAGCCTGAATTGCATTCTGGGCAATGACATGGGGTTGGTGCTGTTCATTTTATATCCTAATACATCCATGGTGTTCAACCATTTTTTCTTGTGATGTGTTCATCACAGGAAGCCTCTCCTTTTTTATGAGAGACAAGTCACAGTCTCTGGATAAATGCCTTCTGATATTTCAGAGCAAGATAAATAAAAAACAGCAACAACAAGCCAGAAAATGTTTTATCCTAAAGGGAGAACATCTTGGCCCAGAAAGATAGAGAGAGACGGCCGCCATGGTCTCGCTGCATAGGAACTCTGATGCTAGGGCTAGCTGTAAAAACCAAGGGGGTAAGCCAGCCTTCACAAAGAGTAGCTTCTATGGCGCCATTTTGATGCTAACAAGCCATCACCTGCCGTTAGCATTCCATTGACTGCCATTCAAACATTCATTTTCATATCAGTTTGTCAGCGAATAACTTTACATCTGAAGTGTTTAAATACTCTATTTGTCCATTGTTTATTTCTAAAGAAACACAACAATGTATAAAAGGCTCCATTACCTTGCAGCTCACGAAATGGCTCCGTAGCAGACGTTTTTGTAAAAATACAACGATTAATCGTGACTAATCGTCACATAGTGCAGGCAGTTTTGACTTACATTAGCTAGGTTTAAATGTTAATGTTAACTAGCTTTTTAGTAAGCGATAATTAGCCTGTGCCTACGGGGGTGTCGGACTGGGGTGGAAAAGGGGACTGAGTACCCAGGGCCAAAAAAGATGCTAAAATGAATAACTGTGAATTGTGGGGGCCATAGAAAATGCCTTTATACAGGGTACAGAATGTTGTGCTAGACCCCCGTGTGTCTATGTTATCTCATTACATATACTATATTCTCTCCGTTTCTGCAAGATTGGAAATGATTGAGATTTCTCTTGGCACAGCTACCGGTAGCTAACGTCACATCCACGTCTTCAAGCTCAGTTGGAGCTGCGCAGTAGGTTGGTTGGTTGGTTTCTTTAACTGTCTATGGTAAAAACATGTAGCCTACTGAAAACTTGTTGAATCTTATGAATCTTGTCTTCTTACAAAATAAATATGACATGCAATTTTTGTGGCAGCCAGGTATTAAGTAAATAATTCCACTTAAAATTAATTTAAAAAAAATACCATGGATGTATTATGAGAACCTGTACGAGCCAATCACAGCACGGGACATGCAAAAAAACAACGCTTCCGGTGACCTCTGACACAAGCATCTATTCTCGCGAGATCGAACGAGTTAAACTTTCTTCTCGTCCAGCATGGCCGCGCTGTATGAGGGATACACGTTGTGCGGACTTGTTCCAGCTCAAAATCTGTTAAGTTCAGGCATTCAAGGTGTCGAAGCGGAAAGAGACAGCGACC
The DNA here is from genome assembly GCA_026937815.1 of Etheostoma perlongum. Lineage (NCBI taxonomy): Eukaryota > Metazoa > Chordata > Actinopteri > Perciformes > Percidae > Etheostoma > Etheostoma perlongum. The sequence continues at coordinate 21,607,505 of CM049372.1, read as the reverse complement.
ATGTCATTGTCACGGACTCAACCAGGTCCGTCACGCTTTACAAGGTAACGTTTAACGTTTGTTTTGAGGAGGTTCTTCTCACCTGGACCAGCTGATCAGTTCGACCTGTTTAACTCGTGTTGGCATCCTCGGCTGTTCTTAGCACCAAAACAATCAAGGCAAGAACAGACCAATACCTCAGTTAACTCTGATAGTACCTTGAGTCTTTTTGCTAGAAAATCGTAAGGGTCGCACATTTTTTGTAAACAATACAGTCTACAAAACGGGCTAATGTTAGCTAACGGTAGCTGAATCCAGCGCAAGACGTAGGCAGCTGGCTAACTAATGATGACTTGTTAAGCACAGTGTGCATATTAATCTAATGTACAGCTACATATATCACTTAATAGTTCACCAAGCAGTTCCTTTTCAGTAAATGTAAACTTTTAGAATTTCCCTAATTAGTCACACAGTGTGTGTGTGTGTGTGTGTGTGTGTGTGTGTGTGTGTGTGTGTGTGTGTGTGTGTGTGTGTGTGTGTGTGTGTGTGTGACAGGTTTCAGACCAGAAGCCCCTGAGCAGCTGGACGGTGAAACAAGGACAGACTCTGACCTGTTCAGCAATCTACAACTCACAGACCAAGGAATATGTGGCAGTCTCAGACGGCAAGGTAGACTTTTATTCATTGTTGTTGTGCTGTCTTAGATCTCTAAACTAAAATCAACCAATCAATTCTTACCTTAAGTATTCAAACCAGTCAAAAATCTCTATTCCCACAGGACAAGCACAGGCACAGCCGTTCTGCTGCTGCGCTGGCTACATGCTTCTTTCTTTTTGTAGCTCCTTTCTCTGAGTCTGATGTCATGTCATGTCACATTGTCGACATGGTACATGTATACATGAAGCAGAGCATAGTGGGTCATTCATCTTGTGCTTTTTGAAAAGGCTTTCTTCATAAAACATGTTGGACATCATCACATTTTTGTAAACATTTTTATTCATTTACATTAGTAAGCTACATAAAGAATCTTTCAAAACATGACCAGAGCGATAGAGAAAAAAAATGAATGCAGCATTGTACCCAGCACTTTTGAAAATGCACTTTTGAAAATGCACTTCCGAATGCGTCTATGTCCCCAGCACATTTCGAACTCAACTAACGCCCATGAACCTCTCAGATTTATGTTGTCCTTGTAAAATTAACCTGTTATTTACTTTGTCTGACTTCCAGAATCCCCTGCCTGACAATCACAAAGTAATGACTGTTTGTGTTTTTAAGGTGATCAGAATTTGGAAGGAGGAAGAAATACTCTTAGATAAGGCCTTCAAAGCAACCGTAAGTGAACTTGTTTGTATGATGTGTTGTCTGATCTCGTCTAAAGGCAAAAGGCTGTTGTTCTAGAGAGCGATGAGACGTGTCATTCAATTGGTGATACTTGTGTTTGGTGGAAATGGTTTATTCACACTGTTAAGCACTCTGTATCAGCTCCAATTGAACATGTACATTGTGACTAAGCTAGGTTACTGAAACTACAAAGAAGTATTTTTTTTTTCCACTGCAAAAATCTTTAACATGGTACATTGTTATATGTGAAAACTTAACATACTGTATGAGATGGAGCATTTTGCTTTCAATCCGCTCAAAAGATATTTGCTCAGATGACTTCTGTTCACATGGAAGTTGATGTAATCGTTTGTTTCTGGTCCACTCAATTGGGCGACAGGACTGAACACATCGTCATTCCTGCCTCCTGTGTATATATTCTCCAGGTGTCATCAGATATCTGGAGGGTCCACTGTGTAGCTGGAGGGGAGCCTGTAGTTTTGTTCCAGAGAGGAGCTGTCAGGCTCCTGGACTCTCTCCTTTCTGCTCCCCAGCAGTCCATAGAGGAAGTCCTAGCTCAAGAAGAAGTCATTAGGTCGGTATCACTTTGCTAAACAGCCCCATTAAATCCCTTGTGTTATAATCTGGATTGAGAAAGAGATTCAGAATCTGGCCAAAGATATATTTAAATTTAAACAATTTAACAATTGCTTTGTCTCACCTGTTGTCTCTTGTGGCATGTTGATGATTGTTCTTTTTGTTTTTAGGTGGAGCACTAACATAGTGACTGAGTCACAGCAGGTTGTCATCTTCACAACTGAACAGGTAACATCTTTTTAATTGTTTGGCTTTTGACAGAAAATGCATAAGCTTACACCTCAATTCAATGATTTTGTTTCAAGCACACTTATCACAATGATATGCTGTAAAGGAAAGTAATTTGAGGGCATTATGTGCTTGTGAATGACATGTTTTTTTTTTTTTTTTAACCAATAACTCATTTTGTCTGTCCTCATTTTCTCCATGGACCTGTGCATCAACTCTTGGTTATTGGTATTTCTAAAGGCCTGTTTGCCTTGGCTGTCAATGTCTTCCCACAGAAAGGAGATCATTTCCTCTACCTGCACAGACTGAATCCCAATACCCTACAGAAGTATCGGCTGGAGAGAGAGGAGCCTGGTCTTTTCCCGCTCAGCTTCTCTGCCTCCTGCAGGGATAAACACATCCGTCTGCTTTATCTCTGTAAGCCTGCATTTCCTGTGAAAATATTCTTAGTGCCAGTGTTTGACAGCACAGGCTAGTTTTGTGGGCCTGGGAATTAAAATGTGCACATAATAGTGGGTGGCAACACACTTGTACATTTATTTTTAGATATATTTTAACTTATGTATTGTGTTAACCAAACATGGAATGTTACAAGCAAAATACACAGCATAGGTGTTATCAGTTCCCTCTAATCTCTTGCCTCAATAATCATTTGTACCTTTGGTGCCTCATCATTTTTCTTCCACCCAGACCCTAACGGTCATGTGTACCAGAGTGTAGTCTCTGTGCGGGGCCCGGGGGCTGACGAGGGGGCCCAGGCCCTTCTGGTGCCCCGCAGCCTGCTGCTGGCTCTTCCTATCGGAGAGGGCCTGCTGAAGGCTGCATCTGCTCAGGTCCTGGATGATGCCCATGTAGCTGTTGTGGGGGTGCCCCACCCCTCTGCCGGAGCAGGGAAAGGTAAATGCACATAAATAATAAATCCCATGTTAATCTACACTGCCTCAAATGAAGACCACAAGTGCTCTACTAAGACAGGTTTTCAGATGTTATTGACCTGAGTATTGGGCTGGTTTTCACTTTATTAAAATTAACATTTTGAGCATGACTGATCTATCTGACTAGATCTTAATCTAGTCAGTCTGGGATATACTACACAGCTTTCACTAAAATATTCTAGAGAGGAAGCAGGTAAAACACCAGAGCCGTGTCCTAAATGTTTTAAGTGTGTTTGTTGAAATTTATAGGTTTTAATTATTAGAACTTAAATTAATACAAGGCTAACATTTCTATAAAAGGTCCCATGCCATGAATATTTCACTTTGTGAGGTTTTCAATAATATGCGTTCCCCCAGCCTGCCTATGGTCCCCCAGTGGCTAGAAATGGTGATAGGTGTAAACCGAGCCCTGGGTATCCTGCTCTGCCTTTGAAAAAATGAAAGCTCTGATGGGCCGATCTGGAATCTTGCTCCTTATGAGGTCATAAGAGGCCAGGTTACCTCCCCTTTCTCAGCTTTGCCTGCCCAGAGAATTTGGCCCACCCATGAGAGAGAGACATCATGGCTTTCAAACGAGCAAAGTGGCAGTTGGTCAAGGCCACACCTCCACCTCCCCCCTCCTCCTCAAAAGCTACATACTCAGAAATGGCACATACTAAGGAAAGCTCATTGTGGGACTGGCTCTAGTGGCTGTAATTCTTCACCAAGATGGAATTTTGGGAAAGAGACTTCAGATACAGTATTAGGGGACCACTAAGGTCTATATAAAAGCATCCAAAGAGCACCATGTCATGGGACCTTTTAAATTGCATACATTTTGACATGTGGGCCTTGCTTTTGAATAAATGCACTAGAATAATGACCTGAAGCTGTGTGACTCCACTAGATGATGAAAGTATGTGGTTCTCGAATGGCTTCTTTAATTTTTTTCAGACTTCCTCTGCATCTGGAATACCAATTTCCAGACGCTTCAGGCGGGAAAAGAGATGGCGGGCAAAATCTATGGACAGGTGGGAATGCTTTGGTATATTAAATGCAAGTAGCCCACCAAAAAAATTTGTTATCTTATCTTTCTGTTAAATAATAGTTGATGAAACTACATACTGTTCTTGATTTTTAGCCATGCTAACAGCAGGGCCCTAGAGCTCATACGGGACATTTACCAGAGTGTATTTGAGCTGTGATGAGTATGTAAGAACCACCAACTAAAGCTTCCCTCAGAGTTATTACTGCAGGCCAAGGTTCCCTGTCCTTCCAGCTGCTGGGTGCTGATTGAGGACTGTATGACTTTGGTAGAGCATTGTGTCTGCTCTCCACTGTGACAGGGTTCATCGTCCCTCCTCGCAACTTAATGGCAGTTTACAATCTTAATATTGACGTATAAATAGACAAGTTGTGCTAATCTGTATTATCACTGTTAAACTATGTTAACTTGTACAGTTAATTTCTCTTTGTATTCACCTATTTTTCTCTTTGATTTAGCTATGGAGTTATTCAAACAAGTTATTTATTCCACATGGAAAAACCCTCTCTGTTATTCCATATGAGTGGCCCAAATCCTCCTTGGCATCTGCCCTGGGAAAACTAAGGCAGGCCAAGACTGAAGGTGAGCTTAAACAAATTTGTACTGCTCCGCTTGTAATCAAAACTTTTGCAAATGAAGTGCATAAAACACAAACGTTAAAAATACAATAACATGTAGTGGGTTGCTCTTAATAATTCTGCAACACTGATTCGACACTGGATATGTGTATGTTTACTCAGTACAGTGTGTCTTACTGCTACAGAGTCCAAAGCTCCCACTTCTGTACCATCATGGAATAACATTCTGCATGAAGAGAAAGCTTCAAGAACAGTGGACACCAGGAAGACGGTAGGATGAATACATTTTTGAGGCAAAATAAGGCGGCTTGCATAAATGGAAAGAGGCTGCTGCCTGAATTACTGTTGCATCAAAACACACTGCCTTGAAAACTGACTTACAGTGTTTTCCAGACAACTGCTAATTGGCACTAGCTCCATATGGAATTGTGATGTACAGTAGCTGCTGCCTGAAATTGCTTTGCATTGTTTACAAAATTTACAATATTATGTGTTGTTGCAAGGAGAACATTTGTAATACTAAAAGGCTAGTGTATTGTTTGTTTATTTGTAGATTTATCTATAAAGGTAACATAAATTAGTTTGTAAAAAGGTCTTTCTCATCAAGCAATTCATCCCAAATTATGAATTACTAGAGTAAAAATGCACCCAGGATAGAACCCTAACACAAGTGGCTTTTTGTGGAATATGTAGCTGTAGTGGCATGTGACAAAATGTTTACAAATCAGCAATTCACTAAAGTGTATTAATGTTCTGCATGTGTTGTAGTGGCACCTGAAGAGCTATGGTCCAGTAATGTTCCTGTTAATGGTATCATGTATGGTGTGATTCTTCTCTCTTTCCATACAGAGAGCAAACCATAAGAGCCAATCAGCACCTAGTTTAACAAATGACCACATTCTGGAGCTCATCAAGGTAAATATTTGACTTTTAATGGCTCTCTGGCAAAATACTGAAACCATTGATTAAAAAAAAAAAAAAAGTAATTTTAGAATTAAATTCCTAATGTAGACCGCACCAGTAGAAGAGGTCCAGAAAGAGGTAGAGGTGTTCCTCTCAAGGACGGACGTCCAGGGCCTGCAGCCGTCCGTGGGGCAGCTAGCATCAACCCTTGTGTTCCGGAGCCTGGACGATCCAGCCTTCTACACCCCCAGCAGCCTGGCCCAGCTGGTGCACACTCGCTGCCTCTGCCACAGGTCAGTAAGGCGTGGCAATGGAATTAAAGTTATGCTATTTACAAATGTATAGATTTATATTTAACAAGGTATTAATTGAAAGATAATGTTAATTCTCAAAATGATTTAATCAGTATTCAGTCTGCAGAATGTATTTCTGAAACTGCATTTGAATGCAAATGTCATAATTGAGTTGGTTTACATGATAAAGCAATAAATCTGAATTAAATGACTAACTTTTTTATAAATACTGTTAAAGCAATTCAACCAGTGTTATTTTTGTTGAATTTTACCAATTGCTTTCACGGTTTTGAACAGTGTGTGTCCTGAACTTGTGCTCTTGGCCCTGGAGAGGAAGGACTACTTTCTGTGTCAGCTCTGCTTGCAGTTCTTCCCTGACATCCCAGAAGCTGTCACCTGTGCCTGCCTTAAGGCCTTTATCAGGTAAAACTGATGGATGTCTCTGCCACGGGGTCCTTTTGATACTACCACTGGGGGGTAAAATAGTTAAGAGTAAAGAGTAAAATATATTTTAAAATATATTAGCCTGACTCAGTGTAATGTAAAATTAATAAAATAAATTTTGTCTTGCAGTATACCAGATGTTGATGCAGAGAAAGTGAGCGTGGAGCCTGACGGTGTCGCCTTCATGGAATCCCTAATGGCTAGAGAGCGTGGCCCGCTTGGCTTGCAGAATGGTTTCAGCCCCGCCTCCATTGAAGTGGACCGTTCAGACGGCCTCGGTGTAGGTGGCACCAGAGCAGAAGACAAGGAAAAGGCCTCAACTCCAACAGAACAGATCTGTCCAGTGGGACTACACAAGGCTGTTCTACTGTATCCTGCTCAGACACATTATTTTTAGCGCTCTGTCACATTTTGTTAACTGTCATGCAACTATAAGTATATTATCATGCAAATGATAATGAACTTTAATATAGTTCTATAATTAAAGTGCTATTTGGTGTGCAATGATATGAATTTACTCAGTTTGAGGTCTTAACTTAAGCTGCATAGAAATGAGATACTGCAGACGGCGTACAGCGACTCTTTCCTCCTCCCACACCTAAAAGATCTCACTTCTCAACATGTTCTTGTGAGTAACGGCTTGTTAATTTCCCCCTGTCCTAAAGTAAAACGGGCAGCACTCATTCAGTTAACACTTTTCATTGCACATTTTCATAACACTAATTATAAATGCTGAAAAAACAACAAACTGTTATATACAATGTTCTTTCTCATCCAATCAGCTTTTCCTCCAGTACCTGCAGTTCCTTTACCTAAAATATTCCCAAGATGCTTTCCCACAGATGCATGGATTGAGATCACCAAGTCTGACTCAGGTCTGTTTAAAAGTCTAACTAGATAATTAGGGAGGCCACACCTGAGATATCGGTGCAGCTTGTACTCACATTGTGACCTGAACTGTGTGCAGTCTCAATGAAGTTCAGCCACTGTACATACAGTCAGCATAAAAGTTATAGCATTAAGTTTTCCAACAGATTCTATTTTTTTAATAAACTTCTGATATATAACAAACATGTAAAAGCACTGGAATTATATAGAAACTCCCTGCGAAAGGGTTGTGGGGAAAGAAATTTGAAAAGAATTTTAATACAAACGCCTTTTTCTTTGCATTTGATTGTAGATCATGGATTGGGTATGCTTGCTGTTGGATGCCCATTTCACAGTGCTAGTGATGACTCCAGAGGCCAAAGGCTTGCTGCTGAACCTCCACAGCTTTGTTAAGTCTCAGGTAACAAACAGACCTCCCCCTTGTCTGCTTGTAAATGGCTGCATGTTAAATATTCTGGAAAAATAGGAAACATCTACAGTGTATAATACAGTGATTTTCTGGATTTTTGCTTTAGGTTCCGTCTCTCACAGTTAAAGTGTACCTATGATTAAAAATTACAGACCTATATATGCTTTATAAGTAGGAAAACCTGCAAAGTCAGCAGTGTATCAAATACTTGTTCTCCCCACTGTATATCAACTGTTCAAGAGGTTACATACAAATAGCCATTTGGCATAATTCTGTTATTTTATGGTTTTGTGGTTTTATAATATCTGAGGATTGAATGTGGGGGTTGTGTTTGCCTGTAGGTTGTTGCAGACTACAGCAGTTTTTATGAAGAAAAAAAAATTTATCTAGAAATGAATTTATACCAAGATGTCTTCTTGTGTCCTCAGGTGAGACTGGTTTCTGAGCTTGGAAAGATCGAGGGCAGCCTCCAAGAGCTCAATAAGATGAAGGTGAAGAAGGACGTCGGACAGTACTCCATTGAAGTCATTGAACTCTTTTAGAATGTTTATACTTTTAATAAATCATTAAGCATATTGTCTCCTTCCAATGTTTCACATGTAGTGGTTTTAAGGTTGTACACTTGTCCCAAATGGTATAATATTAAGTGCTTTTTTTGCACAAATGCTAGCCATCAAAACTCAAGATGTATGCATTTTACTGTATATGAATTCTTGATGTAATTTAGGTATTGAATAAGTAGACGCAGATGCTTTTTAACCATGTAAACGTGTTCAAGAATATGAAAATTTGACCATTCAGATAATATGGTTTGCATGATAAATAAACTGTCTGCTCAATGCCAAAGTGATTAAAAATGGGTTTGTAAAATGCATGCAAAGTCGTACTGGAACTCTCCCTTTAAACACAACTGTGAGAATAAAATCAATTAAATATCTGTGAATGGAGGCCGATAACAGCCCCGCAATGGGAACAAAGGCTTCATAGTCTAAAAGACATTTTTGGTTTGTTACCTTTTTCTGACTTGCAGAACGCATTCAAATCTACCACGTTACTCTTTTTTTTTTTTTTTTTTTACCTTCAATCAAGATTTACGGCACGGTGTCCCCTGGCAGAGAACTTTGTCCATTTATTCTGTCCGGAAGTTACTGTGCAGCCTAAAAACTGGCATGGTATCCAGGCTTTACCAGTTCTTGATATCTGGCCGCTCTGAGAGGATCCGGAGGCGCGATTGCCCAGGACTGAGTGTCGATATTGACTGGCATGATGTATGGTCTAGCATATCGGAGATATCACGCAATCCAGACCATCAGCAGATTCACTACATTTTTATTCATAGGACATAACGTACCACATGTAACAAATTAACAGCCCTTTATGCACTTTCTGCCCAATAAAAGCACATATCTTCACATTATCTGGGAGTGTTCCCCCTTTGGTCTGTATTGGAACAATATTGCATCCATAATTTCTGCCTTGTTTGTCATGTGCCTATTACTGTCAATGTCTTGATTCTGAATGACCTGTCAGCCTTTCAGCTCTCTAGAACACAAAAACGTGCTTCATTTGCTGGGTTTACAGCTGCGAAGAGAATGATTGCAACCCGTTGTAAAACGCCTCATGACAAATCTCTCCGTGTATGGACACTTTCCTTTTTGAATGTCGTGTTTAAGCACGAGGGTGCTGCAGCCTTTGCCTTAACTTGTGCAGGTGTTCGGTCCCTTGTTTGTCTGTGTCTGTTTTCTGCATGTGTTGTTTTGTCTCCCTTTCCTCTCTTTGGCCCTGGGACGCGTTACCAACTTCCCAGGTCTCAGTGCATTGTCTGTAATTGTTTGTCACTGTGTATACTTTTTGAATATAAATAATAATTTGGGGTGTATTGAAGTCAGTGATGTTCGTCGTGATTTTTTTTTACTAATTTACATTAATATTATAATACGTTATTATTATAAGCTAGTGAAGTGCACTTTACATAGAATAACAACTGTGCGTTTGACTCCACTAGCTGTACAGAAAAACATCTGCGGACGGACTTCTGCAACATGCTGCTGAGAGGGTTTTAAAGGCTGCGGTATGAAGAAAAGAAAAGAAATTTAGGAGGGCATACTGAAAACACTAAATATAATCGATTAACATTATCCAGTCCAACTAATTGCTCTAATTACCTTAGATCATTGCTACTTCGCAAATATATTATCGAAGTCACAAAAAAAAGTACGTTGTCGGCAGGATTCGAACCTGCGCGGGGAGACCCCAATGGATTTCTAGTCCATCGCCTTAACCACTCGGCCACGACAACAGATTATGTTGAAATGCTGTAATAACTCTATCTAATTCTATCTATAAATATGTCGCTGATAGACAGATTTGGACAAATTGTAATCCATAAAAATGACAGATTAGCTAGATATACCCGCTAAACAGATGCTTGAGTTGTGTGCTGGCAATTGTTAAAGTAGCTAGCCTAATTGAAATACAAAAGATGAATTAAAAAACAAACAGTTGTTGAACTCAAGTCAAACCCAGAGTTGCATATGACACAGGACAGGAGGGAGTCGCGATCGCACCAACGTTAAATGTTGTTGCTAGCCACATTGTCACACTAGATTATAGAATAGATTTGATCAGCAGAGCTCACCATCGCTCCGGTTAGATATCAGTTACCTGAACTGGCTGAAGATGGAGCGGTTCCTTGGTGATAAATAAAAAGTCAAATCAAATTAATTTGATTAAGATATTATTTACAGCTGTTTCACGCATTTACGTAATATTAAACATGAATGTTGAATGTGTGCTACCTTTTTTAAGACTTATTTAGGTTCATGTAATAGAGTATGTGGGGAGTATATCTTTGCCTGGCTTTGCTGTGACGACGATGGCGACATGGCCGAAAATGAACGATGGTGTTTTATTACACTCGAGCCACTTGTGTTTAAAACCACTCACCAACAGTCAGCGCGAATAAAGTACTATTGGCGGAAAGCGATTGCATGGATAACTAATTTTATGAACTAGCACGGCAATCAAGTCTATGGTAGAATAGTCAGTCACGTGACCTCGCATCGACTCCGGCCTGCTCGTGTCAAGTTAGTGGATAAAAACCGCATTTTCCGATCTGTTATAGTGAACTAATTCAAATGAAAGCGTTTAAAGTTTATATTTGGATTATATAAACGGCTGCATTGAAAACAAATAAATAATTTACTTGTGTTTCATATTCATGTTCCAGTGTATTTAATAATTGTTTGTTATATTATTGTTGCGTTGCTTTTACTTTGAAGGAAATAGTGCTATACTTCCGGTATATTCCCTGGTATCAGTGGTTAGCTTAACGCAGCTCTGGGGCCTGCTGTGTTTTCAACGGAGGGAGAGCTGAGAAGAAAAATGGCGTCTGCAGGCGACCCAGAGCGGGACACCGGCCATACAGTTTAAGCTTTCCGCGCTGAAATTGAGACCGGGGCTTGGTGGAGACTTAACTGGAACCGTCACCAGATCTGTTGGTTTCTTTCTCCCCCGCTTTTCTCCGGTGTGCGTTGCTTATTCGAGCATCGAGATTGAAGCGGAACAGAAGATACTCTCTTCCCACAATGAGGGAGAAGAGGAAGGCCGCCCAAACAAGCAGCCGTGATGCGGGAAGGTTCACCCGGGCCAGTCCGCGGCTCTCGGGGCAGCAGGAGTAGAGGGATGCGTGGACGGGGACGAGGCAGAGGACGCGGTCGAGCACGGGGTGGAAGTGGCGGCGTTTGCGGCGTCACTGGCTCTGCGGAGGTGGATACAGAAATCTCCGGCCGAGAGAACTTTCATTCGTCCCGGGGCCGCAGGAAAGTTGGAGCCTCCACCACGGCGGCGGCCGCGGCATTGCGGGGCAGAGGAGGCAGAGGGAGAGGCAGGGGGTCGAGAGGCAGCCGCGGCAGTAGAGGCGGAGTGAGACGGCCTCAAACCAAGGTGGTCTACGACGACAACAGCGACGAGGAGGATGATAATTTAAGCTATAGGTCAGACGAAGATGAACTCCTAAACGACAACCCTTCGGATCTTGAAGAAGAGGAGGCCTTGGGAAACGACTCTGACTATCTGGAGGAACTACCAGATGATGATGATGCCAGCTACTGTACCGGAGAGTAGTTTTAGGAGCCACAGCACGCTCGGTAGCACCCCAGGTACGTTCGTTTGCCAGTGCACGCACTTTAGCACAGCAGGTTTGCATTACTTAAAGTGCATTTTATTTTTTAGCTCAGTACAGAAACCAAGCCGCATTGTTCAAAATGGAGCTTGCAGTCAGAAACAGGCCTTTGTTTACCGTGAGCTCTGCTTGCCACTGGTTTGCAGATCTGCTCCACGCTTTAACCGGCTCTCGTGTTTTTGACTTTTTGTCGGATCAGCACATTTGTGTTGTCATTTCATAATGAATAATTAATGCGTGTTTTTTTACCGGACTTTTCAATGCGCGCTGCATTTAACGTGTTTTCCTACACACGGAGAAACGGGATGTATGTACTATGTCGTTATTGATCACTTTACAGGCATGTCATTCATTCAACATTTCAACTTACGTAGCGCACAGTAGCCTACAGTTAGTGACGTTTTTACTGTAGACTACGCAACACTTAGTTTGTAAATATTGTTTCCCAGATTAATAGTTCATAGTATCCTTTTCTAAGGCCCTAGTGCCGAAATTATAGTATTACCCGTCAAATAAATCAGTAATAGTATTTTATTTACGCTCAATCATTTGGCGTTTGTACGTGTGTCCAATGCGATTTCAGATGACACATTTTTGTTACATAATGCTGCTTAGTGAGTCTGACAGGACTTTGTTTTGAAGAGAGGCGCTCTTTTTCACTTGTTGCAAACACCAACGCGTTACAATATTACGCGGTGCACCGTTACTATAGTAACCACTTTGTTTATCCTTCTTATTATACATCCATGTGTTTGTCGGGGAAACAAATTAGAGTCATCGTGGCCCCTCTTAATGGACAGCCAAGTTAATAAAGTGGTGTTTGCAAAAATCATTTGACATCACATATCTGTTATGTAAAGCAATGCAGTAGAAAGAGTGTGCCAGCCACTGGAAGTCATTCTAAATGCTTAAGATTAGACAAATAGTGAAAGAGTGACCCAGACTTGGGTGCTTTGTGCATTTTAATATCTGCTCAACAGAAAAGCAGTTTGCTGTCTCTGTGGCATCAGACAGGGTCATTTCTTGTTGGATGCATTTTTCTTTCTTTTAAAACCAAAATGTTCTTCGTAAAGAAACATTTGAATGCAGATAGTATTTCTTGATTTGTTCCCCATATAACCCTTCACTACACCCTGGTCAGGCGTTATGCCATTTAAGTGGTTCAGGGCTTACTCGCATACCTCTCAATTTCCAGTCACCACTCTGGCTGCTTTTTATGAAGACATTTGAACATGGCAGCAATGTGTAGCTGAGAGTGTGTGGTCTTCAACGTTATTGACTTCCAGTCTATCAGCAATTACTGTTTACGTTTAAATTACTGTTTTATGTTTAAGGCACAAAATGGCAAAATGACAGTGTGGATGAAGTGGTGTAATTATAAATGATTTGTTGATTTGATTTCCTTATGAAAAGATAATGCTGCAACCTACACTACAATAATGCTTCAGTATCTTTTAAGATTAAGACGAGCACATGGAAAGGCTAGAAGAGCACACCAACCAACTATAAGGGTGTAGTAATGTATTGTTATTATTATTGTCTTGGGACAGGAATGTGCTTGTTTACCTTTTTTACAATGTGACTTCTGTTCCTAAAATTTGGATCACTGGTGGCCTTAAGGTTGCATTGAGAAATGGTAAACATAAGATACAGTAGCCCAGTCCTGTGAAACACACACAGTTTCCATATTTGAATATTTTGTGTTGATTCAAAAGCAACAATGATCCTTTTAATCTTTTATACACATTTTGTCTTCATTTTCTTTTTGTTTTGTTTTGTATGCCACCCTTCTTATCACTCCTGGCTCTTTTCCTATAACTTCTTGCAGGCCGGAGAAAGAGTCGGGCATTGCGACCACAGTCTCCCATACTTGAGGCAAAGGACATTCCCTTCCTGGAGCCTCCCAAGTCCTCTGAGGACCTCCAGGTTCCTACCTCACAGCTCCTTAATGTGTCTGCCGTCTATGAAGTCCTACGTAACTTTGGCTCAGTGCTGCGGCTCTCCCCGTTCCGCTTTGAGGATTTCTGTGCGGCGCTGGTCAGCCAGGAGCAGTGCACACTGCTGGCAGAGACCCACATCTCCCTGCTCAAAGCTATTCTCAGAGAAGAGGATACTTCCAACACCACATTTGGTCCCACTGATGTGAAGGACTCTGTCAACTCCACTTTGTACTTTGTGGATGGTATGACCTGGCCGGAGGTGGTGCGGGCGTACTGTGAGAGTGACCCGGAGTACCAACACATTCTGCCTTTCCAGGAGTGTGAGGATTACCCGTTTGAACCGTTGGAAAGCAAAATCAAAGTTCTCCAGTTTTTGGTGGACCAGTTCCTGGCAACCAACATTGCCCGTGAGGAGCTAATGTCGGAAGGTGTGGTTGCCTATGACGACCACTGCAGAGTATGCCATCGCCTTGGTGACCTGCTGTGCTGTGAGACATGTTCTGCCGTTTACCATCTGGAGTGTGTGAAGCCACCTTTGCAGGAAGTGCCGGAGGACGAGTGGCAGTGTGAGGTGTGTGTGGCACACAAGGTACCCGGTGTGGCAGACTGCATCCCAGAAGTGCAGAGGAGCAGACCGTTTATTAGACAGCTGCCAGTCGGCTATGACCGACACAATCGCAAATACTGGTTCCTGAACCGCCGCATTGTTGTGTAAGTTCACCTTGTTTCATTTATTTGCCAAGATTGTTGAAAATAATTCAAAAGTAGGAGAGTAAAAGTTCCTGAAATATTCAAACATTACTGAAACACTTGGTGAGGACTGACTGTGTGAAACATGTTTATTTGGTCGTAATTCAAACATTATTGTCTCTCGGGTCAAAAAAAAAAGTTCTCGACAAAATATTTATTACAGTACACTACCAACAAACAACCAACTTGCACATTAGCCCAAATTACTATGGTTTTATGCTGTCAAAGATTAGGAGTGTGTGGTTGTGAGTTCCATAAGCATGCTTTAAAGCAGTTTAATCAACTCTAAAGTAGAATCTCCAAGTTCTCACATAATTCGGTTTCACAGAAAGTGTTCATGAATGTCACAAACCATCTGCATGTACAATTATAACCAACACCATAAAGAAAATATGTAGCCGGTAACACTTTAATAACCTTTTTGCACATTCCTGTACTGTTATGAAACAATATATACTGTCGTTGATGTCTATGCAGCACTTATCTTAAATTTGTTGATTTAGGAGACCCAGGGGTTACTGACCCCCACCTCTTCATTCACGGGAATTTAATCCCTGAGCATCACAGATTCATGTTTACACTGTTAGCTCGTACACATTATGTATTAACTATTAACCTCAGAATTGTTCATAACATAGGTCATGAGTGACCTAGTCTCGTTTGCCAAACCATCCACACATCACATAGCGTTTCGGTATGGGAGAAGAACGCGCTCTGGTTTATCTGCATTTCTTTAAAGAAATCACAATCATTGTGGGAGGCACTAAGCTCTGCACAAAGTCACTGTAAAATAGTTGTGTGAGAGAAAATTCAGATAGATCTACCTAGCTGCCTCAGTTTACCATGCAGAGATCCAAAGAGTAGTCCTCATAAATCCACCTCAGTTTAAAATTCCAACACAAAAAAGCGGAAGGAAACAGACATCTGCGAAAATACAGTATCTCACAAAAGTGAGTACATCCCCCACATTTTTGTAAATATATCATTATATTTTTTCATTGGACAACATTGAAGAAATGCAATGTTGCTACAATGTAAACAATGTAATGTCATTTTCAAAAGCATAGACAAGGCATTGCATACCATATATTTAAAAGTTTTACACTACAGGTCTAAAGCCTGAGTTACATTAAACAATGTCCATATGCTGACTATTAAACCATTATGTAACTGCAGTACTGTGCAGAGAAAACTAAATGTATTCACTACTGTACTTTAATTCCCAGTGACTAAAAGTATTGAACTCTCAGGTGCGAAGTATGTGTGACAAGATCTTGTCCCCACGAGATCTGGGAGATGAAATTTGACGAGATTTACCTCGTCGAGGTAAAAAGTGTCTCGCAATATCAATACACAACACAAGTGCAGAGCAGCAACCGTGAAATTGGCAAAAAACAAAATCCTCCGCCCGTTCTCCAAAGACTCTGACTCCGAGTTTACTTTTACCGCCGCTCGCTCAACCTCTCTTGGACGAGACACGCATCTAAGTAGAGTGCACAGAGGAAAGTTTGTGTGACTGGATGTACGTGCAATGAATGATGTTCAGTGTGTGTGTGTGTGTTTGTGTGTGTGTGTGTGTGTGTGTGTGTTTAAAACGATTCGGCAAGCGGACAGAAAAACCAAACTTTAAAAAAAAAAGAGAAATGTTCTTCCTTTGGCCCATAATGGTCATAAATCGATACAGAGTACCCTGCTTCCTTGTTTACCAATTCAATTAATTAAATGCAGAGGAGGAGAAAAGAGCATGTCTTCACAAAAATGATCTGTTGAGTGTTTGATGGTATATTATTTGTGCTTCAGAACTAATCAATGTGAAAAAAATATTAAAATTTAATTTTTCTCAGTCTACTGTACAATGACAAATTTAAGTACAACACAACTGCTCTCAACTACTGCCAGAAAATGCTTGGTTATGTTGTAACCTTGGTTGTCTGAGTAAGAGACTCTCTCTTCCATACATATGAAATAAATAACCGTGTAAATTTGTGACTTTTGATTGAATAATGGACTATTTTTCCAGTCTCATTTCTTCATTGGAGTTTTCTTTAAAATAGTGTTGAAGTCTTGTCTCAATGTCGTGAATCTTGTGTCTTGTCTCGTGGGCTGGGTGTCTCGTCACACCCCTTAGTACAAAGTTAAACATACAGGCCTACAAGCTTAGCCAGGCCTCAGTACAGATCAGCATGGAGGCTGGACCTGATGTTTCATAAACCAAAAATAAGTGCGTCCCTCAATATAATTAACCTGGCAATCAGCAGTATTGGTCCCATATATTAGTAAATTATCTTGCTATGAAGCAGTCACATATGGTGTGTGTGTGCTGGGTCAGCAGCAGCAGAAGGCCTGCTTCATAAAACATAAAAAAGCATGGATCACCTGAATAATATATGATTTATAAGGGTAGGTGGCCCAAGATTTGTCATTGCTGCATTTCACTCTTTTTTTTTTTTTATTTAATTTTGTAGCTTAGTCCTGCTCTCCAAATTGGCGCCCAGCAGGTGCTGCGTTACTGATCTTTACTCTCCCTTCAGGGGCTGTGTGTGTTTGTGCATCTAAGTAGAGTGCACAGAGGAAAGTTTGTGTGTGTGTGGACTATTGTTACATGGCCTCAGGTTCCACAGTGCTTCAGCATGAACCATGCTGAACAAAAAAGCTGTCAAATATTCCACTCGGCTGCTACATGAACTCATCGCCGGCTACACAGTGGCTGCGTCGTGTGAGCGTGGCGTTTCCGTTGCGTGTCAGCTGTGTGGATTTTTGCTATGTCCTACACACCAGTCTGGCGTGGCACTGCTGCTAGGTGACGTACAGAGAGGGCTGTCTCTGGACATAGTGCCAACAGATTTGGATCACCCTTGTTTGACATATGGGGAGAGAGTTTGTTCAATATATAGGCTACTGATTTGATTAAAGCAAGACAATGTAGGCGGTATTGAAGGCAAAATAGGTTACAGAATATTTTGATCTGTATGATAAATGCAATATTTTAAAAAAACAATAAATTTTTCTTTTTTTACATTTATATCTGCATTGATGTCGAAACCTAGAGACTTTCAAACATCAACATGTAATTTATTAGTATGTATTTGTGTCAAAATGACATATAAACATCTTTTCCTATTGCATTTTGTCTGGAAACGCATCCAATACACTCGCGTGTCATTATTTCTAGCATGCACGCGTTGCGGCGCTGCTTGAACAGCGTGTGTGTGTGTGTGTGTGGTCAAAAAGATATACAAATGTCTATTTTACATACTATTGCAATGTTGTAAAACCACCGGCCCGGCTGCATTGCCAATATTAAGGTAATTTGGACGCTTTACGCTCCGATCCTTAAACGTCACATTCATTTTGCAACGTTGCAAGGCAAACAAATAGCATTGAACACATTAAGCGACAAAAGAGGATATAGAAATAAATCATGTTGAGCATATATCTTCCAGTTTTATCATCATCTTTTCCCTGTTTGTCCTACTCCTTACTATTGTGTTTCCTAATTTATTTCCCTCCTGTCTCTGTTACAGTGAAGAGGACGGCGAGCAGGAGGACAAAGCCATCTGGTACTACAGCACCAAGGTAAATGCCACTCATGGTTTTATCTTACTGCTGTATCAGAATCAGAAATACTTTATTGATCCCCGAAGGGAAGTTTTGTGTTGCAGTTGCACAAATAGTATAAATAATCAAGTAGAAATTAAAATAAAGAAATATAAGGAGTTTGGATATGTACAGTATTTACATAGTTTAAGGAATGTTGATATGGTATTTACATAATTAAGGAGTTGAAAGGTGAAAAGTAATCATAATAATATTAATGGTAGCAGTTGAGTATTGCACACATTTCAAGCCAGTGTTATTGCACAAAACAGATATTATTGTCCAGTTTCAACCTCACTAAGTGTCTGTTGGTCACTTAGAGGGAGGAGTTATAAAGTTTGATGGCCACAGGCAGGAATGACTTCCTGTGGCGCTCTGTGGTGCATTTTGGGAGAATGAGTCTTTTACTGAAAGTGCTCCTGTGATTGAGCAGCAAGTCATGGAGTGGTTGCGAGACATTGTCCAAGATGGCATGTAGTTTTGACAGCATCCTTCTCTCTGACACCACCGACAGAGAGTCCAGCTCCACCCCCACAATGTCTCTGGCCTTGCAGATCACTTGTTGAGTCTGTTGGCGTCCGCTACCCTCAGCCTGCTGCCTCAGCATGCAACTGCAAACAGGATAGCACTGACCACCAAATACTCATAAAACATCCTCAGCATCGTCCTGCAGATGTTGAAGGACCTCAGCCTCCTCAGAAAATAGAGACGGCTTTGGCCCTTCCTGTAGAGGGCTTGAGTGTTCTTGGCCCAGTCCACTTTATTGTCCAAGTCCACTCCCAGGTATTTGTGGTCCTCCACAATGTTCACACTGCCCCCCCTGGATGGAAACAGGGCTCACTGGTGCCTTGGCTCTCCTTCGATCCACAACCAGCTCCTTAGTCTTTGTCACGTTGAGCTGTAGATGGTTCTGCTCACTCCATGTGACAAAGTCCCCCACCACAGCTCTGTACTCAGCCTCGTCACCCTCGCTGATACATCCAACCACAGCAGAGTCATCAGAAAACTTCTAGAGATGGCAGGACTCTATGTGGTAGTTGAAGTCTGTGGTGTAGATGGTGAAGAGGAAGGGAGAGAGGACAGTCCCCTGCGGGGCCTCAGTGTTGCTGACCATGCTGTCTGACACACGGTGTTGCAGGCGCACACACAGTGGTCTGCCAGTCAGGTAGTCAACAATCCAGGACACGAGGGGGGGATCCACCTGCATCGCTGTCAGCTTTTCACCCAGCTCCAACCTTTTAATGACATACATTTTCTTTGTAAATGAATATTGTATTGTAAATAAATAAATGTTCTTCCTTAAAATACAGGGGGCATAAGCATAAACACTCATATTTTAAATTCCCATAGAGGTAGGCACATTTTTATTATTAAAGGCCAGTTATTTCATGGATCCAGGATACTATGCATCCTGATAAAGTTCCCTTGGTCTTTGGAATTAAACTAACTCCATATCATCACATACCCATCACCATACCTAGAGATTGGCTTGGTGTTATTTGAGTTAGCTTAATAGCTGGTTTGATTTGCATTGAGAGGTGTTTTTATATGAAATAACTGGCCTTTAAAAATAGAAATGTGCCTGCCTCTATGGGATTTAACATAGGGGCATGTATATTTATGCCCCCTGTATTTTTAAGGAAGAACATTTTATTTATTTAATACATTATTCATTCACAAAGAAAATTGGTGTCCTTAAAATGTTGGATTTTCCTAATTCTTTTTAATTAAGGCTTTAAGATCAATTTTCAAAAATATTATATGTATGTGCCACAATCCTGCTCTTTTTTTTAAGTAAGACAAATACATTCCCTGTTTTTGGCAGTGTGGCTGTCATGGCATTAAACTAATCTTGTATTGCACTTATTGAACTCTCCCTTAACTCTGTTCTTCCCAGGTCCAGCTAGCTGAGCTCATAGATTGTTTGGATAAGCAGTACTGGGAGGCTGACCTCTATGCAGCACTTGAGGAGATAAGGGATGAGGTGCACCGGCATATGGACATCACTGAAGACCTAACTAACAAGGCCCGTGGCAGCAACAAGTGTTTCCTCACTGCTGCCAATGGTAAAAAGTTGTTCATTCTTTCTCCGTTTAACAACAACCAATTCTCAGAAAATCTGAGATGCTTTCTGTCAGAGTTCAATCATGGAAGAAGGATCTGTTTAAGCCCAAAGTATTTTTTTTCCCTTTCTCTTTCTATGTCTGTCTCCCCACTCCTCTGCCTGCTTTCCCCCCAATACTCATGAATGCTACCCAGTCATAGATGGCTAGGCCATAGGAATGAACACAGCTATTGTGTAACCTTACTCTGCTCCCAGTTTGGCCACTATCCAGCACTTGAGCTTCCCTTCAGTCCCTCATCCATTCCTTTCTGTCTGTTGGTGTCCACCAAATCCATCTGTATCTTTTTGCATGCTGTGTCAGTGAAAATGATACATTTGTGAGCACATCATGTGGTTAGCATGCGATCTGATGCGCAGTGGATGTTTATAATAATAAAGCATTGGAACTAGGCCTGCACGATTCGGGGAAAAATATCAATCAAGATTTTCTTGCTTAGAATTGATATCACGATTCTCTGTCAAAATATTTTTGACCTTGACAAAACAAATTGGCAGTACCAAACCAAGAGAGAGCATTGCAGCGCTTGGAGCACAAACCTATTTTATACAGTCTATGTTTAAAACTCACAGAAGAAAGTAGTAGCGTTTGTGATGCATTCGGTTCGTAAAATTAAATGAGAACCAAAGTCATTAAAAAAAGACTTTTTTTTAAATCAAATTTATTTAAAAATTAAATTGTGAATCGAGATTGCGATTTTATAATGATTAATCGTGTAGGTCTACTTGGAACATAGCGTTACATTTTAAATGGTGTTGCTCTGTTTCTGAGAGGAAACTAGCACTTTATAAAGTACCTGCTGTGCATGGATAGGTTAAAGGTTCTTGGCTGACTTTTTACCCCCAGGAAGTAGAGGCATATAGAAAGTGTATGCCACTTGAAAGAATGAAGACATTTTTTGTCAAACCTTTTCAAACTGGAAACTTCATCCCTGTGATTTGTGTGTGTTAAACCACTTAATGTCCTGTATTGTATCCCCCATTGCTTTTGGCATGCTCAGGTTTGTGTATTTGGCAGCTGTTTTCACAACTAATCCAGAAGAATGCATTACAATTCTAAAACTGATTTAAAAAGTGCCATAAAGTGAAAAGCATATAGAGACTTTCAATTTCTGCTTTGTTTAAACAAAGTTGTTATATAGCTATAGAGTCTCTTTATGACTGGCAGTGTGAATCTGAAGATACAGTCTGTCATCCAGTGTTTTTCTTCTTCACTCCACAAGTGTCATCAAAGCTGTTGTACCACACAGACACACAACATATTTTATGCTTCAGTGATAAAATACAGATTGGAGTCAATTGGCATTTTTTTGGTGTAAATTGTTTTCCTGAGCATTTCAGTTTTAGCATTGGGATTTTTGTCTATTTTTTTATCATATTTTTTCTGGTTTCTTTGTGCTGTTCTGCAGAGTGCAGATGGAGGCTTTATAATGCTCTGCTTATGTTAAATTTGTAATAGTGCTTCCGATTAGTCATACTCTGGTAAAGGACTTACGGTTTTGGTCCTCCACTGTCTATCATAGACCCAGCTTGTTTATCTTTCAATATATGACCATCACTGTTGCTACAAAATATGAACACTGTAGTGAATCGCATCATGATACTATTGTCCTCTCTGACCACACACGACAGTCTAACTTTATTGTGGTGTTTTACAGCAGGTTATGATGTTAATTGCTCTCAGTCAACATCAACATTTTCCCACATTTTACGTCTTTGCTGTTACCATTTGTGAAGGAGATTTGTTGGAAGGAAATTATTCTAGTTTTGAGTTTAAATATAACGTTCAAGCACGTCATAATGTGGCCTCCAAAAACACACCCTCTGTCATTATGGGTTGGTTCCCCAGTCTTTTTTGTTACCTATGGAATAAGGTATGTTTATTGTATTCCTGTATTTTGTGATTTCTTTATTACTGTTGAATAACAACTTATATTCCTTTTTATTTTCTCTTGGTTTTGTGCACTCAGTTTTATAAAAGGTGTTCTCAGTATCTTCTGAAATTATGCCTTTTTAGAATTGTGTTGTTGTGTGTGATTTCAATAATATCATATGCTATTTAGTGGCTCATCCCTTTAATTTCTTTGGTCTTAAAACTTTCATCTTGTGTTTTTACACCATCTTCTTTCATCCAGAGGAGATCCTGGAGCGGTTGCGGGCAAAGAAGGAGGAGGAGCTGGAGGAGGTGAAGAGACGGGCTGCTGAGGAGGCCCAGAAGGCGCGACTAGAGATGGCAAAGGAGATGGATGTGGAGAACAAAGATGATGATGCCAAGGTGAAGGACGAGTGGCAACAGGAGGGCAAAGATCTGACAGAAGAGGAGGAGACTAAAAAAGAGGCCACGGAAGAGAAAAAAGCTGGAGGTATGTATAATGTTTGTATTTCACAAAGTATTCTGAAAAACCCAATCAAAAATGTAGCCCAAAGTAATGACAATAGTAGTATAAAAATGTTGTACGGTCTGACCTGAAAAGTGTCTTTGGGTCTCAGTACCTCCACTCTATTCTGTTTTTGAGCCTCGGAGAAGAGGACATCATCACAATGGTGTCATTAGTTATTGATTAAAGAATCAAATACGTTGTTATTTGGCTCTTCAACCAATTAGAAATGCGGTGATCTTTTTCAAGACTCAAGCAATATTTGTGTCTGAATTTGTATTATCCAGTGCAATAAAGAGGTCCCAATATAGAATAATAAGACATTTATTGCAACGTCTTTGTTAAGCTTTGGTACGCTATTTGGCTTCCAGAGCTTAATGAAAATAAATGTCTATATGTATTCCCATAAATGCATTTATCTTTTAAAAAAACCTAGAAGTTAAGATACATTTTTAAAGATAATGCACCAATGTCAATTAGATGATTTTTGTTTTTTAAATGATGATTATTATGTGACCATATTTGTTAGCCCCAGCCATCACTGCTTCTCTCCAAGTAATGCATATGTTATATAATAAAATCCACATTATTTACAACATTGCTGCTGTTCATCTGTAGTTGTTGAAGCTCCACCCACTGGCCAAGAAGGCAGTAGTGGCAGTAGCATCTCAGACGGACCTATACTCCCAGCAGCCTGTTCCCCAACACAAACCATCCCCACCAACGTGACCTATAGCCTGGCCTCTGAGGCTCCAAAGCCCCCAGCCTCCACACCAGAGGCTCTGATAGAGGGATGTTCCCATATGGAGGTCTCTAACATCACCGAAGGTATACAAGGACATTTCAGGTGGAAGTTGACCTCATTAAGCTCTTTTTGGGGATCTGCTTTAACGCCAAACTCTGCAACTTCACAGGACTGTGTGATAAATCTAAAATCAGTGACTTGTTTGTTCCACCATATACCCCCCAGTGCTCTGGTGTTCCTCCTTTTTTCACAATTTCTTAGCCTGCCTCTTTGCATGTGGCTCTCATTCCAGCTGCTGGCTTTTGTGTCCAATTGTCCAATTTTTATTTCTTGAAACCTGGCTTCAGCCTTGGTACACTTTCAGCCATTTTGCACTTGAACTCTTATCTCCTCATGCTCTCTCTAAAGAGCATTGATTGATTTGCAATCAGATTGCATTGTCACTGCACTCAGCATGACTGGAACCAAGCCACAGTCAACTAAAGACAGTATTTACATTGCTTGGCGCAACATTTCTTATTCGTTTTTGCTTTTATTTGGCTGCTTGCTTGTGATCAGGACCTCTGTTTAGATATCTTTCTGTTTAAGTAGTAAATTTTTAAAAATGTTTAACGATGATCTGCACATATTCATTCTAATAATTACAGAGCTTTTATTGTTTTATTGTGGTCAGTGCAATCCTGTATGCACAAGCCTTTTTGGAGCCTCGCCTTGCCTTGATTGGTCACCCTTGCTTTCAAGTGGTTATTTGGTGCATGTATTATGCATAACTTATCAGTAGGGGGAGCCAAAGCTTTACCTATTTCAGAAGATCACATGAATGCACCTCCTAGTTAGTGTTCGTTTTAGATCGCTTTGATGCAACAATCTGTCTTGGTTTTTCAAGTTGATTAACTCAAGACCCGTCTAACACCTGTACCTTGCTGAAACACTTAAACGAAACCTGAATTATGTTTTAAAATGTTTATTGATGACCGCAAGAACAACACAATCTAGAGAAACTAGTCTTATTTATGTAACGGTCAATCCTCTTTGTGATTTTCTGTCTGTGTAGCAGAAAAGCCATCATCAGATTCTGTCCATGTCAGTGGAGATGGCATCCCGAGCCTGAGCCAGCCCTCCCAGACCAGTGAGGAGAACAGTAACAGCAGCATGGGAGCTGGGGTCCCTCCCAGAGGTCCCGAACCTCCAGACCTGGCTGACAAGTCCTCCCAGTCATCCCTGGCCAGCCTCGATGACACAGGTCTGACAAAATAGTACCTCGTTATTATGTCTTGTTTGTTGTAATGTCGTAGCTATCTATGTGATGATGCCATTAACTGACCTCTATATTCATACATACTACTCATGTACACTTTCTACATCCCAGTTAATATGCCTAAACACAGAAAAGCAGCACATGTTACATGGTAGTTTTTTTTCTGCATGAAAAAATCAGTACACCCATGTTCAGACTATTTTTTTAAATGCATGTGTGTATGCATAAATATTTGACGTAACCACCATCAACAGGGTGTTTCTTTCAGTGATCATAGCACATCAAACGGCCTTAGTTCAAATAGAGTCCACTACTGTGTAAGACTTGGCTTCTTTTATCTTTGACTGAACCTGGCATTGGGTTTACAGGGGACGGTAAAGACTCAGCCAATGGTGAGACGGGTCCCGGCAGTAAGAAGTCTGCAGCCACTCGCATGGTGACCCGACTAAGAAACCCAGAAAGCAAGCTTAGCCAGATGAAAAACCAACAGGTGGCCGCTGCTGTTCACGAAGCTAACAAGGGCTTCAAGGAGGGCAAAGAGGTGAGAAAAACCATAGATGATAATGATTTTGCTCATACAAACAATAAATGAAAAATGCCTGCATAGTGTCTGACACAGGTGCACTGGATGAAGATAAGGATAATGGCCTTGGGGAAGAATTTAGCTGACAATATTTAACCATTAACATTGTCCCAAAGTAACTTGTCTTCTCGTAAAACATTGTTTAGTATCAGAAGCAGATGAGCAAGTAAACCACGTCAGCGTCTGTAATGAGGATGTTTATCATATTCAGAGCATTTGGTTTGCAACAAGATGTACATTGTATTATAGATTGGAATAGGAACTTTGTTGTTACAAGGCAGTCTTTAATAAATGTAGGTGACTCATATCTTTTTTTTCCCCCTAACTCTACAGGTCCTAGTAGTAAATGCACAAGGTGACGTCACCCGTGTCAGCACGCGAGGCAAGGAGGTGGTGATGAAGGGGACACTCAGCCAATACTTCAAGCTTGGCCAGGAGGGAAAATACCGCGTCTATCATAACCAGTACAGTTCCAACACTGTGGCCCTCAACAAGCACCAGCACAGAGAGGCAAGTAGCACTACATCTTGTTTTTGCCATTTGAATGTTCAGAAACATTAAATACAAGCTGCAGGGTTGCTCAGTGCATTCCAGGCCTTTCTGGGTTTTCCTTTTTCCGCATGTTTTCAAGGGTTTCTCCTATTGTTTTAAAGACACCCATGTTATGTGGATTGTCAGTTATAACCGTACGCTCATGCTTAAACTTAATCCCTGACCAGAACCTATATTATTTGTCTTTTCATTAGGACCATGACAAGAGGCGGCATCTCTCCCATAAGTTCTGCATGACACCAGCAGGAGAGTTTAAGTGGAATGGGTCCATTCATGGCTCAAAGATTCTGACCATCTCCACACTGAGAATCACCATCATCCAGCTGGAGAACAATGTTCCAGCACCGTTCATGCACCCTAACTGGGCCTCACACAGGTACAGATTCAGGCACTGTGATATGGAAATGGTTTGTTACAATTTTGATACTTGTGTAGCTTAACTTTTAGTGCTTTGGGTTGTTGACTTTAAGTGATTACATCATCTTATGTTTAGATATGGAAAAAATGGTCAGAATTAAGGTACTTCTTCCAAAACTATAAGCACACTATGACAGAAAAAATAAAACTAAATGTAGCCTAAAAGTGAAAGGGCCTAAAATGAACAGAAGTTTAAAATTGTTTAATGTTGCTTTGCTTGTTTTATAGGACCAATTGGATTAAAGCAGTTCAGATGTGCAGTAAGGCCAGAGAGTTTGCGCTGGCTCTGGCCATCCTGGAGTGTGCCATCAAGCCTGTGGCTATGCTGCCTGTCTGGAAGGACTCGCTGGGCCATACCAGGTACACACATAGTGTGTGTGTGTGTGTGTGTGTGTGTGTGTGTGTGTGTGTGTGTGTCTGTCTGTGTCTGTGTCTGTGTGTGCGCATGTGCGTCAAAAGTTTGGAACCACCTTCTCATTCAATGCGTTTCCTTTATTTTCATTTTATTTATATTGTACATTCTCAATGAAGGCATCAAAACTATGAATGAACACATATGGAATTATGTAATTAACAAAAAAGTGTGAAATAATTCTAAAGGTCTTATATTTTAGATTCCTCAAAGTAGCCACCTTTTTCTTTTTTGATAGCGCTGCAAACCCTTGGTGTTCTCTCAATGAGCTTCATGAGGTAGTCACCTGAAATGGTTTTCACTTCACAGGTGTGCCTTGTCAGGGTTAATTAGTGGAATTTCTTGCCTTATTAATGGGGTTGGGACCATCAGTTGTGTTGTGCAGAAGTCAGGTTGATACACAGCCGACAGCCCTATTGGACAACTGTTAGAATTCATATTATGGCAAGAACCAATCAGCTAAGTAAAGAGAAACGAGTGGCCATCATTACTTTAAGAAATGAAGGTCAGTCAGTCCGGAAAATTGCAAAAACTTTGAATGTGTCCCCAAGTGCTTTCGCAAAAACCATCAAGCGCTACAACAAAACTGGCCCACATGAGGACCGCCCCAGGAAAGGAAGATCAAGGCTTAGGATAAGTTAATCTGAGTCACCAGCCTCAGAAATCGCAAGTTAACAGCAGCTCAGATTAGAGACCAGATGAATACCACACAGAGTTCTAGCAGCAGACACATCTCTAGAACAACTATTAAGAGGAGAATCAGGCCTTCATGGTCAAATAGCAGCTAGTAAACCACTTCTAAGGAGAGGCAACAAGCATAAGAGATTTGTTTGGGCCAAGAAACACAAGGAATGAACATTAGACCAGTGGAAATCTGTGCTTTGATCTGATGAATCCAAATTTGAGAGCTTTGGTTCCAACCGCCGTGTCTTTGTGCGACGGAGAAAAGGTGACCGGATGGATTCTACATGCCTGGTTCCCACCGTGAAGCATGGAGGAGGTGGTGTGATGGTGTGGGGGTGCTTTGCTGGTGACACTATTAGGGATTTATTCCAAATTGAAGGCATACTGAACTAGCATGGCTATTACAGCATCCTGCAGCTGCATGCCATCCCATTCGATTTGCGTTCAGTTGGTCATCATTTATTTTTCAACAGGACAATGACCCCAAACACACCTCCAGGCTTTTTAAGGGCTATTTGACCAAGAAGGAGAGTGATGGAGTGCTGCCCCCACAGTCACTGGACCTGAACACAATTGAGATGGTTTGGGGGGAGCTGGACAGCAGTTTTGGATGCCTTCAGTGAAAATCTACAATGTAAATAGTCATGAAAATAAAGGAAACGCATTGAATGAGAAGGTGTAACAAACCTTTGGCCTGTACTGTGTGTGTATGTATGTATGTATGTATGTATATATATGTATATATATGTATATGTGTGTGTGTATATAATATACATATTCATATAGCTGTGTATTTACACAGTGATCTAATATACTGTCTATAAAATATATATAACAACAATAGCCGGTATAACTCTAATAATAGTTAAAGCATCCATCCAGAAATTCAGTTTGAATACATTCAAATACTTAAAAAAAAGATTAAAAACTGAAACAACCATTCAGTGCATGTACATAGGGTGTGTGTAGCAGGCAGAGGCAATCATAACCAGATCAAATCAGATCAAAAGGCCCACCCTAGCTGTGAGGCATAATATTTAGACTGCAAGACCACTACCAGTGCCACCCACCTCTACTACTGCTTCAACACCACACCGAGCCAGTAAAGAAGCCATTGTTCAAGATTTCACAAGGTTAGGATCAGAATGTTTGAACTGTGAGCAAAGTAAGTGAGCGAGAGAGAGAGCTTTTCAGCAACTTGTAGGGCAAGTGTGTGTGTCGTGTTTGTCGTGTTTAATTTATGTTCCAAGAGTAACTTTCATCTCATCTTTAGTCAGGGATTAATGATGATCTGATGATGAAAGAGGATTTGCATTATTCAAGAAGCTTTCCAATTCCAAAAGGCTAAAAATAGAAGGCTGAATGGTTGAAAAGATATGCGTGGTTGTCATTAAGTGATCGATGACCTTATACAGCAATTGTCTGTGCATCACACCATGAACACAAAAGTTCAGACAAGAGAATTCACATCAAAGGTTATTTAGTCCACTTTTCTTCTGCATTACTAGTCTTTGTAGACGTAAAATCAATTGCGGTTATAATTTAAGAGCAGCAGGGCAGGCTATACTGTATGACAATAAAATTTTCATTTTAAGGTTAAACCGCATGACCTCTATGGAGCGTGAGGAGAAGGAGAAAGTGAAGAAGAGGGAGAAGAAGCTGGAGGATGAAGAGACAATGCAACAGGCCACTTGGGTCAAATACACCTTTCCAATTAAACACCAGGTAGGTTGCATACATATTCACAAATGTTGGCTTTTCAATTGTTTATTTCTAACACAAGATGAGTTTAATATGTCATAAATTAGATATTCTTTTACCGTTCATGCATACAAGGACCACCCTTTTATACTCATGTATACTTACTTAGCATGTCAGAATGGAAATTGGACCAGCGAAGAGGTCATTTGACTGCTGGCTGCAAGCCTGTCATTTTTTTCTACACAAAATAATCCACTCCTCATGTAAATGAGCTTTGTACAACACATGACATACAGACACCGGGATGTCCAGTGTGGCTTCCATTACAGTGTTAAAGCTAAATGTAAACATGGGCATTGAACTTGACACTGGATGTTCAGAGTCTGATGACATGACATTATTTTTTTTAGCTAATGTACTTCTTCTATGGGATTTTTGCTGTTCTGAGTTTATACCGTCATGGTTAAATGCACTTATTGGAAGTCTCTTTGGCTAAAAGCGTCAGCTTAATGTAATGTAAAATAAAACATTCTGTGCTAGCCACATTTTAGATGCACCACTGAACAAGAGGTTTGATTAGATAAGATACAAACAGCCTAACTATTCTAGTTTTGTTGTCTGTTCCAACACAACATAGAACTCTACTGACAATAGGATAATGGCATTGGCATTTTACTCTAGTCTACTTTTAGATTGAGACTTTGCTGCCTGGAGGTATTGCTCTGGGAAACACTGGTGTGTATGTTGTGCATATGTGCGTCTGTGACCATCAAGGGCTCTTTGATGCAGCAAATTGAGCTCTGCTGTGAGTCATTTCCCTCAGCAGTGATCAGTGTGTGAATTATCTTAACTTTTAATCTCTCTTCATACCTTTGCTCTTCCCTCTCCCACCCATTTTTCCCAATTTCTCTTCTCTGTTTGAACCTTTCATTACTTTTTGTTTCTTTATTCTTCTTTCCATCATTCATTTTCTACTTTTTTGTCTTACTTAAAGGTGTGGAAGCAGAAGGGAGAGGAGTATCGCGTTACGGGCTATGGGGGCTGGAGTTGGATCAGTAAGACTTATGTGCAGCGGTTTGTCCCCAGGCTTCCCGGCAATACCAACGCCAACTACCGCAAAGAACTTGAAGGTTTGGAATGGGAGACTTTGGGGCCTAAAATGTGGTTTTCTCTAATTTAAAGTATTTTTGCCTCTAAGAGTGAATAAGTCTCTCGTTCAGTAATCTCAACGATGTCATTGTATGTGTTGGTGGGCATTCTATAAATGTAAGCCTCTTTTGATGTGTCTGTTGATGTCATTAGTTATCTCAAAGAGTCAATCAAAGACCTCACAAATAGTTTAGATTATTATTTATCCTTAACTGCTGCTAAATATTTCACATGTTAAGCAGATCTGCAGATTAACTGGAAGTGAGTTCTTATGTAATAGAAGCTGGATACGGCACCTTAATCCTTCTCAAATTCCTTATATTATCAGTAGCTCTAGATGTGTGTTTATAAACACATTTGAAAAATAAACTCTGTCTGTCGTTTTCCAAAGATGCTAAACTTGGCAAGAAATGTACACTGTTGGACTTGAGTCGACGTCCCAGTGTATCTGCGCTAGAAGCTCAGGGAGCTGCTGTTTTACACAGTGTGGAAAAAGATCAGGACTCCTCTGGCCTCTCCAAGCTTGCAACAGATCATCCCATGTCTGTTGAAGATTTGGAGTCTAATGAGCGGATAGAAGAGGAAAAGAAAGAAGAGTTGGATGAAAATGAAAAGTCGGAGGAATTATCAGCAGATGAATCACCTGCAAAGATGGAGGTGGACCCCACATACTCAAGATCAGATGAAGAGCAAAGTATGAGTGTGACTTAGTGTCTAATAGCATTGTATTCAATTGCATGTGGCGGATGTAGAACATTTATAATTACCTTTGACTTTTTTATTGTTTGTTTATCCTTCCTTACAGAGATTGTAAGGAGAATGTGAGGAAGTATCCCAGTTTTATATCAATACAGATTAAAGTCTGAATTCATTTTCTCTCCAGGGTCCAGTATTCAGGAGGAAAATCTCCATTCAGTCTCCATTAAGGAGGAGCCTACAGAGGACCCGACACGACCCTTTAACTATGATGTAGTGGATGTCAGCAAAGGCTTCCTTACCCGCATCGCCTACAAGAAGAAGGTCAAGTCCTCCAAGCTGGACAGCCTCCTAGAGCGGCGAGTGAAGCAGCACGTTATTGAAGAGAGGCAGAGGCAGCAGGTGTCTGCCTCCAACCCTCAGACTCCTACACCAGTTTCATCCACTTCAAACCCCGCTCTGACCACTCCAGTCCGGCCGCGATCACCTCTAAGGCCCCATACTCTTGCCCAGACACAGCTTGCACTGGGCAAAGCTTCCACAACACAAACTTCAGGGCCAGGAAAAGTTGGAGGACAAGCGGTTGAAAGCAAGACTCTGGCTGAACTCTCTAAGACGACAGATGAGATTGTCACTCCTCCTCTCCCTTCTCTTGTTCTGGACTCAACACCAAAAGACAGTTGCAGTACAGTTACACAAAACCAAACTAGCTCCATTCCCCAGGTATTGGAGGCAAACTTAGTAGAAAGGACTATGGGGCCAAAAGAAATTAAAACAGACAGTTCAGTGCAGGAGGGTGTCACACTGCCTGATGTACATGAAAAAACAACAGGGGGGATTCATAGCTCTTTAGAGCGACAAACAGCGGATGTACCATCAGATGTTACTAAGGCTGTGCATATTGAAAATACAGGGTCTGAGGTACCCAACTTAAAAATGGACTCTCTGAGGACATCTACAAGTGTTCTTGACCAAATAAGCAGTCAAAACATATCTTCTTCCAAAGGTATTCAGCAACACCCAGAAATTTTAAATTCAGCACATTCAGGTACAGAGGAAAATGGCATGGGGCCAGAGGAGAACCAAGAAAATATACAAGGCATTGGACTAGGTAAAACCGAAGGCAATAGCACTCCCGAGCCAGGTTCTCCTCTCCCTCAGGTCAATGGTAATGACGGCTTGGGGAGTGAAAGCATGTTGAGTAACTCTGTAATGAGCTCAAATAATGTTGTGCTCAGCAGCAGTCCACAGCCCATGGTGAACAGCATTGGTAAAGTTGAAGAACAAGGGCTGGTTGTCTCATTGAAGGACAGTACACAACAACAGCCTTTAGTAAACGGAGATTTGGCTTCTGTAAATGATTGTACAGAGGTTGGGGGCGAGAAACCAAGCTTAGCTTCTAAGGTAGAGGTAGAGAGCAAAACAGTGATAATAGACCAGCACTACGAACCTCCGCTGAAGAAGACGAAGCTAGAGAACAACATAAATGCACTTGGAGCCAATACTCAGAGCACTCTACAACGCAGCAGCACATCTGTGGAGACCAAACCCAGTCCTGTGGTCAAGATCATCAGAATGGCACCGTCTCCCATACCTTCAGCAGAAGAGTCTAGTCTAAGTGACGACTTTGCAGAGGAGAATTGTACCAGTGGGGCGACAGAACCACTCAAGACCATCATCACACAGGTAACCACAACCTCCACAACCACCACAACAGTAGTTTCCACAGAGATGAGGATAGCCAAAGTGCCATCGAAGGCATCTGTAGTGGTAATGAAGCCTGATGTGTCGACAAAAGAAAACAGTGCGGTGTCCACCCTTACTACCATGACCAAAACAACTGTGACCAAAATCTGTTCCCCCGGACTTGATGGTCAGTCAGAGGCCAGCCAGATTGAAATGGTGACACAAGAGCAGAGGACGGCACTCTCAGCCTCTATCAGTAAGTCAAAAACTGACACCAGTGGTAAAACCTCAGTGTCTTCTGTTGCTGTGAGCCTGGAGGACTCGTCATCAACAAAGGGCCGTGTTCGTCTTCTCAAGTTCTCCCGTACCAAGAAGACACGCTCAGACACTGCCCTTCCTTCTTACCGCAAGTTTGTCACCAAGAGCAGCCGCAAGAGTATTTTTGTACTGCCATATGACGACTTGAAGGTGCTGGCAAGGCGAGGTGGATTCCGTGAGGTGTCCATATTTTGCTACAATGCCAAACCAGCCCTGGATATCTGGCCATATCCTTCACCCAGGCCCACGTTTGGCATCACCTGGAGGTAAGCTCGCTCACTTTTTCAGTGTAAACAAAATCATTAAGCATTACAGATTAAGCAGCCATGCAATATTACAGTTAGGCTACTGGAGAAAATCAAAGATAACATAAAATATCTGACTCAGCGTTCACATTCCATTCCAGCAGTTGTTAAATTCCTCGCTACATTACAAATGTTGGCATCAGGATCATTTCAAACAGTCATAGCATCAGCAGTGGGAATATCACAGTCTGCATTCAGCTGTATCATAGCACAACTACTTAACGCTTTCATTCAATTGCGCTTTTAAATGCGGGCAATTTATAGTATAGTGGGTGGGGAAAGGCACTGATTACCCAATGAACTGCAGGTTTGGTAAATAGCATAAGCTAGTGTGTCACAGCGTGTGCTTTCTATGGGTTGGCCACGGCGCTCATAACGTTCCGTACATCTAGCCCTGTGGATCTTGTACACACAACGCTTTATTCCAAATGAAAATGGAAATTCCAATACAGAAAGCCCAAATCAAATAAACACAATATTTAAGTTTTAGTCAGTCAGACATGATTTGTATCTGACTCCCCCAAAAAATATTC
The DNA here is from genome assembly GCA_026937815.1 of Etheostoma perlongum. NCBI lineage: Eukaryota > Metazoa > Chordata > Actinopteri > Perciformes > Percidae > Etheostoma > Etheostoma perlongum. The sequence goes on along the minus strand of CM049372.1, from coordinate 21,573,895 downwards.
ATTAAAACCCCTTCAGGGGCAGCACTCCAAATTTGAATAAAAAATGATGGCTTGACTAAAATTAAATTGTACTCTTATTTTATAAATGGTCACTTGAAAGTAAAATATTTCTAAATAAAACTTAATCACACTTAATTTTTTCTTGGATTTCTTAAAAGTAAATTTTCCATTTGTCAAAGACTTATGTGTGTTCAGTGTCATAGTACAGTGTATGTAAAGGTGGATCCTGTGAAATAGAAATCAAAAACATATGGCTGTGGTATATAGTAGCATGAGAAGGATAATACGCATTTAACGTGTACTTTCACTTTTAGCTCTGTATATTGGGCAACATAACAAGGCCTGTGTAGCTTTGTGCTGTTAAAATTATTCACAGTTGTGTAAATGTTTTATAACAACTACACTTCTTAAACAGCTATAGTTTAAAATGTACATTTGTGATTTTTACAAAAGACAACAGAAGGGATAAGGCTGATATGTTCTTTAAGCATACACCTTTAAATCCTTTCTTGGTTTTGTCAAAGTGCCATGTCCTGTTGATTTGTTGTTCATTATGTCTCCCTCCCTGTCTGCTGTTTGTGGCTTTGGCCCTGAGCGATGTTGTGGTTCTGAGCTTGGTGTCACACAGGTTATTTTAACTGGACCTCAGAGTTCCAAAGCAGTCATGAATCATACAGCGGACAAGTGTCAGGATGTTCATTTTATGCAGTAACCCAGGGATATTTTCCCGCCTGTGGTTACACACGGGAAGGGGATTATACCAAAACCCATACACACACAGCCTTGTGATGATGTTTTTGTAAATGTTCAAGAGAGGAGTGCATTGTTGGAACAGCAGACATGGCCATAATGATGCAAGGAAGGAATATTTCTTCTAAGGGACCTTTTCCTGTCATCTAAATCTACACTCAGAGCAGTCTGTTTCAAACTTTGTGAGTTTGAACTGCTGTTTTATGTCTTTTTGTAGTCACAGATCATATCTATTCCTGAAGCGTATACAATTATTTATTAAATATGGCAGCCTGTCATTCTTTCATTAAAAGTTGTCATGAGGGGACAGCAACATCACCAACAACCTCAGTCTGTTTTTACTCTGCCTCTTCCTGTTACATGATCGTGCTGAAATGTACGTCTGTAACAGTGAGCGAGGCACTGGCGGTCAGTTGTCCAGCACTAATGAACTGCATGACACCAGGGCAGTGGTGAAACCCCTTCAGCTCATAGCTGTAGAACAACTCTTCTTTCAGTCAAAGTTTATATTCTAGTTTAAATTAAAATTCTAATAGTTTAAATAAAACAATTACAGACATTTCCATTTTCCAGGAGTTTCTTTCAGTTTATGATTTGTATAGGTGTGAAGTTGTAAGCAACACATTACTTGGACAGCATGCAACTGTATATGTGACTAATATGTGAACCTTGTGGTTGTGTTATAGGTATCGCCTGCAGACAGTGAAGTCTTTGGCTGGTGTGAGCCTGATGTTGAGGCTCCTGTGGGCCTCTCTGAGATGGGACGACATGGCTGTCAAACCATCCGCTGCTGTAGGCACCACACGTACAGGTAGAAGCCCCTTCTACTCTCCCAAACCATCCAGACTCCAAATAAAGATGTATTTTACCCTGGGGTTAGGGGGAAGAAATTATCAAATTTCAGTTTAGGTTTTTGAGGGAATTAATTATGTTGTTTGACATATATGATGAAGAAGTGATTTGTGTTTGGATATTTATCTGCTATTATCTAATTTCCTTTTATGGTTCTTTCGTGTAATGTCTGCTTTATCTATACTCATATTCCTGCCTATACTGTGGATAATAGATGCAGCTGGTGTTTCCACAAAAATCAGTCTACTCCAACCATAAAAAAACTACAATTTAATAACTCCATAATATCTTCCTGTTTTTACATGGGCTATCTTTCTTATCCATATGTTGGCCCAGAGAAATATACGAAAGTGCTTGTCTGAAAAAGACACAGCCCTGAGTCTCATGTGGGTGTCACTGTGTTTATGTTGGAGTACATTTCCTCCATCTTCTCGGGCTCTCCTTCTCATCACCATACCAACCCAGCCCTATCCCCGCTCATTGCTACAGAGACCTCAGATACTGAAATCACCACCACCGAGATCATCAAGCGCCGTGACGTGGGACCCTATGGCATTCGCTCAGAGTACTGCATTCGCAAAATCATCTGCCCCCTTGGAGTGCCTGAGACTCCGAAAGGTTAGATGCACTTTTTTATTCCTGTCACTGAAGAAAGAATTAAAGTGCTTGAGAATTGAGCTTTGGACTACAGAGGCAAAACCATGATCAATCTTTAAGTAAAAAAGGGGATGAAATTATCTTTTCCTATCCATTTATTGTATTGCTCCTTTTTTGTATTGCAATTTCAAAAAATACAATATGATAACACTGATCTGTTCCACCATTCCAGAAACCCACACCCCTCAGAGAAAGGGGCTGCGCTCCAGCGCCTTGCGCCCCAAAAAGCCTGAGCCTGCCAAGCAGACAGGCCCAGTGGTGATTGAGACCTGGGTGGCTGAGGAGGAGCTGGACCTCTGGGAGATCAGGGCCTTCTCAGAAAGGTCAGAGGGTCAAGCATGTTATGCCTTTACCTCCAATGTTGCATCAATTGTGCGATCTGTCAGGACGATATAAGAACATGTCAAATTGAAAAGTCAGATATTATTCAGGATGGTGTTTTTACTGTCTCTATAGGTTTAGTACAAACAAAACTTATATTCTCCTTGGTCTGCTTGAGGTTAATTGCCTTGTAGGCTGCCTCAGGCGGACACTCAACATGTTCGACATAATCACATCTAAGTTATAGAATTTAGGGAAAGATTGTAGATTGTTTTAAATTACTATAGTACTTTGTTTTTTTCCTTTTACAGGGTGGAGAAAGAGAAAGCTCAGGCAGCAGAGCAAGCCAAGGTGAGTGTGGTTTAGTTAAGTAGTCTTTCCACTAAATGTTCAATATCATTATAGGAATATTAGTCTTGAAAGAAATGATATAACTAAGCCTTTTAAAAAAATAATTATGTTTCAACTGAGGCTTACACAAAAAAGTGCATAAATAGTTGTAGACACTTCTAAAGAGGACACTTTTTGGTAACTGGGATTTACACCTTTGTTGAACAATGAGTGAAAACTGGATCAAGATAACAGATGATCTATTGATGGTATAGTTTGTCCCGGTAGCTATCCCCCAAACATCCCTGTCTATATCAATCTATACCACTGTAATAGCTAATTTTCTACTCTACTGATTGAATGAATACTTCTGTCATGGGTGTCTATGTTAATGTACTGACTGCCTGATATACCATCTCAGAAACGTCTGGAGCAGAAACCGGGCTCAATCACAGCTACCCCAACAGGGACTCCCTCAACACCTGTTGCCACGCCCAAAGTCATTGTCAGCTCACTGTCAGGACAGGGCACCCCCAGCACCAAGGTGGTACTGTCCAGCAAGATGGGCACCCCCGTCACATTCCAGCAGAACAAAAACTTCCAGCAGTCGTTTGCCACCTGGGTCAAGCAGGGTCAAAGCACGCAAGGTACTTTGCAGAGTGTAACTAATAGCCTCTTTACTGAACTTTAGTCTGGTGGAGCTGTAGAGAGGTACAGTGTACTATATGTTCTCGCCTAAATTTAGCCAGCATCTCTGTGTTGGTTATCAAAATGTATTAGAATAAATGATAGTATCGGATTTACAGTATTTGTTGTAATTTTTTGTTTGTTTGCTTTATTAGGAGCGGGCACAGAAACCACCGTGGCCACATCTGGTGGGCACACCTTCCAGATTACGGGAACCTCAGTAGGTGGAAAAGTAGTGACCACCAAGCTGCCGCTGCCCGCCAACAGTAAGATCGTCACAGTCAACGTGCCAACTTCACAAGGAGGTACGGCAGGCTTTAATAAGTAACACCTTGGAGGTGGGCGGAGGGCACAAGTTGAATTGATTCAGTCTAGACATTTCTTCTTTCCATGCACCACTATTTTGGGATACATGTATGTTTGTGTTTTAATTGGGCCCACAGTTGATTTTAAATGTGTCCAAGGAGCCAAATCAGATCTATTTAGCAACTCAGCGCTCTAGAGGGACTGAGTCTGTCTTCACACATTTTAAATATTTTGAAATCTACAAATTAGAGACTAATTAGACATTCCTTGATTGCTGCTGCCAAGTAAACAAGTAGACGTCGTTTTTTAAAGGCCCACAACTGAGAAGAACTAGTGAAGTGAAAAATAGCGGCACATTTAGTAGCTAAAGAGACCAATGTTTCTCTCAGAACTTGGAGACCAAAACCTGAGCTAAAAGGAGACTGAATATTTGGCTCACATTCATCAGATGAACAAATAGACGACCACAAGAAGACGAGGGGAGATCAAGTTAAATAATTGAACACATACTACAAATGTTAAGCTAAGTTCAGTCCAACTATGTGTTTGTTCTAAGTAAGTGTTTTGTTCTGCTTCCACCTGAAAAAATCTCAAATGTGCTACCATTTCAAAAGCAGTCAGCCGCTCATTGTGTTTTATGCTACTGTGGCAGCCTGGTCTGCACCAACCCCATTGTGGTGCCCACTATGTGCCAACCTCATGAGTCAGCAGCTTAGTTTGGTGTTGCACATCATGTCTGGCTGAGTTCTGTTGGCATGTTAATATAATAGAAAGATAGAAAGCTGTTATTTTGGTTGGATGTTTTTTGGGATTACAGACTTGTGTAGTCTGTTCTAAATCCACTCAACACTCAGAGGAAAACACTCATTTCTCAACACTCAGTAGAGGTGGTCTGTCATGTTGACATGTTCCATTAAAGCTGTTGACAGCTCTTGCGTGGGATATATAGCTCAGATTCAACATTCACAAAATCAATTACTTGACTACGTGCTGTATGCACTAGAGGTATTTTTGAAATTAAAGTGTGCCATTTCAAGTTGCAAATATTATTCAGTCAAAAACATTGGATAGGAAAGTTTAGTCTGGAAATGAAAGAACTTTCTAATCTGTGTCCACATTTCTCCCAACTGATATAGAATTTTTTTTAAACTCTTATTACCTCAGTTTCCTGTTTTATCCTATATATTCTGTCAAGCCAACTAACAGAAAAATGTGAAAAAGAAACAACTGAAGATATTTTTATTTTGAAACATGATGCAATGATGCTGCTGCTAAAAACAGCCACTCAGTATGCAGTAAATGTATAATTAAAAACACACTTGCTTAAATAAAACATTGCATTCAACAGATAAAGAGAATAATATTCTCTAAGGATACAAAGAAAGTGATTTTTCTAAATATTGAAGGTACCATGAAGTAAAAACCAAGTTCAGGTGGAGTGTAACCATTTAATGGACATGTGTATTTATCCAGCATGACTGTTGGGCGCCCTGTTTGTTTTGGAAGGGCTTGAGGAAGTTAGGCAGGAAAACAAGTTTACCCTGAGGTCTGCTTCCCAGACAGGTAGCCCTCTATAGCGGGATTCCATGTTTCTTTTTTTCCCTCCGACTTTTTGAATTAAAGTGTACCTCTCAACTCACCAGAGTCCCAACTCTCCAACTTCTCCAAACAGCCAGTCCATAGAAAAGCATGTTTGAAGTGTGTGACCAGAGCAGCTACTCCCCTGGTCTTACGACCGGGTTTAACATCCCTGTTTGAAGAGGGAAACCCTTGATGTATAGGTTTACCTGCTCGGTTGCGGTAGAAAAACCGCAGCAAGAAGGCAGCAGAGGAAAAAGAGCGACACTCTCATGGTTTCCATTTCTGCCAACAGCTTCACGTGAGCTCATTAAGGCACAGAGCCTGGTGAACAAATATGAAACGCTCCCTTTGTCAGATTAAAGTTGAAAAGTAGGATCTGTATTTATGCATAATGTATGAGGGGGTTCAGGTATGTTGGGGGAAACCCAACTAAGCTTTCAGTGAGCCTTTTGAAGATTTTGTTTACCTGCTCAACTAATATTTACCATTGCTGTGATCAAAAGCTGGCCATCAAGCAAGGAGAGAAGCACAAATAATGTATTAAGTTGCATCAATGCTGGACCTTCTGTACAACTGCTCTCACTTGTGACACGCAAACATGTAGCCACTGCTTCACTCATCAGTAATTGTATTAGGAGTGTTTTGATCATTTAAACATGTCTTGATGGATGTTTTGATGTAAAAGGCAGGTGTTTGACAAACAAATAGCATAGATCTAAAAAAATATATATAGCTGGCAAGCACTCCCATTAATATACAATTACGATTGTATCTTTAAACCACACATCTTAACTCTGTCCAATTCTTTAAACAAAAAGAATGTCCCTTCCTTTCTCTCTTTCACTTTTCACTCTGCCATTTGTGTCATCACTTATCTTTCCACTAGTTATGTTTTAGTCTTGACTGATAAATAGAATTGACATGCTGCTAACCAGGATACCTTGTCTTCACCGTAGACCTGTCCTCATGTCTCTCTTCTCATTTCTTCTCATTTGTTCACTCCGGTATATTTTTGTTTGTATTTTCTTTTTAGGTGTGGTTCAGCAGAAAGTGTTGGGGATCATCCCCTCCAGCACAGCAGGCGGTGCCCAGACCTACACCACATTCCAGCCCCGCACCACTACGCTCAACATCAGGCACAATACCCCGGGCTCCCAACAACAGGTACATCTGCCTTCTCCTTGCTCTGAAGTATCCATAGAGATGTTTTAACTTAATCAATTTGTTCATCCTTTGTGTGATCACAACTGTAGTCAGTACATGTTCTGCTTTGCTAATTTCCTTATATTGCCTTCTGCTTTGTTTTGTTTTCGTTGTATTTTCTACTATGTTTCCAAAAATCTCTTGCCCAGACCTACACCACATTCCAGCCCCGCACTACAATTTTGTTGATGTGCTGTTGGTACTTTTCAAATGTTATATAGCAGGTGACATATCTACTATCTCTGTACATTCTTTTATACCCTATCATGTATTTTCTATAAATGTATAATCCCAAATTGAAACCAAGTTGCAGTATTTTTAATTAGCTCCAGGCATGCTCCTTTTTTTAATTTTGACCTCTCTTTCTTTTGTCAGATTCTGACCATTAAGAAAGAAGATGCTGGCTTTGAAACAATGAATTAGTAATGTCTTCATGAAAATGTGCTTCTAGGTTCTGGCAGCTGGTGGTCAGATCCGTCCAGGAATGACAGTGATCCGAACACCGATCCAGCAGACAGGACCAATGGGAAAGACGATACTCCGCACACCCCTCGTGGTCCAGCAAGGTAATGTACTCTTCATGGGAGTTATATAATTTTTAGTTGCACAAACAGCAAAAGGCAGCATGTTTAGAAACAAGCAAAAATATAACTGTTTCATGCTCTCTCTGCAGCATGTGTGAAAGTCTAGCTCAATTTACCATCTTTATACACCTTTTTCCTCCAGGTCAGGGTGGACAGCAAGTGGTGACGCAGATCATTCGTGGCCAGGCAGTTTCCACAGCAATATCTGGTGCCAGCCCTGTCGCCACGGTCACTGGACAGGCGGCGGCCAGCCCTACCACAGCAGGCCAAACACCACCTGGCACCCCACGGGCGCAGGGGCAAGGCCAGGTTAAACTCACCCTGGCACAACTCACCCAGCTAACACAGGTTAGTAGGGGAGACAAAAAAAACCAGGATGTCACCAAGTGTGCAGGGTTTAAAATTAACACCTCCCAAATACCGATAACATTTGATTAAAAAATAAAGGATAGAGTATATTATTTACAACCTTTAACAGTTTTGGTATTGAAATATAGACACCCAGCTTTGAATTACAGGTTATTTAGGGATTATGATAAATATGAACTAAAAAAACAGGATGATTACCAAGAAATGTGTAGGGTTTAAAATTAACAAAAATGGGCTTTTAATTACATCATCTGTTTTCACAAAAGTCAAGTTTATTTGTAGAGCCCAGTATCGCATAATGTTTTAATGGGCTTTACAACCACATACCAGCAACAGTTCATGACCCAGCTCAAGTTAAGACAATTTTTTTTTTAGAACATATGGAGAATGGGAGACAGCTTGTGAGAGACTGATGCAATAATAACTACAAACATTTAACCAATTTTTAGCAAATTTCAAATTTTGGGGGAAATTGTGTTACTAAAATTAATTTATGCTTTGGATAATGGGATATGTTCACAATTTTTTGACAAAGGCAGTTTATTTTGGGTTAGACTGGACAATGTGATTCACATTCCCCTCTCTTCTCTACCTCTCGTAGAAGCAGCAGGCTGGGTCAGGTGTGGATCGGCAGGCTGGTGTCGGTGGTACCCAGCAGGCTCTGACGGTGATGGTTCAGGGCCAGGGCCAGACCACCGGTCAGCTGCAGGTCATACCTCACGGGGTCACTGTCATCCCAGGTCCCGGTCAGCAGCTCATGCAGGCAGCGCTGCCCAACGGCCAGGTGCAGCGCTTCCTCTTCACCCCCCTGGCCTCCGCTGCCACACCCACATCAAGCACAAGTATGATAAGAAATGAGCATTGATTTGAATTTGATTGAAAATAATTGTGAAAATAAATGTAAATTTGATGTGTATCATCTGGGTGATTTGCAGTGAATAATTGGGACATTTTTATGACCACCATCTCTCACTTTCTCTTGTTCTCTCGCTATCCAGCCACCACAGTTCCCACCTCCACCAAAACCCCAGCACAGCCCGCCCAGAAGGCTGCTGCCCCCGTCCAGGCAGGGGCGACCCCCTTGGCCACCACCAGCAACCCTTCGTTGGCCACCCCACAGGGCCAGTTACCCCCTCAAACGCAGGCCCACATGCCCATCCAGTCTCCCACCTCGCTGCAGGTGAAGACGCAGGGAGGAACCGTGCAGCTGCAGCAGACACCCCAGCTCATCAGCATGTCTGGACTTCAACAGCAGGTACAGGTATGATTGGCAAAGAGACACTGTAACGTTGTGTTGAGCTATGTGTTGTAGAGCAGTAGGAGACTTTAGGGTAATTGGGCTAAACAAGCTTAAATGTAAATAAGGCTCAAACTATTAAACTCAGGTACTTCTGTGAACTTCTAATTCATTCTGTTAAGCCGTGGGCAAGGTATTCCAATCAGATGGTGCTTTAAATTTAAAGGCACATCGTCCAATTTCTTCGGATATTCTGGAAGAAAGAAAAATAAATAAAATAAAAAAACCTTGGGCGCATTACTCAAGACAATGAAATGTACTGTTGCTTCACTGGTCTCTAAGCAAGATGGTCTAAGAACGGCTGCCAACGGCTGTAGAATTCTTTAAGATTGTCCGTCATGCCATATCAGATTTTCTTAATATGTAATACAGAGGTAAATTCTGTTAGCCACGTCTTCAAGAGTGGCACATCTTCTGACTTCCAAAGCCTTAAAATCAGTCTCTTTTTGAGGGACAGAGGGACTATGAGCCAATAGAGACAGGGAGTAGCCAAACAGTGCCACCTCTGGCTCAGAATTGAACACACAGTTGTACATTATAGAAAGCCATTGGAATACTCAACACCAGAAGACATACAATTTTGGACATGTCCAGAAGAGGTGGGTTAAGGAACCGTCAGCTGACTTACATTGATCCCACAAAGGTGAAACAGCAATGTTCTTTGTAGTTTAGTTTTTGAATAATGACGTCTATGCATGACCTTAAACTGGATTAAGTGATGTCTGACATTGATTGATAGAAAATATTGGATTCTACTGAGACTCTTCTCCCAAACAATATCATAAATCTGGAGACCCACCTTCCCAAACTTTCTTCAAAGAGTGGGTGCCATAGTTCACCTGTTCAGAAAATACCTTGACAAAATATGAGATCAAGTGTTTTGAATCTGGTGGGCCAAGCAAAAGACTATAAACCCTGCTTTCCTCAAGGAGGGATTCAAAATTAAGCAGGTTTTGGCAGACATAGTTCCTAACTTGTAAGTTTCTAAAGAAGTGTGTTGATGAAAGGGAAAACTTGTCTTTTTAGCTGAGTAAATGAGGCAAAATGTTTGTCAATGTACAGATCTTTTAAAACTAGATACCTTTTAACCTCCAACTATAAAAACACTGGCATCTGAGAGTGAAGGGCGAAATACATGGTTATGACACGCTAGAGCACAGATAGAGGTTCTAGGCAACTTGCAGCACTTCTTAATATGCTGCCATATTTTCAAACAATTAAGAACTATTCAGTTATTCACTTGTGTCTTTACAGACAGTCCAGGTGTTGAGAAAACATCTTTCTTATCAATAGCCACCCACGCAGGGGTGTTTGTTGACATTTTTCAGGCCATAGCCTTCACGTCAATAGGCAATAGCTCTAAGATTTGCTGTCCAGTAGTAATGTTGAAAGCATGGTAACCCGAGTCCGCCCTTGTCTCTGGGTTTTTGTTAATCAGTTTATCAGATATTCTATGAGCTTTAAACCCCCAGATAAAAGGCATGCTTATTGAGTCTAGTAATTTAAAGAATGACTTTGTTAAGAAAATATAGGTATAGAAATATTGCCAGTGAGACCGTATTGATAGCATATATACTACCCACCATAGAAAGCGGGAGCGTGCGCCACTTGCCAATATCCCTTTCCAGCTCCAGAGTTACTTCAAGGTACTTCAGCATGTCTATACCTTTTTTTTAAATGGGAGTTTATGCAAAACAAATTGCTTCATGGTTATCCCATGGTTATTTTTGCCAGTTAATTGTGTACCCAGAAACTTCACCAAATGACTTAATGAGATCTAACAGGATGGGAATAGACTGTTCGGGCAGTGATACAAAGATTGCAACATCATCTACATATAAAGTCTTTTAAATATTTTTGAGAGAGCTGTTTTGCCTGATACTAGTAGCAAGGGCTAAATAAAAGTTTAATATAGATGTATTAACACAACCCTGGGTTTCTTTTCAGTTTTGTTAAATTTGTGTATATTCTGTGTTGTGACTGCAGGTGTTGGCACAGCTGCAGGCCCAGCAGGGTGGAGGCTCTCTGCCACAGCACATCAAACTGCAGCTTCCTATCCAGATACAACAAACAGGGACCACCTCAGCTCAGGGAGGACAGGTAGTGCAGCAATTTTCCCTGATATTCCCTGTGTACTGCTTCACACATTTAGACAGAGTATTCAAAATGGTATACTTTATCACACTATGCTGTCTGCACAGATTGGTAACGTAGTGACCATCCAGGCAGCTTCTGTCCAGGAGCAGCTGCAGAGAATCCAGCAGCTCAGAGAACAGCAGCAGCAGAAGAAGAGACAAGCCGCAGAGGCCAAGAGAGAGCAAGCCCTCAACTCAGCCAGTCAGAGCGACATCATTCAAAAACAGGTGTGTATGTAAGCGTACTCAGGGACTCCTCATAGCCATCAGGTCATCCTTCTCAGTCCAAGGCTTGCCCTCCATCTTCAATCAGTAGGCAGTCACCAGCTTCTAACCTTCTACTAAGGCTGGGTTTTATTTTTACAGCTCAGGCCCTGTCTCCGTTTGCTGGATTTAATACTGCCACTACTACTTTGTGTGTGTATGTTTTCATCTGTCTCTATGTGCATTTGACACATGATACTGCTTGGTCACATTTAATAATAATCCATTTCTGTAGATATTTGTAGTACACATTAAACATACCCAAAGTCACAAAGTCCAGATTAGTGTATTTTTATTTTTCTGCAACTCATTGGTTTAAATATGTTATCAAAATCTGTTCTTTCTTTGCTTCACTGTAGCTGTTTATATATTCTGTTGTTAAACATGGTTTGTTCTAATATCTTCCTGCGCCGTTTGTTTCAGGTGGTGATGAAACAAAACGCGGTGATCGAGCACCTTAAGCAGAAGAAGACCATGACACCTGCAGAGAGAGAAGAAAATCAGAGGTGTGTGTGTGTGCGTGCGCGCATTTTGGAGGGTGTAATTGGAAGGATCAGACTCATCAATCATACTAAACACACTCTGCTACATATGCACCTTAGAAACAATGCAGCACAGGCATTATGGTTAGGGTGATTAGATGTGGGACAGTTCTTTAAAATCGTATGTGTCCATATTCTCATCATATGGATCTCACTTGGGCAGTCTGTACACTATCCTCTACTCTCTCCACTTGACTTTTATCCAAACACCATGTTGGGAGGTACTACACAGCGTGGGAACTTTTGGGTGTGTAACCACCAACAGCTGCATGTACTCAATTTGACCCTAAAAGCAAGAACACAAAGACAAGCCTATGTTCAAATGAGAGGATTTCTACAATAAAATCACCCAAGACCCTTCCAACCCTTATTTGTAGGGATTTAGCAAATTTACACTTCCATATAAAAAATCTTTTAGCATCGTTTGACAAAATAATTCAGATAAAATAATCATTTATTTTGTTCTGTAGTTCCCAAGAGACTTTCTGAAGACCCACTGTCTCAAAAAGTTTGTTGACCTACTTTTACCTTTTTAAAAAGGTGACATTTTATTCTGTAAGCAGGTAGGACTACAACTACAAAAAGGGAATCTATAAAATAAAAGTCAGAGTAGTGGAATGTTAACAGAGGCTTTCCTCCTTCCCTCCCGTTTTATATGCTGTAGATAGATTATACTCTGACCTACAGTTGACTCTGACAACCATGTGTTTATGTCCACAGACGGTGTGTCAACACTGTACCCATTCACACAAACCTGAAATACCAAACCCAGACTACCGTGACATCACTACAGCAGCTCTCTCTGTTGTTTGTCTCTCTGCTTATTTTTCATCCTTTTTCCATTTCTTCATGTCATCCTTTTCTCTTGCTTGGCCTTCAAAACACCACTCTGTTAGTAATAGCCTCCAACTCTGACATCAGCTTGCGTTTGTGTGTCCTGTTTCATTAGTCTCTTCCACTTTCATGCTGCATTTATGCTGTAAGAACCCTGGCCTATCTTTGACCTCAGCAGCCATGCATGGGTTTGTGCGTTATTCACACAGATATGCACTAACATTCTGTCATTGAACGTGAACGAACAATTTTCGATCTTACTTGTGAATGTTGGCGAACACAAGTGAACATACCAGGGACGCCGGGCCATGAATTAGCCTCATTTACTGTAATATATTGAAAATGTTGGTGGAGTTTTTATTGTATCTCGTTTTTTTATGTGTCTGCAACAGCTGTGGCCAGTTGCCTTATGTTTTAAGTTTGTCCGTACGTCTATCCATCTTTCCTATTCTTGAGGGAATTTCTTCAAATTTTGCACAAGCGTCCACTTGCACTCAGGGTTGAACTAAATAGATTTTGCATAACTCAAGAAAGAAACATTTCACACAAATGTCTAATAGGATAAAATGTGAAAATGACATTTTATATCCAAATGTCAAAGGTCAACTTAACTTCGACATCATAATATTCAGCAACAAAAAAACACTTTACTGGCGATTATTCAGCACCCAAACTCAGGAACAGAAGGGCAGGCAATTGGTCAGATGCCCACCTCGAAACGGAGGTGATTGTATAGATCTTTTGTGCTGCTGGGTTGAACATGTTTGTGCGGTGAAGCATTAATGTTTAACCAAAAAATGCACTTAAATGATGGCTTCAACAATACCTTTTATTAAATTCCTTTAAAGTCTTCACTACATGTTTTATGAGTCTGGACAGACATAGATGCAAACTGCAACTTGACTGGTTAGCAAAAGGCCTACAACCCTTAGCCGGTAATTCTATTTTCTTTTCATTGTTAAATATAGGGCATTACACGTGACCCTGAATCCCCATGTGTATTTTAATTTGTTTGAAATTGCGCGTATGACCTTCCTTCCTCCCTTTCTTATGTTTACAAAATCACTATGGCTTCTCAGTCGTCATCTTTCTGTCCATATCTCACCATACCGCTCTTCCAACCCTCAGCTTTACTCCCATGCAACAGAAGCACAGAGTCTCATACAAATAAACACTGGACAACCAAATACCCGTCTAACACCTGTAAGACACGTGGCTCAGTAACATTACTACTCTGACTGATTGGTTCTCACAGGAATGATGGCACAACAGCATCGTTTTTAGGAAGTAGCCAATTTAGGTTTAGGATTTTAAAAGGCTATTGTTGTGGTTTGTTGTTTTAAAAGTTGTTGGTACTAGTGGAAGTTGCTGGGAAAAGCAAACAGTTTGATTTTCCAAAATTATTATTTGATATGTTATTTGATAGTTTGCTACAGAGAAAGGAAAGAGGCTTAGTCGAACCCTGGACTTTGTATTTACATAGTGTTACATAGAGCTGCCAGACTTGAGTTGAGCATTGACCCACACACTGCTATTTCTTATATGTGGAAAGTTAGATGTTCACTTTTTTTGAAGTAGCCAATATCCGTGCATGTTGTACTCTCTAAAACATTGAAGCATTGTTTGGATTATTACTCAACTCCTGCCCACTGGTGTGTCAGAGGGATAACTTTCTTCCTGAATTCAAGATTCAGATATGTGATAATCCTTCCCCTCCCCCCTTCTCTTTTATCCTTCTCTCTCAGCAGGAGTATTATGTGTATTTTATGCCTTTAAAAATACCCTGATTGGGCCACAGCCCTATTTCACATGGGTCCTCATTAGATTCACTCTGGCTATTTCTTGAGCTGTGTTTTCAGGCAAGACTGTACATTTTTCTACTGTATTCAAAGGGCTGTTCATCCTTAATAAACAGTACTTCACTATTCTACACAATATGCTTTTATGGTCCTCTAACTTTAAAGGTTAGGGGAATATAAGTCTGTAATTTATTCCTTATTTATCTTCCTTTTTCCTGTTTGTCTCTGTCCAGGATGATCGTATGCAACCAGGTGATGAAGTTCCTCCTTGACCGGATAGACAAAGATGAGAGGCAGGCAGCCAAGATGAGGAAGAAAGAGGAGGTGGTGGAGGCAAAGAGAAGGTTGGCCAATGCCAGCAAGCTCTCCTCGCTCCTTTACAGACACAAAGAAAGCCTCAAGATGGAGATCCTGAAGAAGCGGGCGCTTCTCGACAAGGAGCTGCAGCTAGAGGCCCAGGTATGAAGGCAGGGAGGGAGGGACAAAACAGCAGAAACATTAGGAACAAATCTGTGAACTTTCAAATATCTGTCAAAATACCATCTGTCCTGATATTACACTCCTCAGGAGGAGCTAAAGAGGGACCTGTTGCGGATGCGGAGGGAGAAGGAGAGGGCTCAGGCAGCAGCCCAGCAGGCGGTCCAGGCTGCCGCTGCCGCCGCCGCCGCCACACACAACCAACAGCAGCATGCTCTGGCACACGCGCATGGCATCACCCCTCAACACCACCTCACCACAGGCGTCACCTCCACACACAAGAGGAAACGGGAGGAGGAGCGGGATACGACGACGTCAGCCAAGTCCAAGAAGAAGAAGATGATATCAACCACGTGTACCAAGGAGAGCAAAAAGGACACCAAGCTCTACTGCATCTGCAAGACACCCTACGACGAGACCAAGTATGATCAAGCTCTCTGGAGTACTCTTATTTAAATACTATATTACCCAGGGGCAGGCATGGTAGTGGTAGGCACAATAAAACACTGTTATAAATAAAGAATTCCCCCAAAAAGTAGAATTTAATGGTAACCTTTATAACTTTTCCATCAACCTTGCAGTTTTGGTTGCTCCCTCCAAAAAGTGCATTTTGATGTTGTATTTTCCATTGGTCCAGAAACTGTGAGGGTAGAGTTTATGGTACTAAACTTGGTCAAACACAAGCCTCCAGACTGCAGCAAAAAGTGTAGAGCATTCATTCAGCCTGTGAGCAAGCACTGGTTGAAACTGAATCAGTTTTAGGACGAGGGATGGAATTTCATTTAACGTTGATGTTTAAACGTCACTGAACTGCATCCGACTTCTATACAAATAAAAATGTACTAAAGTGGATAAACACCATGTTAAAAAAGTTTCATATATGTATTGACATACTGTAAACCAGTGTGTCTACTGCAAGACATTAGTGACAACACCTTTGTATCTCTAAAGGTTTTACATTGGCTGCGACCTGTGTACCAACTGGTATCACGGAGACTGTGTGGGCATCACGGAGAAGGAGGCTAAGAAGATGGACGACTACATCTGTGTGGCGTGTAAACGGGGCCAGGAGGGCAGCACAGAGGAGCTGTTCTGCATCTGTCAGACACCATATGATGAGTCCCAGTAAGGAGCTGCAGGAGTTTGTTTGGCAAACGTGAATGTGTACAATCATCATTGTTGGTGCTTTAAATGCAAAACTGGGTTGAGAAGAAGTGCAATATTGGGAAAATGAACAATCTCTTCAAGATCTAGCCTGCTGTAACCAAGTGCTTGAGTTGCCTTACAAATTTATCTGATCAGAACTCACAAAGAAGGGATTAAATGTGAAAATGTATGCCTTTTTGGTTTACTTAATGTTGTTGCTTTGAGTAAATCACATTTAGGTCTCTGTTTCCCAACGCTAACCTAACTACATGTTATCATCATCTCTACTCTATAAATATTTATTTATTTATTAATGAAGCACATTGAAATACAATGCATTTGACCCTTCATTACAAGTAAAAGTACATCTTTCCTTTCCAGGTTCTACATCGGCTGTGACCGGTGTCAGAACTGGTACCATGGTCGCTGTGTGGGCATCCTTCAGAGCGAGGCCAACCACATCGACGAATACGTGTGCCCACAATGTCAGTCGACAGAGGATGCCATGACGGTCTTCACGCCGCTTACGGACAAAGATTACGAGGGCCTGCGGAGAATTCTGCGTTCCTTACAGGTTAATAGATTTATTGTAGCTGCACAAACACACATGCTTCCAGTGTACTGTATACAGTGATGTACAGTATATACAATGTTTGTACTACAACCAAGCTCGCTAATTTCACTTCCCTGGCCGCTCAGGGGTAAAACACTACAGTAAGAAAGAAACAATGAGTGCTCCAGTACTTTTTATTTTAGAATACACTGGAAAAGGTTAACCCTATAAACAGTAAAACTCTATTCTGCAAACCAAAGCAATGGGTTAACAGAATTTCGGGGATTTACTTACATTGCATTTACTGTACAGGTACATGAACACGGTCAGCACTAACTGAAGCAGCAGCAGCAGCACCGTAATTACAAGAAATAAATCGAACACTAACATAGTTCATCGTCGCCCCAGTACAGTGTAAGAGCAGCAAACAAAAGTCCTCTGTGTCTGTCTTATCTGATGGGATCGGCTCCCCAGAGCGCTCCTTGGACAGCTGCCTGGTCTCAGCATTTTTCTAGCTTTCCTTTTCTTTTCTCTTCCTCCTCCTACCTCTTCTCCTCTCGTTTTCTCCTCCTCTCTCCAGTGTATGTGTGTGAGAGGGAGAGAGATGGAAGTGTGGAAGAAGGTAAGAGAGAACATCTGTGTTGACCCACCTGCTTCCAGTGTCATTTTCATGGTGCTGTTTGTTTTTCTTCATTGGTTTCATCTTTCTCAAGTGTTTTTTTTTTTTTCCCCATTCTCTTTATCTCTCCCACGGCCCCTCCCTCCTCTGCAGGCACATAAAATGGCATGGCCGTTTCTGGAGCCAGTGGACCCAAACGACGCCCCCGACTACTACAGGGTTATCAAGGAACCAATGGGTGAGATGAAATGTATAAAAGCACACAAACATAATAGTGCTTCTGACAACAAGGTCTGTAATGTAATGCTTCCCAGAGGCTGTACTCCGGGGAATTGGCCTCCAGTCCCATTTAGCTCAGCGGTTACTCTGGCCCCAAGCATTTTCTGTGGTCTTCATGCCATTGAAGGCCTGTATTTGTGCACATATCCTTACCTTTCCTTTTCTGCTTTGGAAAGCATTTTTTTGCCATTGTTTCCCATTGATAGCCTTTTGTAATAAAATGCATATTAATGAGGAAATTCTAGAAACTAATCTACAAATCTTAAGTGCCAAATCTAACCATGTTGCATGTTTTAGCTCATTTAAGATAATATAAACTTTTATTGTCGTTGCACAGAGACCCATACAACAAAATTGTGAGTGCCACAAATGGAGGTGCATTAGAGATAAAAAACAAGATAAATAGCTCAAAAAAAGTTGCCAATAGCTGGTGAGGCTGGTTTTTCACAGCATACCATTAGTTTATAAGGCCTATTGTGCTTTTCATTTATGGTTGCCTTTATTTTTTGTCTGTGCTGTTGCAGCAGGTGTCTTCAGCGGGAAGTCCAGATTACATTTTTTCAAATATAGCTTGTTGGTGAATTTTTTTATTTTTTGGGTTAAACCCTTAAACAATGTTGTGTAAACCGAGTGGCACAATTATAATAAAATCATCCCAGGGAGTGTCTGCAAACAGACCTGCTTTGGCCCTTTGCATCTATTTCAGTGAAATTTTGCAGATTTATCTTTGCATTGGACTGTTGGTTTATCATCTTAGACATTTAGACATTGTAGGTCTTCCCTATTTTTTGACGTTTTACAGACATGGTAAATAATTAAATGGATTTATTGATAATACAAATAGTTGATAAAGTTTCAGCCCTGGGTTATATCATACAACATAACATAATGTACAATATTATAGGTAACTATTAAATGAAAGCAGTGGTCCATGCTTTCTGAATGCTGAGCTTTGAGAACTTAGTTTAAATGTATCTTTTGTGGAGTGGCTTTACAATGTGTACATTCTTTTAGTGTTGCACTTTGTAGCTTTGTTATGTTAGAAAATATTAAAATTGTGACTCATGAATCAGCAGATTACCAAAACTGGGAGCAATCCCCATTCGGAAGATAAAATTGCCTCAGTAGTGCTGTTTGCATTTCCTAATTGCTTCAGGTTACTGGAAGCAACACCCAGTCTCTATATCTTAAACACTGAAACACAGCCATGGAGGCCAGCAGGGAGGAAGGCCTCCAACTCAGATCAAACCGGCCATGTAAATGGGGACTTACGTCAGCAGAGCCTTTTTGAACTTCCACACAAACAAACCGTTAATGAGCTGGTCCGGGTCTGCCGGGCTCCCTGTGGAAAGGGACCAGCCCCACGCTTAGCTGCTTTCGGCCCGGTCCTGGAAACTCTAGTCCTCCCCTCTCCCTTCCACTGCAAAAAAAGACCTTGTTGGTTTTCATAAAAAATAGCATTTGGCTGGTGTAGCTGGGACCGTTGGTAGTTTGAGGGTTTTAGGATGAAATCTGATGACAGAGAAGAAGGAGGTCTTTGATATTGACCATGAGTTTGTAAGCCTCTGGCCAGCTGGGTGGGAGTTAAGAAGGTTAAGAGGGGGGATATGTTTGTTTAAAACGCAGCTCCGGGGGAGGCCGTACAGAGCAGTAGCAGATTATATGAAGCTTTGGCTGTTGCCAGTTAGCATCCTCACTAATTCAAGCTGAAGCTCTTACTTGATTTAACCAGGTTAGTAACAGTGAAAGTTCTTTTTAAAGGGAGACCTGGACGTGGAAGCACAAATTTGATACTCGGATAATGACCTCCTCAGGAATGACAAATCGGTCAGATCTCAGTAACTGATCTGGAAGGCTGACTAGATCGAGGTTAAAGCTGGCAGAGGTTTTGGATTTTTGCTGTCACATATAAAGTGATGAACTGTGCTCCCAGGAAACATATTTGAATGTCTGTCAAACACATGCCACATAGGGCTGCGCAATTAATTGAATTTTTGCATAATCTAGCGATATTTTAAATGCGTCATTCAGTTCATTGAAGGCTCCAAGTTTTTTTTGCAAAGCCCATCTTCCGCTCCGTAAACTACTGTCTGATCATCAGCCAGTCAGAGTTGTTCGTCGGTCTCAAGGTTCGCCAGTTTATTAGTAAACGCAACATTTTGTCCCGCCTTTCAGACAACAGCATTGACCAGTGCCAGTTAGCGTCTGTTAGCTCACAGGGCTCTAGTGTGCGACTAACATCTTTCCTAGGTCGCACCGGTGCACCTAATGTCCTTGCATCCGTTGCCTCTCCACAAACAAAGCAAATATGGTTTAACATTGCGTTACACATGACCCGTTTCTCCTGTAAAGCCGTGCCTGTGTTTGGATCTCTCCTCTACACTCTCCGTGCAGCCCACCCCCATTCACCCACACACGGCTCCCAGCAACAGAAACAGAGCGGCGACAGCGTCCACACTTCTGACATAGAAGAAGTTACTGAATGCAACTAACTTCAGTTCGTAGAATAGTAGCATGTGAGACGGAGCCTGCTGGACCCGTTCATAATGAGTCAGCCGTTTCTCTGTGAGTACGTCCATCGCAGTCCCCCTCTCTCTCCCTAGCTCTTTTAATCGGTTATTTAATCGGCAATTTTCCCGTAGCCCTTTCCAGCCTTGTGGAGGTGTACAATGTTGTCTCTAGTGTCTTTGGACAGCTCTTTGGTCTTGGCCATGTTAGTAGTTGGATTCTTACTGATTGTATGGGGTGGACAGGTGTCATTATGCAGCTAACAACCTCAAACAGGTGCATCTAATTTAGGATAATAAATGGAGTGGAGGTGGACATTTTGAAGGCAGACTAAGGTCTTTGAGGGTCAGAATTCTAGCTGATAGACAGGTGTTCAAATACTTATTTGCAGCTGTATCATACAAATAAATAGTTAAAAAAGCATACATTGTGATTTCTGGATACATTTTTTAGATTATGTCTCTCACAGTGGACATGCACCTATGATGACAATTTCAGACCCCTCCATGATTTCTAAGTGGGAGAACTTGCAAAATAGCAGGGTGTTGAAATACTTATTTTCCTCACTGTATATCCTAGGCTATTTATTTCAGATATTTTTTTATATTTATTATTTATTTTTTATATTATATTATATTTTCATTTACATGTGTTGCAACTGTATGTATGTACAATATACAACTTCAACATAAGAGGAATGTAGCACAATATGGATGTGAAAGCAGTTATGTGTTCTATGTGACTATAAAATTTGTTTTGGTTAAAATCAACAAATAATCGTGATAATTAATCGTGATCACAATATTGATCAAAAATAATTGTGATTATCATTTTGGCCATAATCGTGCAGCCCTAATGCCACATAAGCTTCAATTACTTTGAAGCAGGCTTGCTGAACAAAGTTGATTAGAAAAGCCAGATATTTATCTTCCGCTTATGTGATATTTGTCTCTGGCAAGAGTTCACACTTAAATGAGTAGGGTCTTTTATTCATTTCTATTACATACTGTTTATACAATCACTAACCAAATATATTTTTGAATCCCCTTTTACAGACCTTTACACTATGGAAGAGAGGATACAGAAGCGCGAATACATCAAGTTGACAGAGTTTGTGGCGGACATGACCAAAATCTTCGACAACTGCCGCTACTACAACCCCAGCGACTCGCCCTTCTACCAGTGTGCTGAGGTTCTGGAGACCTTCTTTGTCCAGAAACTCAAAGGGTTCAAAGCCAGCAGGTAAGATCTAGAAACAAAGCTGGGTGGTGCAGGGAACAACTTACTGGCACATGAGTAGACCGTGGTTTACGGAGCGGTAGATGCGCTATGCAAAAAACCCCGGAGCGTTGTATGAAATGACGCTTTAAAAAAAAAAAAAAAAAAAAACGCTCATTCAAGCAAATTTGATTGTGGGAAGTCAAAATCGTGACCATGATTAAAATTCAATTAATTGTGCAGCCCTATGACTTCAGCTCAATAAAGGCTCTTCTGGCTGAGAACCAAAGCTTTATAGCATCTGTAATATTTACCCTGTTATTTATTGATGCTTACTGTTGTTCCCACATATACTGTAGTAGGAAAGCAGCACATAAATAACTCCATCTCTAAACTCACCTCACTGCATTGCTCTCACTGTGTGATGTGATTCCTAAAGGTGGATGTACACTGCAAGATTTTAGCCACAGGTTGATTTATATTTACAGTGCCTTGCGAAAGTATTTGGCCCCCTTGAACTTTTCAACCTTTTGACACATTTCAGGCTTCAAACATAAAGATATAACAATTTTATTTTTTGTGAAGAATCACCAACAAGTGGGACACAATTGTGAAGTGGAACGAAATCTATTGGATATTTTAAACTTTTTTAGCAAATTAAAAACTGAAAAGTGGTGCGTGCAAAATTATTCGGCCCCCTTGCGTTAATACTTTGTAGAGCCACCTTTTGCTGCGATTACAGCTGCAAGTCGCTTGGGGTATGTCTCTATCAGTTTTGCACATCGAGAGACTGACATTCTTGCCCATTCTTCCTTGCAAAACAGCTCGAGATCAGTGAGGTTGGATGGAGAGCATTTGTGAACAGCAGTTTTCAGTTCTCTCCACAGATTCTTGATTGGATTCAGGTCTGGACTTTGACTTGGCCATTCTAACACCTGGATACGTTTATTTGTGAACCATTCCTTTGTGGATTTTGCTGTATGTTTTGGATAATTGTCTTGTTGGAAGACAAATCTCCGTCCCAGTCTCAGGTCTTTTGCAGACTCCAACAGGTTTTCATCCAGAATGGTCCTGTATTTGGCTGCATCCATCTTCCCCTCAATTTGAACCATCTTCCCTGTCCCTGCTGAAGAAAAGCAGGCCCAAACCATGATGCTGCCACCACCATGTTTGACAGTGGGGATGGTGTGTGTTGAGGGTGATGAGCTGTGTTGCTTTTACGCCAAACATACGTTTTGCATTGTGGCCAAAAAGTTCGATTTTGATTTCATCTGACCGGGAGCACCTTCTTCCACACGTTTGGTGTGTCTCCCACGTGGCTTGTGGCAAACTTTAGACGAGACTTTTTATGGATATCTTTAAGAAATGGCTTTCTTCTTGCCACTCTTCCATAAAGGCCAGATTTGTGCAGTGTACGACTGATTGTTGTCCTATGGACAGACTCTCCCACCTCAGCTGTAGTTCTCTGCAGTTCATCCAGAGTGATCATGGGCCTCTTGGCTGCATCTCTGATCAGTCTTCTCCTTGTCTGAAATGAAAGTTTAGAGGGACGGCCAGGTCTTGGTAGATTTGCAGTGGTCTGATACTCCTTCCATTTCAAAATGATCGCTTACACAGTGCTCCTTGGGATGTTTAAAGCTTGGGAAATCTTTTTGTATCCAAATCCGGCTTTAAACTTCTCCACAACAGTATTACGGACCTGCCTGGTGTGTTCCTTGGTCTTCGTGATGCTCTCTGCTCTTTCAACAGAACCCTGAGACTATCACAGAGCAGGTGCATTTATACAGAGACTTGATCACATACAGGTGGATTCTATTTATCACCATCAGTCATTTAGGACAACATTGGATCATTCAGAGATCCTCGCTGAACTTCTGGAGTGAGTTTGCTGCACTGAAAGTAAAGGGGCAGAATAATTTTGCACGCACCACTTTTCAGTTTTTTATTTGCTAAAAAAGTTTAAAATATCCAATAGATTTCGTTCCACTTCACAATTGTGTCCCACTTGTTGGTGATTCTTCACAAAAATGAAAATGTTATATCTTTGTTTGAAGCCTGAAATGTGTCAAAAGGTTGAAAAGTTAAAGGGAATACTTTTGCAAGGCACTGTACATACAAATCTTGTCGTTTATATGCCTTTGCTGTTCTTTTTTAACTTTGTACTTAATGTGGTTATTTACTGAAGAGCGAGCTGAACATTTCATGTCAAGTTTAAGTAGTTGAATAAGTCTTGTGGTTTGCATCCAGCTGTGTGCCTTAAACGGTGATGTGCTTCACCCGCATGTATTTACTCCATCCATTCCCTTTCTCTCTCTTTGTCTCTCCCTTTCTCTCTCTCTCTCTCTCTCTCTCTCTCTTTCTTTCTTTCTTTCTTTCTTTCTCTCTCTCTCTTTCTTTCTTGCAGATTGTGATGTCAAACTCCTGAGTGCCGGGGTCACTCTTTTTACGTGTTTAAAACAGCGTTAAAAACTTTGTAAGAAAGTGCATATATTAAGCCACACTGTAGGTGTGATCTTTTTTTATTTTAGAAGCAAAAGAAAGAAAAAAAGTTTCTACTGTCTAATAATGGCAGCCATGTTGGTAACACAAAGCATTCAAGGGAAAATGTATTTTCTTACGCTTCTTGCAACAGATGACTGATATTTTGTTTATTTTTGAGTTGGATATAGGACAAAATATACAGTTTGTCATTCTCTTTCTTGAGATTGTATTGAAAAACAAAAAGCTATTGATTTTGATTGTAAAATCTGTCTTGAGTTCCACACACAGATAACTTATCTTTTAATTTGACATACCTGTTTATGGAATTGGTCGTAACATGCTGCAGCAGAACATTTTTACCTCATTTCTTAGCCGAGAATTTAAAAAAAGTATGCAACATTTACTATTTTTATTGGCTCTACCCATGTATAATGTTATTTTATGTGCATATTATATCTTTATGTGAAGGACTATTTTTTATGTTCTAAAGGAAATAATGGTAGGACCTGTAAAGATAGATTGGAGAAAAATGTAGTTTAGCTTCTCTGTTCTAAATATGGCAAGCTTGACAGTCTCCAATTTAAAAACAAAAGTCCTTGTACATACACTGATTGGCCGAAAACCACATCATACACTTAGATAACATTTCACCAACATGGCTGTTTGGTTTTTGTCAAAAATGTCTGACCCACTGGCAACCAGTTCATGTTTTGTTTTTGGTATTTCTCCTAGTGCATATTTTTGTCATATTGTAAAGCTTTTAATAAAAAAAGGAAACAACAAGACTTTTTCCAACTCCTTTTCTTCCTCCTTTCTTTGCCTGTCTCTGTAGGTCTCATAACAACAAACTACAATCAGCTGCATCTTAGCTCCCTCCTAAAATCCAAGTGTCAAAAAGACCAGCCTTGTGCTTCCCTCTGAATGATTAAGCCCCGTGGTCCAGGTCAGGCTGCATCTGAACCGGAGCCCTCTCTGCAGGAGAGCACGCTCCCAGGTGAAAATCAGCTCGCACTGGTGACAAAAGCGCCTAACCTCCAACGCCTCCATTGCAGTGCTAAGTGGAGAGATGAGCCCCTTTTCTTTTAAAGTGTCACTGCGACATAATGGCAAAGAAGTCCCACCTTCAGACCAGGGCCAGGATGGCTACGCACTCTGTCGGGCAGCCTGCTTCATCCCAACCAGCCAGTCCTGCCAGCGCATCCCATCCATGAGAAGAAAGCTCTAGATGGGGAAACGCAGAAAAAGTTGATAAGTTGGCTGGTTGGATGTTCAGTGGCAGTCTGTCACGTCAGCAGCGGACTCTTAAAACAGTTGTGTTCGTACTGTAGCTGATCACTATTTTTGTGTATCCTCTATAGCAAAGTGTCAGCTTTGATCTTCCCACCCAGGGGTTGCATTTTAATGATGTTTGTTGAAACATCCCAATAAAGACTAGTCCCTGCCTTACATGTCCACAAATGAAATGTCCACAAGGAAAATGCTTCACATGTGGAAAAAGGCAGGAATCACAACCATGTACAGTACCTTCATTTCAGTTCATTCTTCTCATATTTAACAACTGTATGCCCCAAGCCAGCATTTTATTGGTCCTCCACCAGTAAAAAAGAACTCCATTGAAGCCCATCAGTTTCAGATCCACTTTGTGCAGACCTCTCTCATCTTCCATGTTTCACACCTAACTTATTTTGACTAAACCCTCAGCTGTGTAGCCCTGCACGAAGATTGAAGCAGCCTCATCAAACCCACTCGGTGGCACATCCACATTCAGTGGTACATTTTACTGTACATTCCCTGTCACTCTAGCCTGATGCTGAGATGCTCCATTTGCAGTCAAAGCTAGTTTTTTGAAAAGTAATCAGAAGGTGAGTTTTTCTGTTGGATTTAAATCCCCACATATGGGCCTAGACAGCACTCACTCCCAAGTAAATCAAGGGGTCTTTATTTCATTGAAGGTCTGAATAGTTAATTCCCAGCAGGAAATACCCAGAACCAGCCATCCCACCACACCATGCTCCTCTTTTGACCTTTTACCATGTGTTCTTCTGAAATCCAAGTTAATAATGTTAAGTAGCTCTGTACTCTTTTAAACTTGACCATTTGGACGGAGGTCAAGTGGTGAGGAAACGTGACTGTTAGGCCTTTGGGGAAGGTGAAACTTGTACAAGGCTTAACTAACTCACATGTACTGTACCTCCCTCCATACACACACACTGTCTCATCAAAAGCTCTCTTCTGTCAGTGGCTGAGTCTGTAAGTCTCTCCCCCCTTATCTATCAGCCACTTCTTCCAACATATTTCATTGAAGTTGACAGGTTGGCTCACATATGTCTCTCAACTCGCTCCTCAAAGCATGGTTAAGTAATTGGATAATGGACTTTTCCGCTCAGCATCAACTCAGTTATGTTGCGGTCTGCTGCAGTATGTCTGGGAATAGACTTTGAGTGGGGACTCGGGAGTCTTTGTACCATGGGGTTTGTATGAAAATTTTATAGCTACATTTTTATCATATTTGGGAACATTTTTGTAATCTGTAATTATCAGTTTTTTAGGAGGGGAAGCTGTCATAATACCCGGTTGTCTTTAAGTTGTTTCAATCAGTTTTTTGTATGTTTTTGCAGAGTTGAGAGATAATGTAGCTGCCTATCGTCTTTACTGTGTTTGTGTGTCTTTCACAAATATGTTCGTCACTTTGTAAGCTGATGATGATGATGTGTTTCATTCACTGTTTGAAACCTCTATTGTATATTATGGCTGTCCAAATATGTAGAGATAAAAGATTTTTAGAGCAGTAGAAACTTTAATTTTTCACTCTTTGAACCAGCAACTAAGCCCGCCTGTATATTTTAACTGTCTATTTTTTTCTCTTTAATTGAAGTGAACTCTACATTTTAGATGAAATGGCTCTTTATATTAAAAGTGCTGCATATTGTGAGCATAAAGGTTTTGAATGGGTGAGAGTGGCATAGTTAACTCTTGTAAAGAGTTCTTTTGTAAGAAACCAACCAGTTCAGTATAACTTTTACAGTATATTGACATTGCATTTCTTGTATTATTTATTCATATCAATGAAAAGTTCTCCGTTGTTTTAGTAATGTTGAGGAAACGTAACTGCAGATTTAAAAAAAGAACTATGTTTTTAACTGATTGTGGCAACTCTGAAGAGATTCTCTTTTGTACTTGATAGGACATTTCATCCTAGATAATAAAGTAATGTTTTTGACACCAGCTTTCGAAAGAGTTGTGTTTTCTTTGATTGACAGACAGGTGCCTGACCCTGCAGAGCTCTAAAAGGGATCACAAGAACCTTGAATTGGCTTCTGGATTTGATGGGGAAGCAGTGTACACAAATCAAGATCAGTGTCTCTTGAGGCCACTTGGAGGACTTGATCAAAAGCTTAGCAACAGCACTTTGGGCCACTTGTAAGTGATCCATTGATGTTTTGCTAAAGCAAGGGAAGAGGGAGTTACATTTGCCAAAACGGGATGGAATGAATCCATGAATAATATCTCATCTTAACAGACCTATGCCTCGCAATGTAGCTTAGCTAGAAAACACAAGAATGAATGAAATGCAAGATATTGGTCAAGGTTAAGTGCCCGGTCCCATAGTGATACCTAGAATTTGTACAGAACATTTAAAATCAGTGGAAAGAAAACCGAGACTTTCCATTTTCTTAAGGACAACATTGGGGGTGGCAGCAATAACATGTTCAGTCAGTGTTGAAATTATCTGCCATCTAATTTTTATAGAGTTTAGGTATAGATTGATTAACTATAATATTCTATATCAAATATACCTAACTCCCAGGGTTCAGATGTGATACTGAAGTTAGTTCCTTCTTGCACTGTACCTGGCTGTGTATGAAAATTAGGTCTTTTTGGCATGAAATCTGCTCCACTTTAATCAGGATCACAGGAGTTAATGTTCCAGTGGACCCTACAAGTATTCACCGTTCTCTAAACAATGTACAACTCAAATTCTTTGAAATTGCTCTATGTGTGGCTAAGAAGTGCATTGCAATGTCATGGAAATCTGGCTCTCCTCTTCTTATTGACAGATGGTCTGTTGAGATGAATAGCTGCATTTCCCTGGAAAAAAATCACTTATTTTCTCCAGAAACGATATGACACCATTTTGAAGATTTGGCGGCCATGTTTAGATCATATCGGTACATCTCTTACTCCAAGTACTTAATGTACGATAGTCGTTTGTATTGACCTTCCACACTGACCATTTTATTTTACTTTTGTTGTATGTATGTGTGTATATATATATATATTAAATTATTTTTTTCCTCTCTCTTTCAATTGGGAGTTATAAGGTAAGGAGTTTTGCCCTTTGTTATGTCTCTAAACAGTTCGTGTACTGACATGTTTGAATGCAGTACATATATAAAACTGAAAATAAAGTATTTAAAAAAGAGAAGTTTGGGTATTTGGGTGGTAATGAGGCTTAAGTGAGATGTATAATTGAACATTGTCTGCTTAGCAGTCATAGGCGATATCTAAAAAGACGTATTAGGGGCGTCCCTGTGGCTTAGGGGTTAAGACACTGGGGACTAGTTGCAACTCTGTCTCTCTCAATTCCTGTCAACTTTACTACTTCTCTTTAAATTTTAGTAGACATCAAAAGTGCCCCAAAAATGACGTATCTGCCCAAGGAGAAGCATATACAAGGCAAACTCTTGAGTTAACATCTAGTTTTATAGCCACATACATACACATATATTAAATTGATGTTTATGTATATAATATATGTATTTATTAAGTAATTTAAGCTTATATATGGTGTATTTTATGAAAATAAACTTGCACTTGATCAAGTAATGACAAACTAATTACTATCTGATGTAGACACAATGCACAGAGACTGGGAGAAACAGAGGGCTCAGTTGAACCCACAGCTCATTATTCCCCAGGGGAATAGTGAGTTAATCCTGTCCACAAGTCAATCTTCTTAACGCTTGTCAATTATCTGGGGCTTTAACTGAAAAGTGTACATACTTGTGATTGCTAAAGGACAAGGTCATGACTTCCAACACACTCATACACAATCTTCCTGGGATCAAATTATCAGGCAGACACACAAAAGCCACCTCCGAGGTTGACCTTTAACTCTCCTATCACACCCTTCTCCCCCACCGTCCTCTCTTAACCCCACTCCAGCCGCTAAATGAATCCAGAGGCTTACATGGATGCCGCAAGCACCGCAGATGGCCACAAGCCCCAACTGGTTTCAATCCACCACCCTTGTCTCTTTCTCTCACTCCCCCCTTGTGGCTTGAGGGCAATCACACAGGAAGCAATTTTGAGATATTCCCACCTCCCTCTCCTCTCGCCCCGCTTTTTTCTCCCTCCTTCTCCCTTACATCCTCTGTGATGAGGAATGTCCTCCCGCTGCGATAGTAGCCAAGATGTGGAGCAGGCTCCTGTTTCCTGCCCGCCTGCATCTGTTCCCTCTAGCGCTGATCCCAGATAGAGGCTTCCTCGAGCCTGGGAACTGACCGCCCGAGCTGACAGACAGACAGAGGGCGAGAAAAGAGGCTTAACCCCGGCTGCCTTGACGTCCAAGTTCCCAAGTCAGTCTCTCTTCCAGGAGGCCAGACAGAGACCATGGTTGTTAAACTCTAATTAGAGTGTCTTACTTTTGGGTCTCCTTCCCGTGCAATCACTGGGAAGGATAATGAGGATCAATGTTTTAGTCAGTGGGTAGATGTATGTGATAGCATGAGTGGAGGGTTGGTATAAAGACAAATAAATTCCTCACGGGGTCATTGAGTACAAAACAAATACACATTTTTATTGGGTTCATGTATAGTAAAGCAATGTAAGCATTCAGTGCAAGTTTTCCCTGTCATGAGCTCAGAGTCGTACTACAATCAAGCCAGGGATTTCTGATTAAATAAGAAGCTATCCCTTCAGAGAGACGACCCAACCCCTTTTCTCCTGCTTCAATCCCATCCCTGTCATTTTACATTATCTTTATTTCTCCTCAATCTTACCCCTTGTCACTCTCTTTTTCTGATCCTGCCTTAATACTTTAAATCCCCCCTTTTTGAGCTTTGGCTCGCCCACAGAACGACATGGTTGTGTGTAAGCAAGAAAACAAGAGCCATCGCAAAGAGGAGCTGTCACAGAGGCACTTTTTCCAGAGTCATGTGTCCAGGTGCAGAGAGGATCAGATTCCTGCGATTAGATATATGGCTTATTCCCTACAACAACACACCCCTTCCTGATTCAGCAAGGCCCCTTTTGATGTCCTAGTCTACTCTGGCAGATATTTCATCGTGGACACATAATTAAAGTTAGAAAAATAAGCTGCTTTCATGACAAGCAAAGGTCCTGTGCTCTCTCTCCCTTTTTCTCCCTCCTCGTCCACTGGGGTTTGTTGCTGGTTTTCCAGGCCCTTCATTCCCTCCCTTTGGTCCTTGTTACAATAATAGTGCATATCCTGCTCACCAATAACAACCACAGTGACAACATGCACGGGATTGAGTGTTACAAAACAATATTTGGTGCAATACAACATTTTGCATTCATATAAATTTAGAAGCATCATCGATTAATGAAAGGAATCAACATGATTAAAATGTATTTTTGCACAATGAGATTTAGGGGTTTTACAGGTCCTAAAATGCACTAATCAACAGCCATTATTTTTATTTTTTTAAACAGGATGTCTGTATGGAAAACGTTTCTCTACAATATTCTGAAAATGGTTGTTTTCTGGTATTTAATGGGAGCATGTTTAGAAAATCTACTGCGCCAGCTAGAAACACAACATGAAACCAATTATCTTATCTGTAGGCATGTTCATATGTGTGCTTGGATTATAGTGGGAATAAAGAGACTGGATCTAAATATGTTTATCTCTCAGCACAACAAAAGGCTTTCTAAATGCACATGAATAAAACAGTAACATGCCAATGTGACCACTGATGCAAGATAATAAAATAGACCCTTTCTATAAATTTCAGATGACCCACATGTCCCTTTAAAAGTGAGCCAATTGTATACCTTTATACCTTTTTAATTCAGGGACTTCATGAACCAGTCATGAATGAATGAGGAGTTTAAGTGGAGTTTTTTTTTTTTTTTAAATAATAGTGGGGACACCCTTGTTTGATGTCCCAAATGTAACAAAATGATTGTGGAATAGCCATTTAATTAAAGCTGCATGTGAGACCACAAGTCAGTACTTCAGGAACTTTACAGAGAGCTAATAAGATGAACCAGGATAAAGATACATCATAGCAGTCCATGTAAAAATAAATCCATACCTTCTGCAAAATGTCTTCTGTCTTGCACAATACTGAGGGGTTAATTATTATCAGTTTGGGTAAGCTGCAATGTCTCTTCCCCTGCAGTAGGGGGCGATAGTCTTATCTTTGGTTCATCTACACCTGGATCGGGTGGCATCCAGGGCTTTTTGGTGCCTTCGTTTGTTGAACCTCTTGACGTAGCTGTTGCTTCGCAGGAGGCCGTCTCCGGGCTTCAGTTTACCTCCCAGGAGGTTCAGGAGGTCACTTGGAAGATGACGCCTCCTGTGGTAGATCTGACCCATTATAATGTATCTGGTCCCTTGGGAACAAATAGGGGAAATGTTGAAATGACTGGGCTAAAGTGCACAGTTGAGCAATTTTCATATTTGCACCAGTGGCGCTCCCAGACATTTGCCATAGGGGTGTTCAGATGGGTCCACTGAAAATCTTGGGGTGGCAATTCCAATTATCTGATGTGCATAGACTAATACTGGTACTTTTAAAGGGATACTGCCCATGTAAACCGGCTCTGTGTCCTCTTTGTGTGAGCGGTGTGTTTAGATGAATGTTGTGAATGTTTAGCTTCTGTCCGTGGCGCCAGTGCAAGGAGCTCCGAGCAGCGTAGGTCTGCCAATAAACGCTCCGAAACTCCATGGCGAACCTCCGCTGGGTGCTCCTTGCACTGGTGCCACAGAGGGAAGCCAAACACCATTCATCTCAACACACCACCCACACTGCCATGGCACAGAGCTGGATTGAAATCAGCAAAATATCTCTTTAATATGTTGAGTTCCACAAGAATCCTATTTTTTTTTTATCTGTATATACATGTTAGGCAATTCTTTGTTCCTCAAATAGACTAGTTGTCCTTTTCCTTAAAACGAGAAATATACAGCTTTTTGCATATGGCATATCGCGCATATGCAACTCGCAGGAGGGGGAGCAGGGGTGGTTTGGGGTAGATGCTGATCTCAGGAAAACAATTCCCAGATCCCACCCATGAATACTTTGGTGGAAACTTGTAATAGACTGCTTAATTTATGGGCCTTGACACTTCTGCATACAGCATATACCTCAACTTCTGTCTGAAATCAGTTTAATTCTTTTTTTAATAAAATAAAAAGATTTTGTCATCCGATCCTTTTAGTTTATGAGCCTTCTGAGGGACTCTGCTACACTCACCGAGTTTGATGTCAGGGCAGGGTTTGCTGCACTTATAGGTGTCCAGGACCAGAAGGCGAACTTTGAAGAAAAAGATGTCTGGGGTCACATAGAGATGACTCATCTTGTAGAAGCCATCACTACTCACCATCAGTGTAATGAGGCGTATTCCTTTACGCAACACATCAATGTCGTGAACTACCCCATTGACAGCTGTTAAGGAATGAAAAACATTTGTCAAAATGAGGGAAATTCATAACATTTTACTTTTGTTTTGTCTACCTTTGACAAACTCTATCTTTGTCTTTTGGTGGGTACTTACCAAACTCACTGTAGCAGTAATACTCTCTCTCCTCCTTCTCCTTCCTGCACTCGTTCATGCAGTAGGTATCATGTGTGAAGTCGGACTCTGTGGAGAAGAAGCAGAGAACAGGATGGAGGGATGAAAAGAAAAGAGAGAGTGACTGTCTCCTGCCAAGCCCGCACAGAGCCAGACTCTCATTCCCGCATCATTAGAAAAAGGAAAAGGTTGTTATTACAAAACGTGGCAAGGCGTTGCATCCCTCCACATGGGACTGGAGGAGGCGGTGTATAATGGGATCACATCCGTGTTACATTTTCCATCTTTATTACAATATTAGGGATATTCTCTCTTGCTTTGCATCAGTTTCATCACAACCTCACTGCACACAAAGGGAAACACTGACAGCCAGATTTGAGGGAAGAGGTTGTAATTAGTGGCAGGGGATATTCACTAACTACCAGTGGAAGGGTTTAAATCATCACTGTCATTATCACTCTCGGAGTGAACTTTATGAACTCTATATGTAGTATCTATCATTTTACTATGACTGACACACAAGTAAATCCAATTGCAATGGCATGGTCAGCATGTAAAACCTGTTGGCCATCCGAATGCACCAACAAATTTGCTGTTTGAGCCCTTTTATTCCCTTTTATTTCAAAGGCATTTTGTTAATTTTGTAGTTTTGGCTCTTTTGTGTTCAAATGTTACAATAATATATATATCATTATCATATATCATATATACTTCAGTGACTAATGCTAAACTAATACTAAACTAAAATATATTGTAGTTTTTAGTCATTTGTCACTCTGATTTTGTAATGTCCTTTTTTAAAGGTTATTACTGGTGATAAATACTGTGATATTGAGCATCCGAGATTTTCCCAGATGGCTAAACTCTTAAATCCTTTCAATCTTTTGAAATGCCATTCCAAAAGTGGAGTTTAAGTCATATGCTGCTGAAACTCAATACAGTAACATGTAAAGAATCTGAATATGTGGACAACTCAATACAAAGGTCAGCCTCCAAGGTTAGGACAGAACAAATCCTCCCATACCTCGCCTCAGGATGTCGAACTGGTAAAGCAGGCTGGAGGAGCGCCGGTTGAAGACGGCAGGCGGGCGGCTGTTGTTCCGGGTCGCTGCACCGATACCGGACTGATAGAGACTGGACTTTCCCGGACGGTTCTCCTCTGGGTCCAGGCGTCGGTTGGGGAGATCTCTGTGCGGGGAATGGGCCGGTTGGTGCGGCTGAGCCTGAGGCTGTGTGTGGGG
Source organism: Etheostoma perlongum (assembly GCA_026937815.1). NCBI lineage: Eukaryota > Metazoa > Chordata > Actinopteri > Perciformes > Percidae > Etheostoma > Etheostoma perlongum. The sequence goes on along the minus strand of CM049372.1, from coordinate 21,540,099 downwards.
TGGACCCTTGGGTCTGGAGTTGGGGTGTCCTTCTGCTTCACTCTGCTGAGGAGGACTATTGTTGGACTGGGTGTCCTGGTTGGTTTTCTGCACAGTGCGGTTGTTGGCGGCAGCAGCTGTAGCTCCTGTCAGTGGGGTTTTGGGAAGCAGACCAGCAACTTCTGCTCTGGTTTTCTCGCTGTTGTGCTCCACCAGACGGTCGCTCTTGGGGCCTTTTTTGCTCTTGTTGTGGGGGCTGTGGTTGCGAAGGATGGGAGCCAGGTCGCTGTGCTTTGGCCAGACGGCAGAGGGTAGTGGATGGAGGGCGAATTTGGACTCGCCAGTCTTGCTGCTCTTCTCTAGAAGCTCGTTGATGGGCAGGGAGGGTTCTTTAACCACCATCCAGGTCTGGTTGCTTGGAGCTGGATCCACAAAGCTGGTCTGACCCTTTTCTATCAGGGTGTACAGCTCTGGGTTGACACAAACAAAACGTTATTTCAGATATTCCCTTCAATTATATATGGTATGTTAATGTCATATCAAAGCCTCTCTGGTCCTCCGGGAAGACAACAATGGATTCCTTTAATTTACATAATGGATGTTCCTTGAAGCATATCTCATGGGTTAGGATCTTTCTTTAGCTTAATTAATTTGACAAATGTTTGTGTTAGCACTTCAATTGGAGGTTTATCATATGTAAATGTCATTGTGAGAACTAGACACTTTCATATACAGTGACATAACCTTAGCATAAGTGGGTTGGGTATATCTAACAGCATAAGAATCTACACACATATCTCACATATTAGATTTTAAAATTGACCAAATCATAAAAGTCCCCAAATCCATCTACATTATTATTGATGTAAACTATTACTCACTTAACATTTTATCTAAACCACATTAAATAATTGTTTTTGGGGTGTCATTTTTTTTTTGTCTTTGTTAAATATTTTAACAAATAACAGAATAGCACTATAGCACAAATGTGCCCACCCCCCAGTGTTGAACAGTAATTAACAAATCATGACAGAGCAAGCTGCTGTGAAATTAAACCTATGCAATATATAGACCTCATTAAAAAGAAAAGAAAACATGTAAAGCAACAAGGAAGGCTGTATGTAGACGGAAATCATGTTTTCTCTAACACATAAAAACACTATACATAGAACAAAGTGCACTCACCGTTGACAACATGCTCCTCTGTCTTGTAAAGAGGAAACCCTAGAAACAAGAGAAACAGAATAATCCCTGTCATCCTGGATGTTCAGTGTAGACACACTTTAAAGTCTGCTGCAGAGAGGTTTATCCTGGGATTTTTATACAGGCTGCTCAGGAATGAGATGGGATGGGGTGGGCAGGGGGATGGTGGGACGTCCCTAACGCAGAAGTAAACACTTTGACATGACACTCCTTTCATTCATAAATGGATTCTAAAAAGGCTCCCATTGTTGTTTACAATATAAAAAGGCTAAATGTGGTTCTGTGTAAATATTTTCCGTTGGTTTACCAAATAGGATTTTAGGTATCTGGTGTGCAACAGAATATTCAAAATTGTCTGTATTGATTGTTTACTTTGACACTTACACTACCGGTCAAAAGTTTTGGGTCACTTAGAAATTTCCATTGTACTCATTATAGACAGAATACCAGCTGAGATCAATTTCAGCATTGTTTTTTTTAACCAGGGCAGCAGTTTTCAGATTACATTATGTCCTTACATAATTGCAAAAGGGTTCTCCAATGTTTTTCTAGTTAGTTTTTTAAAATGATATCAGATTAGTAAACAGAATGTTCCTTTGGAACACTGGATGAATGGTTGCTGGTAATGGGCAATGTAGATTTTGCAAAGATCAGCCACCCACTCAGATCAGCTGGTATTCTGTCTATAATGGAGTGGAATGGAAATTTGTAAGTGACCCCAATTTTTTAGTAGTGTAGACACATTTAAAATACACTCCACTTCAGGGCAAGTGATAGCAGCTACTCGAGTAACATTAGCTCGCCTTGATGTGAGGTGGAGGTGACGGTGTACCTGAGTGTATTTAATATCAATGAGTGTTCTCTGCCCTCTGGTGGTCACAATGAGGAACGGCAGCAAATCAATACATTTGTCAAATTAGGATCTTCCTGACCTATAGAACTGTGGTTCCCATTTATATTCTGAATTGGAATGTTGCCATTAGCAATAACGTCTTAATCATGCAAGGTAAATTTACCACAAGCTATAAGTTTGTGAAACAATGGTTTATGCCTCTGTAGAAGCCACAAGTCTGTATGATATCAACCTTGTTTTATGGGTACAATATGCAGTGCTTTCCTTAATAGAGTAACACATCAGTAATCCCTTTCAATCATCTCTTATGACCCACTAAAAGTGTGTAGAGGCATTTGTATCTGCAGAGACCCTTTCTGTTTTCTCTCTTTTATTTTTATTTAGCTGTGTGCGGGACGATTCTGGGCGTTACCAAAGAGCCTATGGGCCCCATGTGGGTGTGTAAACCTTAGCCAATAACAACATGCAGTGTGTGCAGCCCATTCTCATTTGCAACCACCTCTTTTCCCCTTTCTTTCAATAAAGAAAAATATGTTTTATTTACAATGTCATGAAGAAAGTACTACAATATAAATATAATATAAAATAAAAGGTTAAGTAGAAGTAAAGTGAGATTAGGTTTCAAAGTAAGAGTGGGTCAAACGATTATGTTGTTAAAACAATGGATTGTACAAATTGTAGTGCAGTGTGAACATAAAACGTACAGTGTCAACATAAATAAAATACAGTATGTGTGTGAATATAAGTAGCAGCAGTGAATAAATAACAGATAGGGCACATGTAACTGATAAATTATTGCACAGTAGTTATTGTACATAATTGTCCAAGAATATTGAGATGTGATGAGATGAAAGATACATGCTGTGAGTCCAGTTTTGGCACTCTAAAAGTGTATTACTCTGAGGGAGGAGTTGTATGGTTTGATGGCCACGGCCAGGAATTACATCCTGTGGCGCTCTGTGGTGCATCGTGGGTGTCTGAGTCTGTGACAGAAGGCGCTCCTCAGACTGACCAGTGTGTGGTGGAGTGGGTGGGAGGAGTTGTCCAGGATGGACTGTATTTTGGACAGTATCCTCCTCTCTTGCACTGTCTTTAAGGAGTCCATGTCCACCCCAACAACGTCACTAGCCTTGCAAATCAGTGAGTCTGTTGGTGTCTGCCACTCTCAACCTGCTGCCCCAGTATGCAACAGGATACAGGAGAGTATAGCCACCACAGACTCATAAAACATCCTCAACATTGTCTGCCAGATGTTGAAGGACCGTAGGCTCCTTAGCCAACTGTACACATTTATTTCAAATCGTCTTACTCAGTTTTGCACCACATTTTGTACTTTTTTTTCCATTTAAAAAAAAATGCATTAGTTATAATAAAATTTAAAGAAAGAGTTGACAGAACATAAACGTGCATAACTAGGTCTTCCTGCTGAGTGGCAGTTTTTCTGATTTTGTGTTACAAACATTTTTTGTTTATGCATTTACATTTCTTGTCTTCTAACTAAAATACATACGGTTTAATACTAAGTACTTAACTTCGTTGGCAGCTCAGATCAGGGAGCCCATACTGCGTTGTCGACAGCATTTAACTCTTGTGTCGTCCATAATAAGCTGGTTAGAATGATTGTTTAAGTGAGTTGTCGGCGTTAACAATTAATGGTTTTAATATTTGCAAGACATATTCGAATATTCCATCATCCAAATGATGGCGGAAAGCGATTTATACTTAAGCCCTGAAAAGGAGCTAAATGCGACCCAGATGGGACTCGAACCCACAATCCCCAGCTCCGGAGGCTGATGCCTTATCCATTAGGCCACTGGGTCATTACGTAGCTAGAAGTGGAAAATAACCTTTATCAAAATTAAAGACAGGCTTGAAATCATCAATTAGATGTGAATTTGAGCATCTAAAATTGAACAATACTTTGTTATATAGGTAAAATGTGACCCACGGTACAATAGATGTATTAGAAATGGCAGCAAAAGTTCACAATGAAAACCAACCAGCCCATAAAGATGTGGCAGCTTTATCTCGCGATACTAACAGCGGTTGCCTTTGACTACAGCTTTGTTGTTTGAAGCGTTTTTTTTTAGTTCGACTGAGCAATCAAAACTCAGAAAAATAGGGCGGTATATAAATGACGTCACGTATCTTGTAAAAACTACAAAAGATCTGTAAGGTGAGCTCGTCGCACATGTTGTGTGGCCAATTTTACATTTTTCAACAAATATCTAACGTTTGTTACATCCATAGTTTATAATGTGAGTGTATTATCGTTGTTCTTATGAATTTCATCGGGTTTTGGGGTGTTGGTATACCAGACAGGAGCTCAGTGTGCGACGGGCCACATGGTGTTAGATAACCGGCTTGGCCTTAAGACAAGCGGGCAGTTAACGGCCAGCGTTAGCTAATTCACCGCTTGCTAGCTAGAAAACATAGTTAACCAGAGAAAGATAGTGAAAGCAGCCGTTGGTAGGCCCGTTTTGGTTTAAATTATCATCTTTCAACAGGGAGTATCTATAACGTTATTGGAATCGATTGTCTTGTTAAACGGTCAGGAATGTCAGCTGGCAACGACAACGGAGCTCGACTCACCCAGTTCAAAAACAAAGGGAGAGATGCCAATGTAAGTTTTGCAAGTGAGACCCAGCATTAGAACAGGAATTATATAGCTAGTCGTCTTATATTTATATGGGTATCGACTTGTTCAGGAGCTACGGCGCAGGAGAGCGGAAGTCAACGTGGAGCTACGAAAAGCAAAGAAGGATGATCAGATCCTGAAGAGAAGAAACGTTGAGAGCCTTCTGGACGAGCCAACCTCTCCTCTCCAAGAAAAAGATCCAAACGCACAGGTAGACAGCAGCTATACAGCCCCTTTTACACACTAGCCAATTGACTTGGCTAGGCACAGAATGTGTTTTCCATGTCTAAAACATCTGAATATATAATTTCATACACAGGGAACTTCAGTGTGCTTCACAGTAAAGCATAGAACACATTAAACACACGAGATAGAAATACACATTATCAATATTTGACTTTTTTTTAAAGAAAATATGAAGGTAGTCATAGGTACAGTAATGTGGCTTTATAGCATAAATAATAACCCAATGGTGAATGACACCAATAATAACTCAGTGGTGTTTACCACGAACCACCCACTTGTGTATGGGGTCAATTAGGCCAGCTAAATGAACCAATATTAGGGTCAATATTCCTTCATTATTTCATTCAGTACACAATAGTCAAGACATCCAGCAAATAATAGGTCAAGTGTTTTTGCATTGTCCTGATCCTATAATCCTGACCTCAAAATATTTTAAGCATGTTTCAATGAATTTTGAGGGTTATTTTTAACTTATGTTTGACCAAGGTTTATTGGACAGATAAGTATACTGCTTATGTTTATTTTTCCACAGCCTCCTCAGCAATGGTCTGTGGAGGAGATTGTAGAAGGTGTTAACAGCCAGAATCTAGATCACCAGCTGCAGGCCACTCAGGCAGCCAGGTAAAATAATTTTATAAAGAACGTTGACTGCGAGTTTTGATGTGCTAATGTAATAAACTTGTTACCGTGGCATTTTATGCTTGCATACGGTTCAGAGGACCAGTGACATGTTGCATTTTTTTCTTCTCCAGTCTTTCATCATTATACTATCTCTACTGTAGACCATTCCTAAATCATGATGTCCATCACACCAGTTTCAAGCATATTCTTTTGTGGACTTGTTTCTATTGAGTAGGAAATCAATTTGTTCTCAAACCTCTTAAACATGATAGCCCCTGTAGTGCCAGCAACCTTTACGCTGACATTTAACAATGGAAATTATTCATTTTTACTGTCCTTGAAGTTGCTTCCCTTTATTAACTCTCCAACTGTTTTTTACCTGATGTATAGGAGGCTCCTCTCCAGAGAAAAGCACCCACCTATAGACCGCATCATTGCTGCCAGCCTCATCCCAAGGTTTGTTAGTTTTCTGGCATTGTCTGAATGCCCCCCCATCCAATTTGAGGCAGCTTGGGCCCTGACCAACATTGCCTCAGGTACCACAGACCAGACCACTGCCGTAGTGGAAGGAGGGGCCATCCCAGCCTTTATCAGCCTGGTGACATCACCCCACCCACACATCAGCGAGCAGGCCATTTGGGCCCTGGGTAATATTGCAGGTACTGTAGTCAGACGACACTCAACATCTCACTGTGTTTGAGTCACTTGTTTTACTTCTGTTGCTCCATTACTATATCCTGCAATGTTATATTATGCGTAATATTTTTCTAGATATTGGTGAGGATCTGTTGTTGTTGTGTGTAACTATGCTTCCTTTGTCTTGATGTGTTGGTCTCCACAGGCTGTAATATTGAGGGATTCTGAATATATGTAAAAGGGTGTGTCGTAAAAATGTTAAGTGTGTTGTTGAGATAATTGTCCAAACGTGATTTCAAAAGAGATTAAATGGAACCCATAGTCTATCGGAGTATCAGTACTGGTCGTTTTCTCAATCAGTAAAAGTATTAGAACATGGTATTAGATCAGGGTAAAGGCAGTGTAGCTCTTAAATGCTCAACAAAATTATGCATTTTTCATGCTGAATACCATACTGTAGTATCTGTGGTTTTCATTTAGTTACAAAGTACTTTTTTCTGTTCTGATTGCACTACTGACTGTAAATGTCTATCCCGCCCCCCCAAATCTAGGTGATGGTTCTAACTACAGAGACCTAGTGATCAAGCATGGTGGTCTCCAGCCACTACTAGCCCTGCTGGCAGCCCCTGACCTGTCTGTGTTTCCTGTGAGTTTCTGTCAAACATTATTGCAATGCTGGTTTTAAAAAACATTTTCATTTTACATAGCACTACACTGCCCTGGTATTTTCTATTCAAATATAGACATCCAGGCTGTCTAGGTCCAGTTAAGACAGACTGCTGTTGGCTCTTGGCAACACTCAACACTTTAAAATGGCAAGATTTCCATGGTGTGGGCAAATCAACTGAGTCAAGCTGTTAGTAGATCTGTAATGTAATTAATACTAAACCAGAATTGACTGGTCTGTCCTTTAGTGTCCTTTTATTGGCATGGTATTATTTCAGTTAGCTTAATAGCTGGTTTGATTTTCATTGAGGGATGATTTTATGGAAAGTTCCCCATGCCAATCTCTAGGTATGGTGATGGGTATGTAATGATGTGGGGCTATTTTAATTCCAAAGGTCAACGGAACTTTATCAGGATGCATAGTATCCTGATCCATGAAATAACTGGCCTGTAAAAATAAAAATCTGCCTGCCTCTATGGGAATTTAACATAGGGGTGTGTATACTTATGCCCCCTGTATTTTAAAGAACATTTATTTTTTTACAATACATTATTCATTCACAAAGAAAATTGGTGTCTTTTAAAAGGTTGGTTTTTCCTAAAAATGTTTAATTAAAGCATTAAGATCAATTTCCAAAAGATGTTTTTTTATTCCTCTTTTTAAATCAACTTTAGCATGGGTATGTAAACTTTCTTAAGCCACTGTAGGTATCCCCTACCACATTAGAATCAGATCCCCATTCCTCCATGTGATTTGGTTGCAGTCACAGCTATTCATTTATTCTAGTTGAAAGGTTATTGCATAGTATAGCATAGAAGCCTTTTACACTCAGCAGAGTGGTCCATAATTTGACTTTGCTTATGCACCTGAAAAATGTTATTTAATGATATGACAGTACAGTCATTTAATGGGGTTATTCACATCGTACAGATTTCATGATTCTGCAGAATATATACTTGACAAACATTTACTTAAATTGCAGTCATTTAAGTCCACTGACAAGTTTCAAGGATTTATAAATATCCTGAGATTTATTTATTTATTTGGTTTTGGAAAGGGCTAATGTTAAAATTTGTTAAATTAAACTTATTCTCTTTTGAGATCGCTCTCTTCAGAGACGTCTTTTAAAAAACTTGAGTCTTGTCTTTCTCTGTTACCCTGACAACTATCATGTTATTACATTTTGTTGTAAAATAACACTTGGCTGTTAATCCATCATACCAGTCTGGCTACCTGCGCAATGTCACCTGGACGCTGTCCAATCTGTGTCGAAACAAGAACCCGGCACCTCCTTTGACGGCGGTGCAGCAGCTGCTTCCTGCCCTGGTGCGTCTCCTGCACTGCGACGACAGGGAGATTCTGGCCGACACCTGTTGGGCCGTGTCCTACTTGACCGACGGCTCCAATGAGAGGATAGAGGTGGTGGTGCAGGCTGGCCTGGTGCCCCGCCTTGTCCAGCTGCTAGCCTGTGGGGAGCTCTCCGTTGTGGTATGTGGTGTTGAGTTTAAACACAATGTTCTACAATGTTCATATTCAGTTAGTACAACATTGATATTCAAAGTAATTATAAATGAAGATTACCTTCATCCTTAAGAAGTAGCTGCTCTCTTGATTCTATTTCTGCCGTCATGAAAGTGTTTGATGAAAGTCTTAGTGCACCTTATTATAATTGATTGTAACATTCATTGGATCTAAGAGTGCTCATTGTATGGTTACACATACCAGCACTCTTCATTACACCCTGCATCTTTCTTTTTTGTGGATATCCTCATGTATATTTCACTGCTTACCTCAAAGTTGAAGAAAACCACTTTCTGTCTAGGTCATGTTGTTAAACTTCTGTTCTCATTACTTCTCTTATTTGTTCACTCCTGCACTACTGGAAAATCTTTCTGTCAGGTGTAGGACAGATTACCGGTATGAAAGTCTTGTGTGAAGAGATGTGAACCATTGTAACAGAAAAATCAAGCTTATTCTGCTGTTGCATGCATTGTTAGTGGCTTCAGATAGATGGTTTGTTACAATAATACACACAGAAACTAGGTATCATATTCATTGTCATCACCATCATCCCCTCCATATATTCCCTAAAATGTGAATGCTACAGATAATTATCTTGCTCTCCTTCCCCTCCCAGACTCCAGCCCTGCGGTCACTTGGCAACATTGTGACTGGGACAGATGAGCAGACACAGTGTGTGCTGAATGCAGGTGCTCTGGCAATGTTCCCCAGCCTGCTGCGCCACCCCAAGTCGAATATCCAGAAAGAGGCAGCCTGGACAGTGTCCAATATCACTGCTGGCAAGGACAGCCAGATCCAGGAAGTTATCAATGCAGGCCTTATGCCAATGCTGGTGGAGATCCTCCAACAGGTCAGAACCCAAGAGCAGAAATTATAACCAGATTGTTACAATAATCCCAATGAGATGTATTAAGTTATGAAAAGTCGTTATATTCTATTGATCAGTGTGAGGGAAATTGTTTTCTTTAGTTACCCATCACCCTTTCCTGAACATGGATACATACATACATTTATCAAGAACAGAATCACAATTGAAAATAAGATAATTTATTCATACTTTTATTTGATGTTTTTTTTAATCGTCTTTTCTGTAACTTAATATAACCTGACCAGCCCAGTCACTTGCCTGTTCCCCAACTTCTTGGCGCCCTGCTGCTGATTATGCATAGTTACTACTATTATTTTATGAACAAATAAACTGATTTTTCTGATTTACTAATATATGATGATTTTGTGGTTATACATAAAGGCCCGTTAACTATATCTTTAGTATCTCTAGTTTATCTCTATACTTTTCTCTGGTCGTAAACATCAGATGTGATTTCTGTGCAGGGAGACTACAAAGCTCAGAAGGAGGCAGTGTGGGCTGTTACCAATTATACCAGTGGTGGAACGGTGGCGCAAGTGGCCTACCTGGTCCAATGCAATGTTCTGGCGCCTCTGCTTAATCTGCTGACAGCCAAAGAAAGCAAAATCATCTTGGTCATCCTGGATGCAATCTACAATATTTTACAGGTATATTGCTATGATCTTTTTGCTAGATTTGAATTGAAGATATATATGGGAAAATTTTGCCAGCGGACATTTGTTTTTTTAGGTCCTGAGGAAATTAACACTGGGGGTTTCTGAGATTAGAAAACATGGAAGATTTGCAGAATTGAATCTCCATTACATTAGTCTGAATGGTGCAGATGGATTCCTGACAGTCAGATTAAAATGGATGGTCACAGGTTCATCTCTTGGCGAGGGAATGATTAGTCTTTTTTTGTTTCTTTCTCAACAGATGGCATACAAAACTGGTGAAATTGAGAAACTGTGCATAATGATTGAGGAGTTGGGTGGTTTGGATAAGATTGAGGCTTTGCAGTCCCATGACAACGAAGCTGTCTACAAGTCCTCTCTCAACATCATAGACAGATTCTTCTCTGAAGAAGTAAGTGTCAAACAGGGGTGCCTTCAGACTAGCCATGCAGAAAGAATTGCTTCATTTTGATGAATGATTTCAGTAGGTGAAAGTGGACCATTCCGAGAATTTAAGAGATGACGACGATGATCAGCACTAACTTTGCAAACACCCATTCACATATTAAATAACAGTTTTGGCAGAGCTGGCAGGGTGGCATAAGTCACTTGTGTGGTTACTTGTCACTACTTACCGTTGCCAAAGAATTAATGTGGGCTGTGACGCAGTAATACAGTAGCCTGAGCTTGATGTTGGCTGGTTTCTACAAGGCCACCTACAATATAAGGCTTGTTTTAATGATTAATGTGTGTTTTGCTTTTCCCGGTAAAAATCATTGACCAAAGGACTTTGAAATGATAAAAAAACTTGCTTACATGATCTGTCTTTAATGTAACTCAATTCACAACAGACCCTTTCTTGGCTGACAGAAATGGCCCTAGTTCACAGAATCTATATCAATCCATGAAATGATCCATAAAACATCCTAAGTCTTGGTTAATCCTCTAATGCTTCTCTCCCCTGTCCCTCTTGTCTTTCAGAATGAGGATGAGTCTGTGGTTCCTGAAGCTACTGCAGACTGCTATGCTTTCCAGATCCCTAAAGACAAAAGCACTTTCCAGTTTTAACATGTCCAGCTTTTCTCTTTTGTAACATGAAAAAAAAAAAAATTCGTACCTTGTGGATATTTTTGTATTTTTTTTTAGACATTTTATCGTATGTGAGAGTACAACTACTACATCTTCCTGTTTTAAAGAAATATTTGTAAATAAATGTTACTCATGCATAAGTTTTTTTTTTTTTTTTATCTTTGTGATTGATGTTTCAGGTATAAGCAAGCTATGAACAGAGAAGAGTGCCTGATTTATTTGGTGGTTAAGAACGAGGTGTTAAGAATGCTTTCCTATGAGAAATAGGGAGTGGGAGGTGATTCTGTGTCTATGTCACCACTAGGTGACACTGTGGTTATTCTCCCTACGTGTTGATTGTGAGCCTACATGTTATAAGGACCCTGTTGTCTACTGTACATTGTAGACTATTTTATGAATGAAATCTGTTTCAGTGCGTTCATTGTATATTACACTATATAGCCATGATGGCTCGGGCCGTTTAGGAAGGAGCAGAACCAGACTGAAGCCTTAATGTTATTTTCTTCACGGTAGACCTGCATCGACAATATGTATATCAGGGAAAATCGCATTATGCTCATTGGTTGAATGTGGCCCGAGTTGTGATAGTATAACAAAGTTTGTGACTTGATGTTTGGCCCCCTGGTGGCAGTATCATGTAGACATTATATTTCATTTGTGAAGCTATGTAGGCCTATAATTCCGAAGTAGTGGCTGTCCGTTTGTTTTGTTTTTTTAAATAATGGATAATGTAGCCCCCCCTAAAAAACAAACAGCTTTGATGCTCACTTCTGCAATTACCTCGTTCTTAACTGATTCAACTCTTAGTGAGTAGTATTACTCCAATTAAAGGGCACGTATTTCGTGTGGAAATTGAAACTGCTTACTATTTAACTATTCACAGGAACTGTAGCTCGTTTTTGTCTACATGAACTGTGTCAAACTAACCAGATTAAAGACGGATTTTAAATTCAAAGTACAATTATTACATGCTTTATACTACTAACCAGGTAAACATGATATGGATGATGATGCTATGTGACATTGGGTTTCAGTGGTGTGTATGAAAGATATCCTTTTCTAAAGCTGCCTCGATGCGCAGTTAGCTCACAAAGTAACACACGTGATACCCCCTGGACGTAATATAGACAATAATATATCATTATAGTGATCATTATTTATGAACATGCCGTTTGATTCTTGTTGGTAGCTAGCTAGTGTTAAGAAAACATAGCCCTGTCTGATAGTGTTTTTTATTTTGAAATATTTTACCGGATGTCTCTCCTGACTCTGCTTGCCTGCCTGCAGTACTTATCATCACGACCAACCAACTTCAGTTCAAGCAGCACGGGCAGGGTAGACGCCTGTCTGGATGGAGGGCAAGTCGTCCACTTGATTTGTATGAGTACCCGTGGCTCGCGGCGTGACCGGCATTTGGGGACGTAATTAGTTATTTGCATTTTTTACGGAAAAGGGGCTCAAGTGAGAGTGTTATTCCAGCGATGTTATTATGATAACGTTACCACACATCCAGTGTGATTTGCTATGGTGATACCACAAGCTAGCAGAGGGATTGTTTGGGAGATACATTTTTTGAGACTCGTACGCTGACACATGAATTAGACGCTTTTTGTGAATTTTCATCAAGCTGGAACACAAAGGGGGATGTCTAGCCAAGGAGTTAGGAGAAATGGCCCGGTAAAGCTGCGGTTGACAGGTAAGAAAATTTAAACCCCGTCTTGCGCCGCTCGGAAACGTTAGCAAGATAGCCTGGTTGGCTAGCAGGCTAACATCTGCTGATGGTGCCGCTGGACACTGGCGCATGTGTCTTGTGTGATATAAAAATGTTGAACTCGTATTCTGTCTTTTTTTATCGCACATAAGTACTTTACTTTTACCTGAATGTAACCCTAACCTACTAAGCAGCATAGAAATACGGCCAATAAGCATTGCAGGTTAGCAAACAGCTGTGACAACAACGCTGTTTATGTTGCATTAACCTATGTTAGCTGGCTAAAGTTACTTGGCATCTTCACTTATGGGTTTATCTTTAAAGCTTAGCTTAGATGAAATAGGTTAGCTTAATAACGGTTAGTCAATGCTAATGCCCATCAATTCGTATTCATAATTTATATGGTTATTTTTTAACACTTGAATCTTTATTGAAACATAACTACATCTAATTGTTAGGACTTCTCTTCTGTGTAGTGTGTCATGTTACAAGAACATTTCAGGAGGAAGGGCATATAATTGGTGTGTGGCTCCATGCTTGGTCTAGTGGATGTGAAATCATAATTTGCAATTGAAAAAAGTATTCTGGTGCCGTTCACAATGGCCTTGACGTATTTAGCTAGCTAGATACTGACTTTCAATTTTCTCCATAAATACGGAACAGCATAGGACCGATATACTACTATACTCACCATGTGGTACACAGCATTGTGTTATGTTTAACTTGCCTGAATGGATTCACGTAGGGACCAGATTTTCTGACTATCGCCTCCATCACCGTCTGGTAGCAGCCACATGAAATGATAAAGATGGTGGTGTTCAGAAGGTACAATAGTTGAACTGAAGAAGAAAAGAGAATCTCTTATTTTATAAAGGAACATTTACCTTTATTTGTTGTTCGACCATTAAGATTCTTAAGACTAACATCAGCCCAGTACAGCTTTTAATTCCAACAGCATAGCATAACGACAGGTGTTCATCATGGTATGAATCCTCTGTCCTTCAGTAGAGAGAAGGATAAGGGAAACTGTGTATGTGTTTGTGGGGAGAGAAAGAAATTGGGCTTCATATGGCGGAGAGCGACCAGAACGGCTGCTCATACTGTGATCAGTGATGCTAAATCTACATTTAGACTTGTGCATTCATTCTAATTTTCCATGTGTGTTAAGTTGTGGCCACACTTGTCTGAGACCGTGTGCAGACCTAACATTGCATACCATCCGAAGTCCAGTTTTACTCTGTCTGCTCTTTGGTCTCTTTCATAGATTGCATTGAGAAACCAAAATCTTGAATCTAAGGAAGTTAAGAGATCTGGTAAACTATTTTTGTACTTAATATGTTTTGTTTATTTCTTTCTTTTTTTTTCAGATTTTAGGTTTATGTTCATGCAACAGTTTATTTGATAAGCAATATGAATAACTGGCAAGAGTTGTTATAGTGAGCAATGCCCAGACCAATATTTGTGTTTAAAATCTGATTCAATTTAAACAATATACTATACATGTCATGCTGGTTGGTAACTTGTTAAAGTGCCATTTGAATGCGGTCTGTAGCCTTATTGGCATTTCCCAGCCTTCATCCCTGCTCGCCACCATACCTTTGCTAAGTGTGAGCCATTTAAATCACAATAAAACATTTACTCTTTATCAAACAGGGTCTTTCCTTAAGTGTGCCATTTTAACTAGAATCCTGAGGATCCAAAGCCAATTTTTTTGTTCTATCTTGTTAGTACCTATTTAGTAAATTTCCTAGATATAAAGCAGTTGCCTTTAAAGTGTTCTGATATAGTTTGCCACCCTCACTGGGATGCCCTCGTCATGGCAGTTGATTAGAATTTGCGTAGGGTGGGCTTACACACACTCATCCCCAGCTTTGTCATTCCACACTGCATTTAAATGCCACCTTCTAGCTTCTCATAATAGCATTTTTGGAGCTCTTCCTTATGTCCAGAACATTTATCTGGGACACGGGGAAAGCTGCCCTTTTGATGCTTAATTTAAATAAAATAACATTCCAGTTGAGTTTGCTGGTGTGTTGTAGTGTCCCCACAGAGCTAGCTGTTAAGCTTGTTAAAGCAAGCCATCTTGGATTGTGAGAGCTGCTATTCCTAACCCTGCAGGGAGCCAACAATTGGTGTAGTCCCCCCTCTGTCTCCTGCACAGTGAGAGGTGGTGTATGATTTACTGAAATCGAACAGGTACATGGGTGTTTCCGCTTGTTTTCCTTCACTGGATGGAATCTGGAATTTTTCCAATGTGGATAACATGAGATGTACAAGGTGATGAATCCATCTCACACCCCTTTTTCAAATGTGGCCTCTTGGCTGCACCACTATGCTGTCACTGCTTCTGCTGAGAAAATGGCAGTATCTCAATGGGATTCATTTCCCCCATAAGCCTGGAAGAATCATCTCAGGATTCTTGCTGTTCTGTGTGTCTGCGGCGTGGCACACAGCAAGAACAACCACATGTACAACTTTCACTGTTGTGCATGCTTGTGTGTAACATTTTAGGATGCTGGTGCTGAAGCTTTTATTTGTGTTGAAAACGGGTCAAATCAGGAAGCTGGTGATTAAGATAAAGATCAAGCCTCAGTCCCTGGCCCAGCATAGGCACCGGGGCAGAATGCATTTCAGGGAAGCAAGCAGGGACCACTGTCACAGCACCACTGCGTTCACTGTTAGCTCTCAGAAAATATGTGTGTGTGCCAGCTTGTTTGTACGTGCAAGCGCAATGCTGTGTGTTGTTAAAACAGAAGACAAACACTTCCACACATGTACACTCACCGTTAAGCTTCCACAGGATGTTCTGTCAGCATGTGATGTTGAGCTAAATAAGGGCTGTAGGCTTCCTTAAAGATAAGGAATGAATTCTACATTCTTTGTTTGTGTTATTTGGATTCCCATTAGCTTCAGCATAAGCTAAAAGCTATTCTTCCTGGGGTCATACAATTTGTTCTTTGACAATACTCTTTATTACATTATACATGTATTATATGACATTATATTAAACACAGATATAACATTTGAAAATACAGATCATAAATAAATCTTACAGTTAACGCAATTAATACAAAAAATAAAAGGCACTACTCCAAATAGATAAATCTATTTTAAGAAATAAAATAACAAAAGCCCTATAACAAACTCATTTGATATTAAATATTTAATTCCTTTGAAGTCAATATGTCTTAAGTGATTTTTTTTTTTTTTTTTTTTTATAAACCATACTGAGAGTTGTGTTTGATAGTCTTTGGGAGAGAATTCTATTCACACATTGCTAAGTACCTGACTGAACGTTTAATTGATGTAGTTTTCATTTTAGGTAAAATAAAAATACCTCCTACCGCATGCCTCGTTGGATAATGTGTGTCAATAGTAAAGGATAGTTTTGTATATAAAGTAAAAGGTGTTTTGTTATAACATTATGTAAAAAAAAACATTAGCGAATAATACACAAATCTATTTTTTACTTTAAACCATGCATTTGAACTTTTCATGCATTTTATCAACATTTGATCAGAAACCCACACGAGAGAGCCACACGTGCAGCTTTATTCTGAATCACTTGATTTTTAATAGTAATTGCTGAAGTGCTGGACCACACCACTGAGCAGTAATCCAGATGGGAAAAAACAAAGCCTGAAGGACTTGCTTAACTATCTGTGGTGTGAAGATGTTTGCACACCTTTTAATAACTGACAAGGTGTTGCCCATTTTATTTACTAGTTTCTGAACGTGTTTGTCCCAACACAATCTATTGTCAATCATCACACCCAAAAGCAGCTAATTCAACTTTATTCACCTGCGCAGCGTCTCATTCCATTTCGCTTTCAGCTGATCCTCTCCCAGCTGGAACAGGTGAGGTAACCTGCGGTGCTTTTTTTCCTCGGTATCCAATGGTTCTTTCCTTGACTTGCTAGACTGATTTTTCCTTTACATCAATAGTTCTTAGTCATGAGGAAACTTTGGAACTTTTGGAACCTTATTACTTAATTTGTTTTAAAAGTTCAGGAGTTTATTTTAGGAGTTGATGTTCCACGCGCTCCCTCTCAGCAACCAGACATGACATAGCGTGCTTTGGTAATGGTGAGAAGTAGACAAGATTTGTCAAGTTTGAAGTTGCCCACATGGATTTAAGGGACAATTGCGCAATATGGATACATGTTCACGTTTATAATGTTAGATTATTTAAAAATGTATGATGACGGAGATGATGCATTTATCTCGTTAAATGGTAATGTACTGCCTTTTGGGATTTTCCGCTTAATTATTTGCATAGAGTTCCCTCTGCTTGCCTTATTCGGGCAGGTGTTATACATATTAATTTGTATTTAAAAGCAGAACAACTACTCTACTCTGACTCACTTATTTATCCTCACCTTGAATGGTTTAAGTTAGTATTATTTCTGCTTGGCGGCCTCCCCTGATTACAAAGTCACATTTAATCAACACATTGAAAGCTGTTTTTCCACTTGGAAAAGCTGTTACATTTCCAAGTGTATTTCCCCCCCATTTGAACAATACAGAGATTTAACCTTTAAAATGTGGACCAGAGTTTGATTGATTTATAAGCACACAATGAAACTGAGTCATACTGTGTCATGTTTGTTGGGTTACTCTCTGTTTTATATCCCCTGGCACCAGCTTATTTAAGAACAAGCAATGCCCCGGCAAATGCAGTTTGACCCAGTTATGAGCCAATTAATACATACTGCTCAAAATTCCTTAATTCTGCAGCAATTGCCTTCTAAGGTACTGGGATTTCTTAATATTTTCACTGACTAGCTTACATGTCTGCTAGTCCACACACATTGAGAAATATGGACAAATTGTTGTCTTAAAAATAGCGGCTGCACCAACAACATTGATTTGCCGAAAATGTTATATCTAGCTTCAGGAATAATGAGAGAAGGTAATCCGCTATTGTGATGTAGATTCTGAACTCGGAGCATAAGTACGGACCTATGTAGAAGGTTGCTCATAAACCTGGCCTACTCAGACACTCCGATAAGCACGCCTTAGCTGTTCAGTATGCACCTCATAGCTCTACTTCACCGCATTAAAAAAACAGTGTGGTTTGGGGAGGGCACTGGGTGATTTGTCTTTGCAGTCCACTGACTTTTTCAAGTCTGAGGTTCAGTGTTTGTGCTGACAACATGTACAACGGTATGATGCGCACAAGCCTACATGCTCATTTTAATACTGCTTTTGGCTTTTCTCTTTCTGGAACCAGACACTTTTCATTTGCCATGTTTTTGACATTCCTCTTTTTTTTCTGAGCCCATCTGTCTCTGTGATTCCTGAACTTGCAGTGTATCACTCGGTTACTCTTCTTTTTAAGACATGAGTCTGAGAGAATATATGTTTTTAACCTGTATGTACTGTACATTCCTGTTTGGTGGCCAGTGTTTGGTTTTGTGCTTCAGCTTAAATATTCTACACCAGATCTGCAGATAAGAGAGCAGTCCTCCACTGCAGCCCGTCATCTCTCCTTCTATTAGCTCATCTCATGTTTATTCTTTTCTTATATGTCGTAGCATTTCTCCTTTTGATAACATATTTTCTCCTCTCTTAACGTCTTTTCTTATTCTGATCTGCATTTAAATGCCAAAGCACTGAAGGCAGTCAGTCTATGCTTGAATCCGTCGCCCTGGGCGTCTGAGGCAGAAGTGCTAGACTCTTTAGAAAGTGTAAACTAGTCTTAGTTTAAGGGATGCCTACCTCTGTGTAAAAATGCATAGTCTGCAGCAAGAATAATTGGGCTAGTTTTATTTTATTTGTAAATGACTAAGTTGAGTCATCTGGTTGTGAATGATGAATTATCCTCTATCGTAAATATTTTTTTTACTATAGATTAGTCTGTGTGCACGGCCCTGAAAGAGATGACGCTCTTGTATCATTGTGTGTCTGAATGTCTGCTTGATCTTGCCTCTAGCGTGGGGTCGCTGTGTTGTGGTTAGGTTTTGTAGTGCATTGCAGGGCTCGATACCAAACTTCCTCCAGCTATGTTTAGTCTGCATCACAGTCTGCATCACGAGCATAAACTTCAATTGACCATACACACGCTACACAGGTTACACACATACACTCAGTTAGTGCTCACGTGGCCCTTGCCATCATATTGAACCATTTATATTCACCTTATGATGCAGCTGTTCCAGCTGTATTTATCCTTTCTGTTATCAGTACATCTAAAAGGAAAATACAGGGGTTAACAGTTTTTAGATGCAGCAGACCACCCAAGAGTTTGTTGCACATAGTGCTTAATTTGTAGTAAAAGCATGAACATGTCCAACTGCAAATGAGGTACTCTCAAACAAATGTGTGTTAGTTATTGAAAATACATGTGGCTTATTGTTTTTGAAAGAGGGAGCCTGATTTCCAAGTCTAGCACTTTTTTTGTCTTATTGCTTTACTGCTGAAAGTAACACTGGTTGAAGGAACATGGATGAATAATGAGCTGATTGTTTATGGTTAGGGCACCTTCGTTGTGACTCTCTTGGTTAGGCTTATATACCTTTTTAGTAAACGTTCCACCTTGCAAATAGATCCCATGTCTTACTTTATACTATTGTTCTTTCTCCACAGGATTTTCTGTATTTACATCAATGATTTTTTTTGGGGTAATTTTAGCAATCTGCTTCCTATTTGCACCGGCACGTGCATTCCAAGTATGAGACTGGTCATGTGATGTGCATGTATTTATGATTAGGAGCCTAACCGCTTGTGTGGACAGAGATTGTTTGTTTGTGTTTCAAAATGTAATTTAAAAATGAAAACTTAGTAGTGTGGATGTAGCCTTAGCCTGTAACTGACTGTCTGTGTAATACTGAATGAATGCAGAGTAGTTAAGAAGATCACCCTGTGGTTCAGCAATATCGTTGCTAACACACCCGTGATTCTTGCTTTTCCAATAATCTGCAGACATTGAGTCAAAATCAGTGCAGTATTTCTCTAATCCATGGTTTACCTGTCCAGCAGTTGTTCAGGTACAGCTGTCTGGTATCTGTGGTGATGGCACAAAAAAGGTTGTATTTGTTTTTCATCTCTGAGTAACACAATGTAGTTAACACCAGAGTTGCAGAAGCTAACCTAAATCCACTGCCCTTTACATCTAAGATCTGATGGGAATTTTTGTTTTTTTTAACAAAATTGGAATTAATCATAAAATGTTTGCCCAAATCTACCTGCATTGACTATATTTTGGCATTTTGCTTTCTCCAATATTTATGACAGTTATTTTGACAGTGCCTGAAAGTTGTCATTTTGTATCTACACAGCAAATACAATGCTGAATCCATGGATTTATTAAGAGCCACACTTTCCCCCCTTTCCTTACCCTGTCCACCTTCAAATCGGTCTATGAAATGAAGCTCTTGGTATGTCTTGTTTTTGATTTTGGCATTGTTGATACTGATTAATAGATATGTAATTTTCATAATGCGGATGAAAAGGGAACACAAAGCTCCGCACAGTTTGAGGTCATCTCAGTTTCTCCTCTGTGCTCTTATTTAATGCTGTGGGGGAAGCCCCGGGGTCTCTGGAGTCTCAAATGATACCCTTTTGTTTCATCGATATGTTTATTTTCAGTTGACTTGTGAAATTTGAAAAGCAGACATGAATGAGCATTGCTCTGGAGCGATGTCAGCTGTGTACAGCTTGTCAACCCTCTATTAACACAAGATGGATGCTATTTGAAATCTGATCAGGCTGTAATGATTTGTTTAGAAATATTATCATTTTCAGGCTCTGGCTGTGTATCTCAACACAGCACTGTGTTTTAGAAAGAATTTGGCATATGAGGAGACTGTGACTCCGTAATGAAATCTCACAAGGCGCTGCCAGTCTCATAACTCAGCTTTACTGTTCTCCACTCATGACCTGCGACAACACGGGAGCTTACATGCTTTCTATTGGACTAACACCTCTTGAGCATTAGCTTTGGCTGAAAGCTGGTCTTCAGGAAAACTTGTTGTGACTTTACTAGGGCTGCACAATTAATTGCAATTGTATCAAAATCCCAATATGGACTAGTGCAATATCCATCGTAGGTGGCGTAGTATTTGTTAATGACAAAATGTGTCAAACCATTCTGAATGAAGTATTGTGGTGCTGTAGAGATGTCCCGGCCTACAAATCTCATCCTACAGACTAAAGAAACAAAATAATCTTTGTTTGTTACAGAGCCTCACAAAAATCACACTATATTAATTTCAATTTCTTTCAGTGTTAATCATTTTCAATGAAAATAATGATACAAAAACGATCATTCCCTCCAATATCGTGAATCATATTGCAATATCAGTCAAAATAAAAGCAATGAGATATTTTCCTCATCGTGCAGTACTAGACTTGACCACAACAAATGCATCAATTTAATGAATTATTCAATGGATAGGGCATTTATGTTATCTGTATCGGTTTATTGTATACTATATCATACTATAGCCTATGAATATGCCTTTTCTCTAGATTTTGTGCAACTTTGTTCTTTTACTTTTGGTTTCAGTCAGCCCTTCAGTTGTATCTGCTTTTCAAATTCCTTTTGAACTTGGTGGCATCAGAGTGCTTCTGCGTAGGAAAATGGAAAGAGTGAACACCTCACTATTGCATAACAGCCTCTGACTGGAAAGGAGGTGGTCTTCAATATGCAGAATACATTAAACTTTCCAAGTGCTGCGAGAGGATTTTCCTGCAGAATATGGAGAAGAAATATCACCTTTTTTATTCATAGGCCAAAAGCATATTATTTCTGACAGCCTCTGAGAATTGAGGGGAGGCAACAACTTGAGTCTTAAAGATGTAAATTGGGATATGTGAAAAGGCAGGTAGTTGGTCTACAGATGTGATTTTTCTGCACTGTTGCTCTTAGCTGCATCCTGCCTAGCCCTCTACCTTTCACTGCCTGACCCCCCCCCCCCCCCTTTCCCCCAACTGCAGTCTCATCATGTGTCTCTGTGTCCTGTGTTTTTCTCTTCAGTCTTCTACTCTTTTCTTTATTGAACAGGATGTCCCTCATCTCTCTTTCATTTCTCGCTCTTGCTTCCTTCCCCCCGGATCTAGCCCAGACAATTGACAGACGACTCTGCCGGTGTGGCTCTAGTTTGGTGTATAATTTTTTTTCTTCATCTGAGCTCAACTTGTGATATACACACACACACACTTCTTGTACCAACCCCTCACCACAGTGCAGTACATTTGTTTGGGGACCCTAAGGAGTCCGTTAGGGGATCCCAGAGACCACGAGCAAAAGTAATAAATTCATTCTTATTTCAATCACTGTATGCATAGAACTGACAATAGTTGTATGTATTACTTTATCACTATCATTTGACCTTATAGTCCCAATAGTTATACAATGTAATACCAAACCAACAGAAAACATTATAACTGGCACGGCACTCACCATATCCCGGCAGTTTCCTGCTATGACGGCCAGCCACGGCTCGCCTCAGAACGGGGCACCGCGGAGTTGAGCAGGTACCATTAATGTGAAAAACGCCATATGATGCCTTTAAGTCTGCCTTCAGCTTCAAACTACAATGTTAAAAACAACAGACAAAGCCAGAAATCTTGGTGTAGTCATGGACTCAGACCTGAGTTTTAACAGCCATATTAAGACAATTACAAAGTCAGCCTATTATATCCTTAACAATATATCAAGGGTTAAAGGACTTATGTGTCAACAAAATTTGGAAAAACTTGTCCATGCTTTTATCTTCAGTAGGCTTGACTACTGTAACAGGGTCTTTACAGGTCTCACTAAAAAACACTGCTGCTCAAGTCCTCACGAAGACCAAGAGACTGGATCACATCACTCCAGTTCTGAAGTCTTTACACTGGCTTCCTGTGCCTCAAATAATTGATTTCAAAGTACTTTTGCTAGTTTATAAATCACTAAACAGTTTAGGGCCAAATACATTTCTAATCTTCTACACTATGACCCACCCAGACATCTCAAGTCATCTGGGACAGGTCTGCTTTCTGTCCCCAGAGTCAGAACTAAACGGGGAAGCAGCGTTCAGTTTCTATGCTCCTCATATCTGGAACAAACTCCCAGAAAACTGCAGATCCGCTGCTACTCTGTTCTTTTAAATCAAGGCTAAAGACCTTTCTTTTTAATGTTTTTTCTTTAAATGGTCGTTCATTTCTTTAATGTTTGATTTCTTATATTGCACTGTAACCTTTTATTCTTTTATCTGTTTTTATTTTTAACTGTTTATTCTTGTTTTATCTGTTTTTATTTTTTAACTTTTTGTGTAAAGCACTTTGAATCGCCCTGTTGCTGAAATGTGCTATACAAATAAAGCTGCCTTGCCTTTAACTTCAGTAGAGCAATGTTGATAAAAACTGAAACTAGAGGAAACCCCAGAGAAGGAAAAATGTCAGTGTGTAACGTCAAAGAATGTCCACAGATTTATCACTGTTGCCAGGCTAGAGTTGTAAATATTAATTAGGTTTTGCCTGTGAATAAAGAAAAGGCTTTTCACTTTTCTGTGATTTTTTTTTTTAATTTTTTTTTATTTTTTTTATTTTTTTTTAACTCAATTGAAGCAGAAAGGCAGGTTAGACTTCAAGGAGCACACTTTCCTCCCCCTCGTGTGTGTGTGTGTGAGTGACCACTCAGCATGTCTACTGTACAAATAGCAAATGCATACCTACACTGCCACTCAAATTGCATCCCCTGTCTCTGAGTCTGTGTTTTCAGTTTCAATGTGGGAGAGACACAGTCTGAGAATGTGAGTGATTCAGTGGATATTTTTTTTTAGATTTTTTTTTCCGTGGAGATGAGGATCAAGTAGCTTGGACGGCGCCGCTGGGCCACATCATCCCGCCACTCTAAACCTAATCACAATAAAAGCAGAATTTGTTTACAAAGGTCGAAAAGATGATTCCTTCACTTCAATACATACTATCATGCTATACCAATAAGGGATTTGACCCCTTATTTACCAACAATGGGCATGTTTTGGTACTACTACTGAATCAGCTGGATTACTGAATTTTCTGAGAGAAACCAATCACTCACTTGCTTATTATAGACACAGAGAAGCTGCATTTTTAGGCAACTTTATTGACTTTGTTGTATTCTTAAAGGCTAAATTTCACAACATTTTGCCACATACACTGCAATCCAGCTGCTTGAGAACAAATTTACAGTTTGAGTCTGTTTCTCAATTTAGCTGTAAAAACAACAGCCCAAAGCAGTGATTTATTAAACGTTGTATTAATATGGCCTCAAGGGTAGAAAGACACACTTGGCTGTTTTGACAGAATGTGGAGGTCAGTATTTGGGGCCTGTTCCATTGTATTAAAATGGGAATATGAGTTAATAGTTTTATAGTTGGATTATTGCAGTCCATGTAAGATATTTGTGGGCACGGTGTCAGTTTATGCTGTCTTGCATGTGCTCTTCTGTGTCGCACATCACCACTCTCCACCCAAAGACAACAAAAATCTCTGGACTCCACCATCAACCTCTGCCAGCCATCTCCTAGCTATAAAACGTCATCGGCATAGGAGGCATGTTGTAAGCAGCACCTTAGCAAAGCAACAGCTTCAGTACTCGGTGTGTGTGTGTCTACAAAGGATGCAGTCAGGGACATTGTTTGCAAGTCATCCATGTTTAAGCAGCACTTGGAGCCACTGTATTTACACATGTAAAATGGAAGATTTGTTTGTAATTTTGCCATCTATGGCGTAGAGCCCAAAATGCTTCCACACAATGCTTCTTATGGCGTTTTTCCATTAACGCACACATACAGAACTTCAAATGTGTGTGGCTTTTGATTCTCGGCATGTGGCTGTTGCCACAGCCAGAAGACAAATTTAGTTTAAAAAAAAGCTGGAAGCATCAAAAAACAAAACAAACCCGTTGGCTAAACTTTTTAAACACTGCGGGTTTGTTTAGGACACCCCCGTCTGTAACTTGCAATGAGGATGATGCAGTGAATAGTGACGATTCTCTCTAATCAATCAGTAGTCTGCAGTTTTTCATGTCACCTTCTGGTATCTCCTCAGCTCGCTTGGAACCTTGACTGAGGTGGTACTAAAAACAAGTATCTGTTAGCAAGTACCAGGTACTTTTTTTATTTTTAATTTTATCTTTATTTTTTTATGGAAAACCAAAAAAGGCGAGTAGAAGTGAGTTGAGCAGATACCATGCAGTGGAAAACTGCTAGATTCTCCGGTGGAGTCAGCTTGACTTTGCTTGCTAGTGTCTTCCATTTTTATGTATAGGCTTAGTTTACTGATAGGTCAATAGGGAATGCCAAAGTTCAATCTAAAAGTGACTGTAAAACACAGCTGAAACGGTGACATGAGCTTGAATCTCTCTGGCTTATTTCCTCCCTGTTAATTGTTTTATTTCTTTATTGCTCCATCCATCCCTTTTCTCTTTGTTTCATGTCACCTTTCTTTGTTTTCCTACCATCCAGACTCTCCATCTGTTCATAATGTGGCAGTATGCCTCCACCTAAACATTCATTTAGCTTCCTACCTGTGTTCTCTTTACTCATCACTCTCCATGTCTGGCCATTTCTGTTAACATATAGTAAAATGATCCCAGGTCACATTTATGAAAGTATTTATCAAAAAATTCAAATTGAAGGTTTTTGACTTAAAACTATACAATTGTATATCAGTTTGGACCATTATTATTACTATAAATGCCCAAAAAGCTTAAATACAAAACTTATAAACATCACAGCCCTTGTCTGAACACTTTATTCTAATGGCAATGTCTACCCTGTAAATTTGTATTCTTTAAATCAAAAGAGAAGATTCAGAACACTTTATTAAAGTGTTTCATTAATTACATTTATTCACCAAAAAAAGGTATGCTCAACAATTCACTTATTTTTTTTAGATAATGAACATGTACAACACAGGCAAAGTACTTAAGCGACAGTCCTGCACTTATTTGCTAATCACCTAGCTATTTGGCACTCAATTAGTGTAATGAACAGCTTTTTATCAGGCCTTATTATATTGCATTAGTTCCTACCCAACAGCTAACAGAATGACTGGTAGATAATTCACTCATCTGCAATATTATGTACTGCATTTGCAGGTTGTGAACATTGTATCGATACATTATTGCACCGTTCCCTGTGTCAGCTCGTCCAGATGCTCTCCACATTGTTTTTTACGTTTATTCCGCTTAAGCGCATCGCAAAAACGCTAAGACGCTGTGCGTGCGCCTAAGCCGTAATATGGCATGAAAAATCCATGCTCATCAAAGGTGAAATGGTTAACTTGTTTTTGGATGTCAGGTAAATGTCAGCCTATAAGATTTGTATAAACAACTAAAATAAATAAAATGACATCCTCCTAATAATACAACCTTGGGGATTTCAGTGCAGACTTGCAAGTAAATGTGACAAATGCTAAATATCCCATGCACACACCACGCTTTTGAAATCTATTTTCTAGTCTACTTTAATTCTTGTATCCCTCTTCTCCTATGTCATCTTGTCTTATCGCTCTCCTCCATCCCTGCTGCTCCTCCCTCAGTGTTTCCACTGTTGCCAGAATGTCATCACTATCAAAATTCCCTGGTCCAAATTAACTTCTCCCCTTTCTTTCCCTCTCTCTGCCTTCCCATATTTATCTCTCTTTCTCCCTCTCAACTGTCTGCATTCCACAGATTTATGACTCTAGATAGACCTCTCTCTACCCCGCCTCACATTCCTGCCCTCCCTTCTTCTCCATTCCACCATAGATGCCTCCGGATGAACATTTTGCCTTTACCTTCTCACCCCTTTCCAACCCAACCCTCTTTCTGTATAATGAATACGTTCCACTCCAGATTCCTGACTCCAGATTGTTGGCGTCTCCTCTGGGAGCAGAGGAGAGGGGGAGAGCGAGGGGGAGTGTCAGCTGTAGACGGCTGGCCTCTCGAATGAATGACATAATTGGCATCTCAAGCATTCACTGGTCTGGAGAACGGTTGGGAAATTTAGGAACGGCTTTCCAGAGGAAGTACAATGTAGATTAAATCCCCAGTTTGGCAACATTGCCAGAATTTTGGATACCCATAAACCCTAATTGAAACCACACCATTATTTATTTTTTTGCTTTGTGAACTGGTCGCTGTAACATAAAGTTGGTCACTTACACACAGTGTACTTGTCATTTTTCCAACATGTAATCTCAGTGTGCGCTAATGAGTAAGCGAGCCCGCCAGGGAGGCGTGAGGACAGGAAGAGGAAGTGTTCTGTTGAACAATGCTGTGAATGAGACAGCATGTGGCTGTAGCAAGAGCCATAACAGGGGCGAAGGATGTGGACCTTTGAATCTGAAGGACTGTCACTCAATAAATCGGGGGATGTCAGTGGGTGTAAGGAGGATTGTTTGAAGCTTTTTTAACTTTTTAACTTGAAGATGAAGACAGCTTTTATTATTGTTGTAATATTCCCCACAGGGGCGGATTGGCCATCTGGCAATTATGGCAATGGCCAGAGGGGCCAGACCATTTTAAAAAAACAAAAAAAAAAAAAAAAAAAGTGGGCCATTCAGATTATTTTTTTAATACAAATAAATTGTCTTACAGTGCATACAATGGGCTTTTATTGCTTGCATGATTTCACGATGATGATGATGATGATGATGATGATGATGATGATGATGATGATGATGATGATGATGATGATGATGATCATTTTGCCAGTCGGCAACAATCTGGTTTGGTCGGTCTGGAAACCTGCACGTTTAGTTCTCCTGCTTCAGTTCACAATTTTGCTGGAACCAACCACAAACTGGCTTATCTACCTTGCGCGCTATTGGTGGGTTTAACATGATGATGATAGAGAAGCCACCAAGCAGCTTCTTGTTTATATTCAACATGTCTGCTACTGAAGTGCAGTAACCCCATTTTTTTATTATTTTTTTAAAGGCATGTTTTCTCTTAACTTCTCTAAACAGAACAAACTTTCCCTGGAACAATTCCTACAGCAGAAGGATGTGTTTGCCTTACTACCGACCGGCTTTGGTAAAAGCTCGCTCTGCAAAGTATGTCACCCAGATCGTTGGTCTGATTGGTTGAAGGACTTTCCAACTGCATACAGAGTCATTTGAACTATGCCCGTTGGTCAAGCCTCTTGTGTAGAGAAAAACAGAGCAGACTCCCCAGACCAATGCTCAATCTCAAATCTATTGAGCTTGGCTGCAAACTGCAAACGGGTCAATTTGACCCAAGGACAACATGAGGGTTAAACAACTGGACTTTTGGGGCGTATCCGGCATGTCCCAGATGTGAAAACCCCCTTACTGGACTACTTAATATTATAATATTCCATGATATTTTGTATTTTGAATTGTTACCTGCCACCAGAATTGTGATTTCCTTGCCATAAATATAGATGTTTTTACCATAAATTGGTGCCTAAAAATGTATCAGAATGCAGGAATTTAAGTCTTTTACCCTCAATTTCTTGGGAGGACACCCGGCCTGTGTTTCACCACAGGCCAATTCTGACCAAGGAAAAACCATGATGTATAATCACAAGCAGCCATAAAAACTTATTTTAAATTAGAGAGTTAAGTGACGGGAGACCAGACAGACAATATGTACAGTGTCAAAAGAGAGAAACACGGACAATCGAACAGACTGATGTGACGACAAAGAACAACATACTGTGGAGAATGGCAGTAACAGTATAAAACAGCATAACTAGGCAGTGTGTCTCAATTTGTCATAAACGTGTGCTCTTTAAAAAGTAGTAAGGATTGTTTGCCAGTTATTTACATTAAATATTAAATATGTTACATAAGCATGTAACATACATGTTACTGCTTATACCATTTCACCATCTGTACACAAATGTAATTAGTGAATGCACGTGTCCGTGGGTGGGGCTGCATGGTCGTGGTAATGTGGGCTAGTGTGGCTACAGTGCCAAGGCTGAATTTTTTTCCGCTCCTGATCTCCCTCTAAATTGCTCAAATAAAACCTCTACTAGGCCACCTTCTGTGACTCTGTAATACAGCGTGGCTTCTTTGGTCTAGGTAAGATTACTTTTGCTGTTTTTAAAATCAAGCAGCTGTAAAAAAAAAAAAAAGTGTATTCTGTATAAAATTGAAAGTGTAGGAACCCTGTGAAATAGCTGAGTGAAGCAGCGTGGGTCATTTCACAGATACCACTTTTGCTGGCATCAGGTAAGGGAAATCTGATTCTGGCCTTGGGCCACATCACACATACATTATGTAAGTATGTATGTTGAGGTAGGTACTGTATGTTCCTTAAATTTGACTTTTTCCTTGCATTATCATTCTTTCCACTTTGATGGTGTATTGTTACCTGACGCCTAAAACATTATAAGAACTTGATAATAGGCATGCAGTTTTTACGTCAATGTATGTCTCAAGGAAGCATTAAGCCCCCTAGAAAAGATTCATGTTCGTAGACAACCACATCTCCCAGAGTTAGCGTTATACACTTGTTTCTAAATACTTACTGAACATTTCTGTTTATTATTATCTTGTGTTTTGTTGCAGTTGAGTTAAACCCAAGGGGGTAAGCGAGCGTTCACGCAGCGTAGCTCCTATGGCGCCATTTTAATGCTATCAAGCACTCGCCAGCCATTAGCGTTCCATTGACAGCCATTCATTTTGGCGCCACTTTGACAGTGAATAACTTTACATCTCAAGCGTTTAAAAACTTTAGTTGTCCATTGTTCATATCTTAAGAAACACAACAATGTATAAAAGGCTCCATTACCTTATATCTCACGTTATGGCTCCGTAGCAGACGTTTTTGATTGTGTCATAACTGACTTGCTGTCGCATAGTTGACAGGTCACCATTTTGTCAGGAGAAGCATGCAGACAGTTGCGACTTCCATTATCTGTTTACATTTAATTATTAATGTTAACTAGCATTTTAGTTAACATTGGCACTGGCTAATTATTGCTATCTCTTTTATATATACCTACATTCTCCATCTCTGCAAGATTCAGAATGATATTTCTTTTGGCACAGCTACCAGAAGACTTACAACTTTCAGATAGGTTGCTCTTGTAACATCTATGTCGTCAAGCTCAGTTGGAGGCTGCGCAGTAATACTTAGCTATCACCAGAAAACTGCTTCTAATGGTGCTTTTCCATTGCGTGGTATCTACTCTACTCGCCTCGACTCTACTTGCATTTTTTGGTTTTTCATTACGAAAAAAAGTCCCTGGGACCTGCTACCAGGTACTTTTTTTCGTACTACCTCAGTCGAGGTTCTAAGCGAGCTGATGCGATACTAAAAGGTGACGTGGAAACCTGCAGGCTGCTGGTTGGTCGGATCGCTGCGTTGTTAGCAGACGAGTGCGGAGTGTGTGTCCGGAACAAACGGGACATTTAAAAAAAAAAAAAATTCTAGCCAGACACAGACAGATTATCTACTCTCTGCACTATTCTCACTTTAACTGTTCAATATTAAGGGCTATATATTAGGGGATTTATGTTGTTTCCAATATTGCACACTGTTACTTTAAAAAAACAAGACCATATATCAAAGAAAAGTTTTTATTTAGCTATTCAAGTAGCGCATCAAACCCTCCCGTCCATCCCGGTCTTCTTCCCCTGCACCCTGTGACAGTGTCCCCCCCGGCTCTGCTGTCCCAGATGCATCCCAGTCGTTGTCATAAGCCATGACTCTCATAAAGATTATACGAAGCCCAGCAGGTCAGAACCAGAGATTTCACCCGTCGGACATCGCCCACCAGACGGTCTGCGGCGGCGGTTTTGCAAAGCGTGAATGCTCTGAAACACAAACGGTACACAGCAGACATATTTTGGTGTGTAATCATGGTTGCTAAAGTTCATGTACTTTATATAGCGTATAGTAAATACTGATCGGGGTCCCTAACACATGCAAATGTTAGCTAACGTTACCAGGAAACTTAACTTACCCTTTGGTGTCGGTGAACAACAGTCATGTCGAAGTCTGAACACCGTCGGAATTCCCAAACTCCTGTTTTTTTTAGCGGTGATTTTAGTTGCTTCCTTTAGCTTCTTTTGAAACAAAACATTGGCGAGTAGCCGATGCTGTTGTGAATCACGTTGAAAATTACGTCATCACGCGTAGCTATGGTAACCAGCCACGCTGAGGCGTTACTCAATCTGCAATGGAAAACCGACCGAAAATGCGTCTAACCGAGTAAAGGCGAGTCAAGCCGTGTCGAGCCGAGTTGTTACCATCAATGGAAAAACGCCATAATATCCTTCACTGGTCTCCGTCCAGAACAACGAGATCTGTTGGTCCATCTCTTTAACTGTCTATGGTTAAACCTTTGTGTCTGTCTAGTCTCACATTGCCAGATCTCCACAGCAATGCGGAAGAGGGTCTGGCCAGACAGCATTCTGGGATACAAGAAAAACTTGCTGTGGTTTATTGGCAATTCTTTAAATCAATCACAATTGCCTTGGGTGGCCCTAAGCGCTGGACGCAATAACAGTGCCTCTGCAAAATAGCCTCGGGAAGGTTCTACTTGTTCTAGTCTTGCAACAGAAAACTCAAATTTGACAGATCTATCTAGCTAGCTGTCTGGATTTACCTAGCAGAGATCTGAGGAGCAGTTAATTATAGTCCTCAGAAATGTAGTAGAGTTTAGAATGCCAACACAAAGAAAGCGGAAGGTGAGGGACATCTGGCCCAAAATAAGGGACATCAGGCGCTTCTTCAGCCGGCACCAGAGCAATTCCCTAAATGTCTGTCAGAAAGGCCTTTTAAAAATAAATTGTTTTGCTAAACACTATTTGGAGTACTGCAAGATAAGAACAGCCTAGTCACACTCCAATATGTTTACTTTTAAACAACCCTCAGCCACACTGTTGACCATGCTAATATTTGGTAACACTTCACATTTATTTTAGTATTTACTAAAATAGCGTTGGTTAAATACAGCACATAATTAAACAAACATTACATAATCAAAACTTGAATTTGAATCTTTTGTCAGTGACGCTCACTGATTTCAAGATTCAAATATTGCACTTATTTTTGTTGTTTTGCCAAAAAGGTAAAGGAACTTAATTGCGTTCAGCGACCATGGAAAGTTGTACCAGTCTCACAGCCACAACGCTGCATGCGTTGTCGTGAACACATGCAGCCATTTTCTCAATATGGAACCACTTGCGCGTCCGTGACCGATATAAGACGTATAAGATTTCCGCGAAATGCAAGCCTGTCTCCACCTCATCAATTAGTTTAGCAAAGGAGTTTAGCCTGTGTGGAGGACGGCCGGTTTAATCTGCCAGTCCTCATCGATAAAGTGGCATGTGTCACGTATCTCTCCACTGAGTAACTTCCAGCAGAGAGCAATGAGATTAAAGCGCAACTTGCAAGTGCAAAGTTAGCACTAGCAAGTTAACTAGCAATTGAGAAATATATTGTATAACCTACCTTTTTATTTTGCCATGCAACAAAGGTTTTTTTACTTTTCTTAATTGTTAAACTGTTTAACTGAGTATCAATTGGTCAGAGTTATTGTTAGTTAAAGGTTAAACTGTTAATTATTAACATCCCTAAAAAATAAAAGTATCTTGGATCACCGCTACTCTGAAAAAGTGTTCTTCGTGACAGTATCAGCTTCAAGCTCGGTGACTGGATGTGGATGCAGCACAGGCTGACTTTCCTGTCCTTGTAGCTCTTCCAGAGAATTAATTGGAAGAAATGGACCACAAAATGGCTGTACATGACCATGGAGATGGCAGTGCACAATCACGCCATCGTCTACTGGAGTTACTGACCACCAACCCTT
Source organism: Etheostoma perlongum (assembly GCA_026937815.1). NCBI lineage: Eukaryota > Metazoa > Chordata > Actinopteri > Perciformes > Percidae > Etheostoma > Etheostoma perlongum. The sequence continues at coordinate 21,507,666 of CM049372.1, read as the reverse complement.
TGTCTAGGGCAGAGATTTGCACTGACAGTGCAAGACAGTGCAAATTGTACACTATTGTAATTTTGAACACAGCTCATGTCCTTATGGCTTGTCATCCCCTTTCTTTCAAGAAAATGTTTTTTCCCCACAATGAATTTACAGCACTAGGATCTCGTGGCCAATTGATCAAGCTTCATCCTCACTCCAACTACACTTAATATGCACATTAACCATTATCTCAAAATATTTTTTTTAAATACTATTCATTTTCCTATTATTTGAAAGTAGTGATGTTTATATTATGATTTAGCTGTGAAATTTTCACAACTGTCAAAGCTTTCATCTCTTATTCAGACTGAATAATGCCACCATGAACGAATGAAACCGCAACATTTGTTGTTTTAAAAAGTACTAATGTTTCATTTTGTGAATGATGCTGCACTTATATCTGTAAAAAGGAGTATTACTCTGAATGATCCTGATCCATCAAACTGTGATGGAGTTTCCCAAAAGAGCATCCTCTCAGGAGTTAAAGGAGGAACATCAGACTTCTCCCGCCTGCTATCCCTTTTCCCAACGAACAGAGTGAGCCGTTAAGCAGACATTGCAAATGGAGACTCCCTTGAGAACCCCCCCCCCCCCATTTAAGATCTGTCACCCTTTGACCAGAACTAATGCGCTAACCTTCAGTCTGACCTTTGTATTCAGGCAGACAGACACAATACAAAGCTCCCACCCCCCTAACTGCCTCCTTTATGTGGTCTAAGGCCTCTTTTACATTTGTTTTGTAATGTATACTTAGGGCCTTGTTTTTTGTATTACACAGTATATTTATCATATATAATTTGTGATTTATGTATATTGCATTGTTACACCAGTGGGGCTGTATTTATATTTAGTATAAGTGATATTGCAGAGGTTTTTGTCCTACATATATACTACTACATAAAATTAGAAAACACTTTTTTTTTTTTTTTTTTTTTTTTTTTTTTTTTTTTTTTGCACCCAACTGTGTTGTAGCATGGGCTTCACTTCCACTATCCAATGCATGGATAACAGGGGGCGAGTTAACATCGGGGTCCGACTATTCTCTTCTCTAAAAAGTGTTGGGGTAGTCAGCGAAACCCATATAGTGGAACACAAGGCCACTTGTGCCCGTACGCATCCACTCCACAAATTCAAAGTGTCACATATGAAGGTGAAAGGCCCGGACGCAGATTTCATGTCTGACAGCCACTCAGGTCTGGTGTAATTGTATAGGTTTAATGGTGATAATGTGAATACGCTAGGGGGCATATCCCAACCTTCAACACGATGAAGAGTTATTTATTTAATTCACAGGGAATCAAAGTAACGACTGCTCTGTGTCGACAGGACAAACGTGACATTCACACATGAAGATGTATCTTTATTTTTTATTATTTTTAAGATGATTGTTTTGGGCATTTTTAAGCCTTTATTGTCACAGGATAGATGAAGGGGGAGAGAGATGGGGAATGACATACAGCAGGGGCCGCAGGTTGGAGTTGAACCTCTACATATGTGCGCCCGCTCTACCAACTGAGCGAACTTGGCCACATGAAGATACATCTTTGAAAACCATTTAACTGTTACTTATTGGAAGATTTTTTTTTAAATACATTTTCACAGGTACTGCGATATAACAAATTGTTTCTTTACTTGTTTTTGTCTTAAAATGTTGGTTTGCAAGCTCAAAGGTGTGGGCTCAAACAGACTACTACTACTACTACGGATGGGAAGCTATAGCTCTGAAGCTTAAGAATATATTGTCTGGGTCTGGGTAGCTACCAGAAAGTGGTAAAGACATTATCCCAGCATGTAACTTGCTTAGATAGGCTTGGTTTGGTGTGACTGTTCGTTTGATTTATGGCTTGTTTCAGACTGGATTGGGTTGACTCATCTACAAGTCGTCCTAAAACGGCAGCTGTTTCAAATCTTTTTAACAAACAATGGAGCAGTGTTGACTTCTTTTTGACCTGTTAACTACTATTACAGCTTGGTTTAAGATGAGGGCAACTTTGGGTGTTTAACTGACTGAATCGGCAACATTTAATGAAAAACCTAATGTGAGCTCTTAATAGACAAGCTTTGTTTTGAAACCATTGTATGGTTAAAAAAGAGCTAAAACAAGACAAAATGTTACTGATAAATTTTCATCCAAAAGGTCAGGAATAATTACAATCCTTTTTATCTCTCATTAGGAAGAACAGAGGAAGTCTATGCAGAATCCCCTTCCAAACTATTTAGGGGAGTCCGTGGTGATGGTAACATGGTTGTCATCTGCTTAGTTGTTTACAGGACACTGTTTCACAGACAGATTTATTGTCACTCTTACTGTTGAAGTGAAAAGTTTGTGGTAGGGATGATGATCCAGGGACAACACTGAGGGCAGCTTCATCCCAGGGCTTCCTGGTTGTTTACTGATATCTTCTTGACCTAGCTTTCCCTGTTAGGATCTGAATATGTCTGGTCCCCTGCCAGCCCTGAGTCACCATGGGCTGCCTGCTCACGTGGCAGCTATTCAACACTGCTGGGTCCTCACATGGTGCTAAAATGAGATTTTATTCCTTATTGATGCTAGGGTCCACAGTGGTAGAGTCTGCATAAGCCCAGATAAGATTATCAACATATTTAGGAATGTTTATCTAAATCCTTGTGGGGCTTCTGTAAAACGATATAGAAATCTGCAGGGGCAGTATTGGCTACAATACTTTACACAGAGGTTTTCCAAACATTTCTCAGACCGCCTTTGTCTTTTTAAAATATACTGATGTATTCTCTTAAACAGAGGTGGGTAGTAACGAGTTACATTTACTCCGTTACATTTTGACTTTTTTGAAAAAAATATACTTCTAGGAGTAGTTTTAAATCACTATACTTTTACTTTTACTTGAGTAGATTAGTGAAGAAGAAACTGTACTCTTACTCCACTACCTCAGGCTACAATGAGCTTGTTAGTTTTCTTTTTACCTCTTTAGTATTCTACGCGTCATTGTTTTTATCCCCCCCGTGTACGGCTCATTTTAATGTTTTATTTTGACAGAGAGAGAGACTTCCACTAAAGGCTCTACCACGTGACTGTGTTTCACCAATCAAACGGCGTTGTGCAGCCTCGTCACGCGACCGTACTCGATCTCAGCGGCGGCCGCGGGACGTGTTAGCTTGACCGTCGTTAGAATCAACCATCGGCAATGCAGACACAGACGAGGAGGAACATCCCCGGCCTCATATTTAAAGCATGTTTACCTTTTAATAAAAGTGCGAAACAGCTCTACATTATGCGGCGCCTTCTGTGTCGACCAAAACAAACTCAACATCTAACTTGAGAAAACATGTAGCAGTTATTTTTGTTTTTGTTGTGGATAGGCGAATGTTTGTCATATATATATATATATATATATATATATATATATATATATATATATAGATATATATATATATATATATATATATATATATATAGATATAGATATATATAGATATATATAGATATATATATATATATAATATATATAGATGTTTAATATATATATATAGAGATATAGATATAGATATAGATATAGATATATTTATATATATATATATATATATTCCATCAAAATTGATGTTTAAGTCTCTTCACTTAAGCTATTTTGTAATTAAAAAATTAGTTCTAATGTATTTTATTGATTGGATGAACTATAATTTGCCTAAAGATGATTATTTTTTATTTTTGTCGGTCTGATTAATGCTTGTGTTAAGAAATAAATCAGACGTTACTCAACAGTTACTCCTTGAGTAGTTTTTTCATCAAGGACTTTTTTACTCTTACTCAAGTAATTATTTGGATGACTACTTTTACTTGAGTCATATTATTGTGAAGTAACAGTACTTTTACTTGAGTACAATTTTTGGCTACTCTACCCACCTCTGCTCTTAAACCTTTCTTTTCTTTTTAAATTTCTTTTTGTACTTTGCTAGTGATGGCAGTGATATAGCAACTCAGCACTGCTGAATTGCTAAAGATTGAACAGAGAAACCTTCTGAAACAAAGGCACCAAGGAGCCCTTCATAGAAGAGGCTTTCCACAGATTTCAGGCATGTTCATCAGCCCATCTATAATGCAGTTCTCTAGCGCAAAGAACATTATCACGCTAATGCAAACACATGTCCAGATGGATTTACCTTGCTGTTGCTTACATTCTCATGGTACTCACACTAGTTTGTCACCCTTCTGTTTTTTAAATGTGAGACCTGCAGTACCATCAGATGTTTTTACCAAATTTTTTTGTTTTTGTCACAAAAACCTCGCTGGTAGTTTTATCGCTAAAAATGTGTTCACCGGTTGTCGTTATTCCTCCATTGTCATTGTCCCCTTAAACCTATTCGTAGCCACCATTGTCAGTAGCAGCAGCCTGCTGTGTCTGGTAGCACAGTTGGTGAGAGGACATTGATGACAATGAGAGGCTTCCCCCGTTATGGGAATTGTGGCTGAGACACTGGAGCAGTGTGCAGGTTAATCCCTTAATCTTTATTAGCATAGTTTGGTAACCAGAGAGTCAAGTCTGTATTATTGCTTAGCACACTCAGGCCGCATTTCCAGCTGGTATTAAAATCCGATCTGAGTTATCCAATCACAAGTGGACAACTCTAAGTACGGGTGTTTCCACCTGGAAGTAGAATGTGTCTCCTAATGCTTCTTGAGTGACCATAATTTTCCGTTTTGTGTTTGTGTAAAACACATACACATTCTTCTGAAAAACAAGTTGTTTAGATTTGCTTAGTCCTCACACACAAACAGACACACCGTTTTATGTGCATACAAAATCATACAGGCAAACCAAAGTTGTGTGTGTGTTGCCTACAGTCTGTCAGACAGGAGAGAAAGAGGTTTTAGGTATTGTATTGAAGGTCCCATGACATGGTCCTCTTTGGATGCTTTTATATAGACCTTAGTGGTCCTGTAATGCCATATCTGAAGTCTCTTTCCAAAAATTCAGCCTTGGTGCAGAATTACTCTAGAGCCAGTCCCACAATGAGCTTTCCTTAGGACGTGTGCCATTTCTGAGTCTGTAGCTTTTGAGGAGGAGGGGGGGGTGGAGGTGGGGGTGTGACCTTGACCAGCTGCCACTTTAACCATTTGAAAGCCATTTCCTCAAAGGCAGAGCAGGATACCCAGGACTCAGTTTACACCTATTGCCATTTCTAGCTGCTGGGGGAAAAGATATTAATGTTAAAAAAACTCCATAAAGTGAAATTGTCATGTTTCACCGTTTTACGGCTGCTGCTTTGACCACTCAGGCTCGCCAGTTTTTAAATAGCAAAAGGAGAAGTAGCGACGTAACCCTAAATCAACATAACTTTTATTTGTTTACAACAAAACTGCACAGAGCCCTTATTTTAAATAACATTTCAAACTAATAGAATGAAGTTTATCACTAAACCTCTGCAGCTAACCTGGAATACATGTGCACAAAATAGCCTTATGTATATCTTCAAGGCAAAGGTTAAGTCCTAAGATGGTGACCTATTTTAACTTTGGTGTCTGATTTTTGTCTCAGAGTTGGATTGTCTGTCCACAAATGTTCCGCCAAGATTTCAGGCCTCTGTTCCTCCAGTTATTCTCCACTCTGCCGACAACACAGTGTCCGTTTTGTCCCACTGGAGGCTTTTCTGGCTGCCTCCGATTTGGCCTGCGCCCATACTGTCGGCTTTGGCAGTGTAATTTCCCCTGACAAGCTGATGGTTAGTGTGCATCCAGTTGGCCCAGTTAGTGCAATTTGGTTTGTGTTGAGATCTATTCCCATGTTGTGATGTTTCAGTAGTGGTGCTTGTTTCTCATTTGTGACAGGTCCACATGCTCTAACACGATCTATTGTTTAATCCATGTAGCCTACATGATGCCTCCAGCACAGCACTGTTTTGGCATAGGGGTAACTGGATTTCTGTGCTCATATAAACATCTGAAATGGTCAAAAAGTCATGCCAGCTCTGTGACCCTTTGTTGGATAACTGTATGAGAATTATCTCTTTAAAGCTAGTATATTCATAGCCTACAGTGGGTACGGAAAGTATTCAGACCCCTTTAAATTTTTCACTCTTTGTTTCATTGCAGCCTTTTTCCAAAAATCAAAAAAGTTCATTTTATTTCTCAGTAATGTACACTCAGCAACCCATCTTGACAGAAAAAAACAGAAATTTAGAAATTTTTGCATATTTATTAAAAAACAAAAACTGAAATATCACATGGTCATAAGTATTCAGACCCTTTGTTCAGTATTTAGTAGAAGCACCCTTTTGATCTAATACAGCCATGAGTCGTTTTTTGGGAAAGATGCAACAAGTTTCTCACATCTGCCTCTGCCATTCCTCCTTGCAGATCCTCTCCAGTTCTGTCAGGTTGGATGGTAAACGTTGGTGGACAGTCATTTTCAGGTCTCTCCAGAGATGCTCAATTGGGTTTAAGTCAGGGCTCTGGCTGGGCCATTCAAGAACAGCCACAGAGTTGTTGTGAAGCCACTCCTTCGTTATTTTAGCGGTGTGCTTAGGGTCATTGTCTTGTTGGAAGGTAAACCTTCGGCCCAGTCTGAGGTCCAGAGCACTCTGGAAAAGGTTTTCAGGATATCCCTGTACTTGGCCGCATTCATCTTTCCCTCGATTGCAACCAGTCGTCCTGTCCCTGCAGCTGAAAAACCCCCCACAGCATGATGCTGCCACCACCATGCTTCACTGTTGAGACTGTATTGGACAGGTGATGAGCAGTGCCTGGTTTTCTCCACACATACCGCTTAGAATTAAGGCCAAAAGTTCTATCTTGGTCTCATCAGACCAGAGGATTTTATTTATCACCATCTTGGAGTCCTTCAGGTTTTTTTAGCAAACTCCATGCGGGCTTTCATGTGTCTTGCACTGAGGAGAGGCTTCCTTCGGGCCACTCTGCCATAAAGCCCCGACTGGTGGATTGCTGCAGTGATGGTTGACTTACTACAACTTTCTCCCATCTCCCGACTGCATCTCTGGAGCTTAGCCACAGTGACCATTGGGTTCTTCTTTGCCTCTCTCACCAAGGCTCTTCTCCCGATAGCTCAGTTTGGCCGGACGGCCAGCTCTAGGAAGGGTTCTGGTCGTCCCAAGCGTCTTCCATTTGAGGATTATGGAGGCCACTGTGCTCTTAGGAACCTTAAGTGCAGCAGAAATTTTTTTGTAACCTTGACCAGATCTGTGCCTTGCCACAATTCTGTCTCTGAGCTCTTCAGGCAGTTCCTTTGACCTCATGATTGTCATTTGCTCTGACATGCACTGTGAGCTGTAAGGTCTTATATGACAGGTGTGTGGCTTTCCTAATCAAGTCAATCAGTATAATCAAACACAGCTGGACTCCAATGAAGGTGTAGAACCATCTCAAGGATGATCAGAAGAAATAGACAGCACCTGAGTTACATATGAGGGTCACGGCAAAGGGTCTGAATACTTATGACCATGTGATATTTCAGTTTTTGTTTTTTAATAAATATGCAAAAATTTCTAAATTTCTGTTTTTTTCTGTCAAGATGGGTTGCTGAGTGTACATTACTGAGAAATAAAATGAACTTTTTTGATTTTTGGAAAAAGGCTGCAATGAAACAAAGAGTGAAAAATTTAAAGGGGTCTGAATACTTTCCGTACCCACTGTATGTATCTTGTTTTCTAACTGAAGCTAGTGCTTGTAAATAATGCATACAGCAGCATACAATAACACTTTCACTACAGGTTTCAGAGCTTTATTATTTTCTTATATCTAATATTGTGGTGTGCCTTTATTAGACAATGGTAGAGGGGAAGTGGCAGATGGTGTATGCCTTTACATCCAATTGAGCTGCTTGGGCAAGTTGGACTTGCATCTTTTGTTTAACTTGTGTGTAAATCTTTTTTTTTTTAAACAGTGATAAAGGCCATACTACAGGTGAGAAAGAAAGGGGTCTCCTGTACCTGTATTGATAATGAAGAAGTGCCTGCTCATGACCATGAATTGAACAAAGTAAATATAGAACGTGGATGGAAACACTTGCAGAGAGATTAAACGGTTTTCTAAAGTTAAGCACCACCTCCAATTCATTGACAGTTGTTTTTATTACCTTTTTTTATTATCCTGTTTTTCTCCGCCACACCTCTTAATTGTTGCTGCTTGGCCGGCTTTGTCTCGCTCTATAACTGTCACAGGATCGTCTAGCCAGCTCCAAACAAAGCATCGGCCTGCATCAGTTCACCTAGGCCCTCCAACAGGAGGGAGACATTTGAAAGATAGAAAAGATAACAGCAGACAAACCCAAGCACAAGCTTACTCTTAACTTACTCCGTTTTTGTTGAAAGCCTGTGTGTGTGTGTGTGTGTGTGTGTGTGTGTGTGTGTGTGTGTGTGTGTGTTTGTGAACCCCCCAGGGACTTGCCTCAAACAGAAAAGAGTGCTTGTCTACTCAATATTTTACAAGGAAAAACTCTTAAGACTGGTCTCCTTGCCTGTGATGGGACAGTGAGGATGGACAAACCATTATGTTGGCAAAAAGACAGCAGTAATCACTCAAGGAAAAAAAAAAATTATAAATAATGAAATATTTGAGTTAGCTGGGCTTTTACTAAAAATATTACAAGAGAGACGTTGAGTGCGAGAGAGTTTGTAATTTAACTTGCACAGAGAGAGATGTACTGTATACTCTCTTAGAATAGCTATTCAATGGAAAAATGACATTCTATTGAAACGTGACTGTGTATAGTTAGTGACTGCCAATTTGTTTGTGCAATCAGTCTCTGGCCTGTTCTTAAAAGAATCTTATTTTCCACCCACATCTCATTTTTAACCTGTCATTAACACCTCTTTGTATGTCTTCTCTTTCAGTCCTGTGTGCAAAGAATCTGGCAAAGAAAGACTTCTTCCGTAAGTAGAGCCTATTTTTACATGTTGCTATTCCTGTCCTATTCCCACCCTTGTGCATTAGAATGGGCTTTGTCAGCAGTGGCAGATTGCTTAGCTTTTGAAGCTGTGCTGTAAATGAAGTCCCCCAGGAGCTGTCTGTCTGTAATATACCCTGGGAGGCTTGGCACGCACAGGGACCCGTCGCTAACCTAGGCGAGTAATAGGTATCAGGTCCACTGGTTTAGAAACACTAGACTTAATTAAACAGGGTTTAATTAAATTGGACAGAAATTACACCTAAAAGCAATTACATGAGAATAAACGCAAACTTCACTGTGTAGTCAAGGAGACATTTCATCCTCTGATTCTGAATTCTGCCGTTAAAACATCACATGGCATGTCAAATCATTCAATTTTGTAGTGGTTGAAAATAAGGAGACTTAAATATGTTAGTAAGTGGTTCAAGTGGGCTCTTTGTAGCCTTGTTTGGCTTTCTATTAGAAAACAAGCTAATGATGATAAAGAGAAACTGAAGTGTGCTACACCATAGTGAGATTTGACTCAAACATGTGGACACAAACAACACAAGTGGACACGGGAGGAAGTAGTATGTTTTCCTTCTGGCTTCTAATTTGCTATTGGTTAACGTTTAGCTTTTGGCCATTTTTTTAACCTCAGTTTAAGTGATTAGGACAGAACGCTATCCTCTGCCGTTGTCTTTAATGTATGATGAGACATGTTATGTAGTTCCACTGATGAGAAATATTTCACAAAAGAATACCCTGAAGCAACACAAAACGTTTACCCTAATTGGCAGTTATGTTGTGGTAAAAAACCTAAATTGCAACATTAGCAGGGTATTTTGTTTTTCCATTAACCTGGACGTCCTTGATACAGACAATAGCGAGTTCATTTTTGTCTTACATGCGCACAAACACACAATTGCATGTGCACACACGCACACACACTCACATGCATACATATAACCACAACGAGGGAAGTCCCACAAAAGCATAAGGGTGACTGGACAGGTTTGACTTGTGTGAAGTATCGGTGCCCAGAGGTGTATATACTCTGACACAAATAAAATACACATACAGACATGCACAGTGATACAGAGAACACCTGATAAACTCACTGAGAAGAATCCATTATCAGATTTACAACTGAATAAGATACTGTGAAAAACTTGCCTTGTTGTTGTAGATAGGTAGTTATAGTACATACACAAACAACATAATAGTGAAATAAAAATGGCATCAATACAATGCACACATACTGTGTATTGTATCAATTGATTCTGTGTGAGTATCTCAATCTACATAGGATTCTTTGAATGTCCCAGTTTATAACTAAACTTTATTTACGATTTGAGTTTCCAAAGAGTCCTCAGACCACACCAAGGCATCCTTTCCCTCCGGCTTTTATACCAGAATAGTATTATGATCGGAGGTATCTAGAGGAGCTTAGCATAACAAAGGTCCAGCACAGTACCATATCTTCTAGGGCTGGTAACATACTGAAAAAAATGACGGGGACTTATCCATAGAGCAGTGATTTAATCCCCCTATAATAAAGTTATGTGCATCAGGGGATATGCTCTGCAAATGCGGCATCACTTTTATGGTGCCTTCACACTCAGGCAAAACTAATATTTAATCACATTACTCACGTCAGTCTAAAGCTGTAGACACTATTTCTTTATAACCACTATTGCTGCTTTGTACCTGTTGTGGACGTGTGTTGTGTCTGGATTATTGACATCATTCGAAAGGGGCAAAAAGCACAGTAAATTTCACTGCCTTCTCCATTAAGTATTGTTACGTCTGCTTGACTGCTGCTAAATGCTGGTTTTGAAATGGAGTTCAAGGCTTTGTCTGCTGTTATTATAGCAGTATGAAACCAAAAACAGGTTTTGCCGTAAATTAAATGCAATGGACGGTTAAAAATGTGGCAAAAAATTACATCGTTATGACAATTTGTAATTATTACTTTGTTAGGTTTGTCCGCAAGACAACAAGCAAACTTCTTAAACGCTATTTTCTGAATGAAGTTTGGATCAATCAGGGCTATGCTAACATTGTAGCTGCTCCATCAACAACAACAACTGACACATCATTTCAGAACTTAACAGGCAGTCCAACTTCCTTGCATTCTTTTCCCCAAGAAAGTCCGGTCATTGTACAAATAATGAGGGGCTATAGAGCTCTGGGTGTCCACAGACAGCTACAGTAACTGGTTCCGTCATTTCTGATCCTTGTATGTAATCGCATTGCAGAATTTGCACAAAAACACCTGGGTGTGAATACGGCATTATGGGGACTGATGTTGCACTGTCCATGTTTGCTTTAAGGTGGATATAAACAACTGTGATTAAATAATTGTGAAAATCATCCTGGCAGATAAAAAGGGTGCAGAAAACAGCTAAACTATATAAAAAATCAGGGACATTCACGGCTGTACTTAGTCTCTGAGGCTGCTTGTTCTCCATGTCTTTTACCTCAACAATTTGTTAAACTGGCCTGTCCTGCAAGATGTTTGGAGTGGTTGGACAGGCCATTGTTTGATATATGGTTTCAAACTAGATTAATTAAAGTTTAAAAAATGAAAGCGTATAAAAATAGGGATGTGACCAAGATTAATAGAAAAAGACATCTGCATGATCAGGCCAGTGACCTTCCCTGTAGTGTCCTCTTATAGAAAGTTTTTTCAGATGGACACAGCAATGCGTACATCAAATGTGAAAGGATAAACTGCTTGGCTTTAGTCAACAAGTGTTTCTGTTAGAGAGGGGAACGCAATTTAATGTTTAACTGCATTTAACAGACAATCCCTTTAGTCTTAAAAAAAGGAGCAAGAGGGAGTGTGTTCAAAAAAAAGAACTGAAGGGACTTATGTAAAGTAATTTTAGGGTATGAGTAAAGTGTTTACAACTACAATTGCCAACTGAACTTTCTGTGAATTGTGACAACCAGAGATATACTTGTGACTGTTGGATATAATTTATCCACCTGCCATACATTTTATGTAGGCTAATAGTATGTACTGGTCATGTTGTTTTAATACAATGTTGGTAGTGTGGACGTGCAAGGTGTTCCAGGAAAGACAGTGGCTGCATGTGTCCATGACAATGCAAGTAACATCTATGCTGGCGACCGGTACGTAAGTCTGCAGCTGTCTGCGAAAGTATGTCAGAGCCGGCTAATGATCGGTTAACGAGATGCCGGCTATTGGTCAGACATAAAAGCTAAATTAGCATCCCTAGTCTCATAAAAATCAGTCAAATGGGGCTTGAATGTGTCATTGCGACACATTTCCTCCGTGAGAGGGGTATCTGTGACCTTGCTAAGGACTCTAGACTAACTGTTTTTACTAGGAGCACTGTCGCCCCTAACTGAAAATGTTAGGGACACAGGCAGAAAATTTAGGGGCACCCACCTTAAATCAACCTGCAACGCACCACATTTCTCCGATTTTAACTGTATTACTGATAAATGTTTTGGCAATAAATGCAGAAACTACAATCTGCTTTCATATTGTAGTTTACAGTCACATTTTAAATGAATGGTGCTTAAACTTAACAAATGCACATTGTGCAAATGCACAAATTTAAACAAAGTATTCTTATTGGTAGTTTACTGTATAACTGCCTTGGCCTCATCCCTCCCTCCTCTCTCTTTTTTTGTTAACTGAAATAGCAAAACACTGAACCCCAAGTTGCTCCCCAGATGCTGTATGTATATCTGTCCACTGCTCCTAATGCTTAAGATGGGTTAAATGCAGTGATATTATTTCAATACATTGTGCTGTGTGACGGTTAAAAAAATATATAATTTTTAGTTTTTGAACTTCCATGGAAAAGGGGGCTACTATACTGTTGTTCCCAAACGCACTTGAATGCAGCTTTTATTCAGAGAGAAAGAAAAGAGACCAATCGACTGTGCTTTGTTGTTTGGCAAACATTCAGCTGTTACACAAACTCCTGGGCAGTTTTCAGTGCTTGTGTTTGGTGTTTTTTTGGGGGTAAAAAATGGCAGCTGACATGCACACGGGAGCTTGGATCGTTTGGTCACTATTTTTTAGTATCCGTTGTTTCTTCAGCTGGGTCTAACAACACAGCTGCAGTGGACACCTCCAACAGTGTTCAGTACATCTAACTGAACAGCGATCTGTCAGGACAAAGAGAAAGCGTGGCTCGAGAGCAGGAATTAAACGCTGTGTTCGTGCAAGAGGATTTAAGCCCCCACTACCTCTCTAATGTGAGATTGCTAAGGAACAAATTAGATGAACTCCACGCCTCTACGCAATACCTGAATGAATACAGAGACAGTTGTCTGTTGTGCTTCCCTGGGACTTGGTAAAACCGTACAGTGAACAATGAGACTTGCCCTTCCTGGTTTTGGTACACCGTTAAGAGTTGACAGAGATCAACAACCCACAGGGAAATCAATTAGTGGAGGATTGTGCATGTACAAGACACCATATTGTGTGAACTATTTGTATGTCTAGTGTATATTCCCCCTACGCAAACTACAAAGAGGCTGCAGATGCGGTATACCACCAAAAACAAGAATTGGAGGCAGCGTCCGCAGATACTCCTAAACTTATTCTGGGTGACTTTAATGGCTACTCCTTGTCATCTGCACTATCAGCAGTATGTGAAGGGCACCACGCGAGGGTCAAAAACAATCAATCTTTGTTATGGCAATATAAAAAATGCCTACAAAGCAGTCAACAAACCACCGATAGGTGGGTCAGATCATAACACTGTCTTTTTATTGCCCTCTTATCAACAAAAACTGAAAAGGGAAAAACCTAAAATCACATCGGTGCGTGTTTGGGATGATGACCGTGTGACAGTTTTGCAGGGCTGTTTTGACTGCACGGAGTGGAGCGTTTTTGACTGTGTAGATCTCGACCACCATGTGGATGTTGTAACTGAATGGAATTTACAAACCCCTTGAAACACCTGCCTCTCATGTGCGCATCCTGTTTGCAGACTTCTCCTCAGCTTTCAACACTATCTAGTCACATATGTTGATAGATAAGCTGATTAACATGGGTGTAAACATGACTCTTGTAAAGTGGATTCAGGGCTTTTTAACTGGCAGACAACAGTATGTGAGGGCGGGTCACAGTCAGTCAGGAACCATTATGACGAACATGGGAGTGCCACAGGGATGTGTTTTATCAATAACTAAAATGCTGCAATAATAATATCAGGTGCAGCTCAAGAAGTGCTCAAGTGAAAGCATGGCTTTGGTTTAATTTAGAAATATGTATTGTGTCAGCCACCATTCCAACTGCTCACTGATTAAGTTTGCAGATGCTGCTGCACTAGTCGACTTTTTAATATATACTGTAACAAACAGGACTACAGGACTGAGGTTGACCATTTCTATGAATGGTGCAATCAAAACACACTAATTTTAAATATTTCAAAAACAAAAGAAATGATGATTGATATTTAGGAAAAGGGCCCCTTCCACCGCAACCTGTTATTATTCAAGGGATAGTCATTGAGACTGTGGAAGAGTATAAGTATCTGGACACTATTATTGATTTCAAACTCACCGGGTTGGCCAACACACTAGCAAGATATTCAAAAGCACAGCAACAGTTTTATATTGTCTTTCTATTTTTTTGTCTTTCTGTCCTGAATAGGAACATGCTGGACAAAGTAACTAAAATGGGCAGGAAAATTACTGGATCTGATGTTAAAAGCATCACCAACCTCACAGAACAGTATACCCTCAATCATTTGTGTCGAGGAGCATTCAGTTACTGAATAGATCACACATACTGTAGGCACATAGACTTTTGATATTGGGCACTTTTTTATTTATTAAATCATCTTGGCTAGTGGACTGATGATTGCATGTCACCACCAGTACTGTGTTGTTGTCATCGTTTATGTTCTGTTTTTCTGTCTTGTCTGAATCTTCATTGCTGTCGGATGTTGGTGTGGTTTTATTGTCTTTTATTGTTTTACTGTTGTATGGGCTTAATGTTTTAAATGTGGCTCCCTTGAGTGCAAATTCCCCTCTGGGCAATAAAGGTTTCATTCATTCATTCCTTTCTTCATTTTAAAAACTTTCTAGTGGCAGCGATAGAGGCAGTGATGTTTCTCAATCCCCTGCCACTCCTTGCCACAGTCTAAACATACTACACCCATTACAATGAATGGAAAGACCTGTGTTTTCGCCACATCTTGTGACGGCCGATGCCAGCAAAGTGAATGCAGCTTATCACTCACGGACCCATCCCCTCTCGCACACATTGACCAACTCTGGCAGACCTTCTCTCTCCTTATTTACAAACATGAAATTAAAAAATAAAAAAGTCATCAAATTTGTTGGTTGCATATGTGCAAGTAGTTTAGGAAATACTCGCACTGTCTCAATAAATGTTTGCTAAATGCGACCATTTGGTCGCAGTCTGGACCCCTGTTGCTTGGTTTGTATATAGTTGCAACAAAAACAAACTTTCCTCTGTCTACTTTTACAGGGTTGCCAGATCCCTTTGCCAAAGTGGTGGTGGACGGCTCAGGACAATGCCACTCTACAGATACTGTGAAAAATACGCTGGACCCAAAGTGGAATCAACATTATGACCTGTAAGTCAACGGAACTGTGGAGCACTATGACATGTTGCTGTTTACACCTTATCCCTCATTAAGAATCAAATGCAGCGAGTGTGTGTGATGGATTTGTGCAGATGCGGTATACCACCAAAAACAAGAATTGGAGGCAGCGTCCGCAGATACTCCTAAACTTATTCTGGGTGACTTTAATAGATAAGCTGATTAACACGGGTGTAAACCTGACTCTTGTAAAGTGGATTCAAGGCTTTTTAACTGGCAGACAACAGTATGTGAGGGCGGGTCACAGTCAGTCAAGAACCATTATGACGAACATGGGAGTGCCACAGGGATGTGTTTTATCAATAACTAAAATGCTGCAATAATAATATCAGGTGCAGCTCGAGAAGTGCTCAAGTGAAAGCATGGCTTTGGTTTAATTTAGAATTATGTATTGTGTCAGCCACCATTCCAACTGCTCACTGATTAAGTTTGCAGATGCTGCTGCACTAGTCGGCTTTTTAATATATAATAAACAGGACTATGGATTTGTGTATGAGGTCACTCACCACCTTAAATTTGAAACAGAAATGCGGCATACTGGTTTTTGCTCTCTAGTATGTCTGTGCGAAACTGCTATGACAAGTGTTTTAGGAATGCCGATGAGTCGCCTCTTGTGTGCAGAAACACCCATCTATAAAGCTCTCAAGCTGTTTTACGTGTGAACAAAACATCTTGGAGAGTGAGATGTTAGACGTTCCATACCTCAGGCCTCACCAACACATGAGATGTTGAGATTTTCGGGGGGGGGGGAACACAATTTGTAGTGATATGAATTCCTTCTTTTCAGATGACAGATTCTTCCTATTTTGGGTATTATAAAGATGGAGTTTGTCCTCTGTGAATTGGAGTTTGTCTAATTTGTATTATTACAACTAATACATCTTGCCTTTCTGGGCACACCCATTTTCACACGCCTGTTTCTCAATGCTTCTTGTCAACAATAACCTCAGATTCTCTCTTTTACATAATTCTTCACCCCTTCTCGATCCCCACCTTCTTGGAGAAGTATGTTTCCCGCCAGCAACCCCTGGCCTCTTCCTCTTGTTTAGGAAATGGCTCACATGCCACAAAACCAGATGGGAGTGTGGCTTTGCAGATTGCCAACTTGCCACACCCCCAGCTTTAGGAGGTGGTGTCTTTTCCCACGTGACACTGATACTACCAGTAACCAGATGCCTCGATGCTCTATCATATATATACCCTGCAAAAATTATAACTTTTTAACTACAGTTGATGCTCAATAATTCATATTTGTGTCCTATGCAAAAAATGTATAAGGAAACCGATCCAGCAAATATTTAGTTGAAAGTTCATGAACTTACAGTAGTATGTAGGTCTGGTCTTGGCAAGTTGCCGCCTCATGCTTTGCCTCTAATTTCTAGCCTTTTTTTTTTTTTTTTTTTTTAGTAAAAACTCTTCACATTGCTTTGGTTATAGAGCTTCACTCTCTGCTCCCTCTGCCATCACTCTATATTAAATGCTGTACATGTTGCGCTGTGCATACCATGCCCCTTCATGCCTGTGTCATCTTACCAGGCATCACCTATACTGCCTTAACAAGATTTGTTTTGTCCCCAGTAATAAAATGTTTAAAATACCACTTTTACTCCCCCCTATGGCCATCCATATAAAAAATGCATTGGCAGTCGTTGACTCACTCTGACATCTCTCTATTTAGTGCATGTATAGGTACTGAGCATGTGTGTGTAATTCAGGCCTGTATGTATTAACAACAGAGTGTAAATTGTAAGTTACCCTTGTGGGACTAATAAAGGATATATTAGTATTAGTAGTAGTATTGGTATTATTTAGTAGTATTATTGGTTTTGTCTTTCTCAGTCTTACGGTAGGGTTCCACAGTTGCTCTGGTAACCTGGCTATGTAGTCTAACTGCCTTGCTATGCTTACAATGAAATGCAATGTCCGAACATGCTAGCGGTTGACCTGTTGGCTAGCTGAATAATTTAGATTGTTTAAACTAACATCTACAGTGATCTATTTGCCCTGTTTAATTTTGTGTGACATATAAACAACAATCTGTGTTGATACAACCGTCACTGTTTATGTAGAAAATTTTTAATCATACAAATTTTTATGATACAGCTCTGACAACCTCCACCATCTTGGTCAGACTTTTTTTGTAACTTCCGCCTCCAAACACAAACACACGGACCTGATATGTTCTCAAGTGTTCCTCGTTTGAATAAAGTTAAACTTTCGTCCAATTTGTTTTGCTTGTCTTGGCCATTTACTTTCATCTTGTCCAATCAGGGCAAATTTCATCTCCATTCAACCTCAATGTGAGCGAAAAGGAACATTTTGTTGTGTGGAACTCTATCGTTAGATTGACAAATGGGTTCATCTACCTTCGAGAAGCACTTACGCCGGACATATCTACATTGCACCCAGAACTTATTGTACCTTGTCAGTGATGTCACTGCTTAAATATTCACAATTTTCCATCATGAGAGACAGGAAAAGTCTGTGGAAGCGTATGTCCAAAAGTTGAAGAGAAGTGAAATGGGGTGGTCAGTTCAATGTAACAGCAAGGAACTAGGGAATTGAGAAAGAATGCTTTTGGCATCAACTCAATTTACATAAATAAGATCAAGGTACTTGATATAGACAAGCCAGAGATGAAAAATCTCCACTCTGATTTATTTTAGTCTTTTATAGGTGTTAACACCTGAAGGCTGTCCAACATTAATATGAGATAAGATAATGCAGCGTAATGCAAGAAAAAGTTTGGGAAGCCTTGCAGTTCTGGATTTATGGATTTTAACTAATCTAGATTTCACCTCAAACAATAAATTCCTCTTTCTTCTGTTCCTTCTTCTTCTGTAGAATTATGTGTGCCAATCGTTATTTTTGGTGTGTGTGTGTGTGTTTTGGGAGTTTTTTAAAGTAGATATATATAACAATTTAACACAAACAATAGAAAAAGGAATGTGCCAAGAACATCAGGTAAACCCTGCACACACTGTTCTGTCTATCTCTTAAGAAGAATATCACTCAAATGGATTACATTATTCATTGTTTTAATAAAAAAAATTTTTTATGTTATCTATATTATAACAATATCTGAAAATAGATTACTTTAATGGCTCTTAATGCATTTGAGATATCAGAGGTATTTTTTTTTTTTTTTAGTTGGACATCCTTTTATTATTTTGAGCATGCTGGCATAATATTTTTGCTGTCATCTTGCAGTTATTGTCGCCACTTGAAAAAACGAAAAGAACTTTATATTATATTATATTAATATTTTGTCTAGAAGCAAGCCTAGAAATGTTTTGACAGAATTAAGGATAAGAGATTTAAATGATAATGAACTTGAAAAGGAAAGTAGACACTTTTCTTCAATACAACACAGCCACATAAAGAAGACAGCGTGTCCCAGTTGTGTGAGTGTGCATGTGTTCGCGACTGGGAAAATTCAAACTGCAACGAAAACTGTAATTGTATCAACATTTTTATTGTGGTTTAACGTTACACCGGTAATCGTTACATCCTTATCCACTTAATAATCAGCGACGATAGTTTACTCTCTGTTCAACCCACCCAAATCTGTATAAATTTGCCATTGATAGTTTGCAATAACTTCCTCAATACCCACAAAGTCATGTCAGAGGACAAGGTTTAACAAAACAGTGTTTTTGACAGTTATTGTTAGTGAGTGAAGATTTAACACGTTGTACCTCTTGTCTTGTCTTTAAATGTAATTGTCATTGTTTCAGCGGCTCTTTCAGGTCTTTGCTTACAGATGCTTTGCACAACACACCTTTGCATCACATTGACCTGTTAGTCCAACAAGCACACTCGGTGAAGGGAAGAGCATTCATTTAGAACATTAATGGGTTTAGAGAGGACATTTGAGTTGCACCAAAGCACACAAAATGCAGAGAACCAAATTGAAATGTAACAGTACAGTGCCCAATGAGCTTTGATCAAAGTGAACAACAGCACTTTTTAAATTAGAAACACAAAACAAAGCCGTTTTGTTTGAATTCTTAAATCTTTGAGTAAGAATTGTCCTACCTAGTGTGTATACTGTGTGTTCTTTAATCCATTTGTCATCTAATAGCGGTAAATGGCTAGAAGATGAGATCATAATCAACATGTGCAACAAAGCACAGGCCTAGACACATTTGCATCTGCTAAAGAGAAAAAGTGCCAAGATGCTAACCTTTGCTACTGCATCCTGATCAGATTTTCAGATAGCAACTGGAGACTGAATCACTGGACACAGAAAAAGATCCATAACCCACAAAGATTATAATTTTCCAACTTCTATGATTTGTCTTAAATACCTAATTTATATTAGTAGGTAAATCCCACTTTTTGCTTGCGATGCACAGCATAATATCTAGCTTGGCATCAGTGATGGCTGCGTGTGTGTGCATGCATATGTGTGTCTCTGTGTGTGTATGTGTGTCTGTATGTGTCAGACAGTGGTGAAGCACATTTTGGGGACTTCTTCTGTTCTGTACGACTAGACAGACCTCAGCTACACTAAAACTGCACAAACAAATAAGCACGTACACACAAGGTACTTTAAACTCAGCTTATCGGCCTCATCACACAGTCTGAAAGTCTAAACCGCAAACGTGGGGTGCATTGTTGTCTTGCTGTCAAGGAAGACAAGTAGTTGGAGGAGATGCAAAATACAAGTTTCAGATTATTTCTCGGTGTGCCGTAGCCTGTTATTTTATTTAATTTCCATCTTTCATACCCTGAGGGTTGATGAAAACCTACTTCCCTTGCCGCAATGTGCACACAAGCATACACCATGTCTCACTGGGCTCTTTTACATTTTATACCAGGGTGTTCGGGGGGGTCTTAAAAAAACTCTAAAATTTCAAAATAAATACTTTAGCCCTCAAAAAGTCTTAAATTTGATGTAGTAATGTTTTCCAGGTCTTAAATGGGTTTTAAACCGGTTTTAATTCATCATCATCATAATAATAATAATAATATTATCCATATTCCATCCATATAACGCTCCCTTTAGTGCTCATTAAAATCCTTTTCTTATTTTGTGGTGTTGTATTTCTTCCTTTCAATAGTCCAAATATTATTCACTGTATATTGACAGATTATTATTACTGTCGCTTCTATTCAATTTGAATACATTTATTTACTTTGTAAGTACTCTTGTGACTCTTCATTTTGTTGTACTTAATGTTGTGATATAGGTCTTAATTTCATTCATAAAGGTCTTAAAAAGGTCTCACATTTGATTTTGGTGAAACCTGCAGTAACCTTGTACACATTTTGTCAGGATTGCAAACTTATCCTCTTTTCTGTCTTATTGACCTGCTTTCTTGCAGATACATTGGAAAGGCAGATTCAATCACCATCAGTGTATGGAACCACAAGAAGATCCACAAAAAGCAGGGTGCAGGTTTCCTGGGCTGTGTCCGCCTTCTGTCCAACGCCATCAACAGACTCAAAGACACTGGCTGT
The DNA here is from genome assembly GCA_026937815.1 of Etheostoma perlongum. Taxonomy (NCBI): domain Eukaryota; kingdom Metazoa; phylum Chordata; class Actinopteri; order Perciformes; family Percidae; genus Etheostoma; species Etheostoma perlongum. The sequence goes on along the minus strand of CM049372.1, from coordinate 21,486,689 downwards.
AAGTACCTGTTTGTGTGTGCATAAGTGCATAGTTTGTGTGATGTTGGTGGTTGGTCTCTTCATGCTCCCTCTGCATACTTACCCTAAGTTGGCAGTCAGGCTTGGCTGAGCCATGTTAACTTTTTTCACACGTGTATGCACACACATCCTGTACTCACTCACAGTCAGACAGACAAATGTGGGGACCAGACCTAGTGTCTCCAACAACAGAAAAGACTTCATGTCATGGAACCTTTCCTGTGCCTTTGTTTTATCTAGCTGCAGCAGTTTGATAGCTAGTTAGCCTGCTGCTACATGTGTAGCTCTTTTAACAATGCCGCTGTCCTATCCCCAGCTTGCAGACTGCTGCAGCTTTTGTGCCAAAAAAATCAATTAAATCAATATCCACAATAATTTTTACAGCCTCTGAATTTCTGTCAAGGAAATAAATAGCTTTTATTCTGGGAGACAAAGTCTTGCTGATATACTTATTGGCACTGTTTTGCACAATATGCAAAAAGAGGAAGAAGGATGCTGTTTTGGGATAGTTGTGTGTGTGATAATACAATCAATTGACCATAAAGTGGATCCCAGGTTGTGGGTAACATACAAAGGAACAGCAATGATTTTGCACAGACACACATTCTCAAATGGTTAGTTTCTTGTCTGCATGGCTCCAGACTGCGGCCCCTGTGTTGTACCCTTTGATTTCTGACTCTTATTTTCTCTGTGCATTCCACATGGCCACGTACTCATTAGCCCTGTCTGCCTATAGTACGTACTGTCAATTTAACATTCTTTCCACACATTCTCCACCTTTCCATCTCTCCATATCCCTGCTCTGTCTTAAACAAAAATGTCAGACCAGAACCCCCACACTGAGTTACATTTTTTTCCCCTTTTTTATATATCCGGCCTTTTCCTTAATCCCATCCATTTCTTCAGTCACGCCCCACAACCACTATAGGAGTTATCTGTCTGAATATAATTGTTTGTTTTTTGTTTTTTCCCAAACTGCATAGTTGGATTCTTCCATCAGTGTACATAGTTGTAGTTTGGTTGGCCCAAATTTAACTGTGTGTGTGTGTGTGTGTGTATGTATGTATGTGTGTATATGTATGTATGTATGTATGTATATATATATATATACACACACACACACACCTATTAAGGTGTAATAAGGCTAATCCACCAGAAACCACAAAAGGAACCTTGGTGGCCATGAAGACCTGGTGCCATACTTTTACCCCACTTGGTGCCAAAGGACCTGCGCTTAGATTTACCCACAGCTTCCAGAAACAGACAGTATAGGCTCCAGTGAAGCTCCAGACCAGCCACTTACTGTACAACCATCAAAGCATAAATTATACTTCCTCGTAGCCACAGGAAGTGGACGGGGAGACAGATCATGATCTTTGACACCAGAGTTCACAGTATCCCCCTGTTCTTGTCTTGTGTGCTGCAGACACATAACCTGTGGTCTGACCAAGATGTGCACACAAAACTTTACTGGAATTGCGTTGGTTCCTAGAAGTAATATTCAACTGTTTCAATCCTGCACCCACGCACACACGCTCTCGCTCTCTCACTCTCGCTAACAAACCAAAAGGAGATCTGGCATGATTGTATAGTTTGCTAGAAGTCTTAGTGGCTCTACACTGAGCTCAAACTTCCTGTAACATCACAGACACAATCCTCGAAGCCCTCTGTTCTACTTCTGAACCCACAAACTCACAAACGCACACAGACGCGCACACACACACAGACGCGCACACACGCACGCACACACACACACACACACCACAAGTTTTTCAAAATGACTTGCCTGACTACACATGTTAGTCTGCTTTGTTAGTTTTGATAGTCACTTTGATCCCTAATGTTTATTTGTGTTTAGTATTCATAGTGTAGTGGGAGAAGGAGAGAGAGAGAGAGACTGCTGAGTGTATCGGTTTCTGGATCTTGTTCATAGTCTTCCCTTGCTGTGTTTCTGTGCTGTCTGTCTGTGTTTGGCAGTGCTATCCTGTGGTGAACAGACAATGAGTTCTTACTTTCCAGAAAAACAAGACTGCAAACACATTTTGTGTCCAACATTTGTGATATTTTGTCTCCAATGTTTTTTAATCTTTTCTCACAAAATGGGTGAAGCTGCAGAGTTGTTTCTTCTGCAAAAAACACTTTTATTATTTTACATTTTAATGGCACACTTGCATGTAGACAACATTTATTACAGTTTTTCACTGGCTACTTCAGTGTGCCTTGTTAGACTCATGCGTAAGTCAGAACGTCATTAGCATATTCCAAAAAGACACGGCCTCCTCATTCCTTTGAATGGCACTGCATTGACGTTGCAAGGTTGTCGACACAGAAATGCAATGTTGTCTGGCAAAAATGTTGAACCTTGCTCAAATTTTGATTTTATCCGGCAATGTCCTGTGTAGTTATGTTTTCAGCCGACTAGTTACTTAGTGTGAAATACTGTACAACAAGTTGCTTATCGGCTTAGTACCTGGATGTGTTCATGGTTGTGAATGGGGGCAGATGCTTATTCACTGGTTATGTGTTTGTTTGGTTTTTCCCTGCAGATCAGAGACTGGACCTGAATAAGCTGGGCCCCAATGACAATGATACTGTGAGAGGACAAATAGTTGGTAAGAAAAGTTCAGATGATCCCAGACTAAATCGTCTGTCTTAATACTCAATGACTCGGTTCATTACCTAACCACCAAACCATACTGGAATTTTTGTTTTTCCCTTAGCTTTGTATTAAAAAACAGAGAATATAATATCTGTTACCTATCAACAAAGTCTTCCATTTCTTTTTATTTCTTATCTTGCTTTCTATTGGATTAATCTCACAGGAGAAAAGGAATAAAAATGTATAAAAAGCATTACTGGAACTTGAATCCACATACCAATGGAACTTTATACAGAATGATGAATATATAATTAGTCATTATATGAGCTTCACTATATGGGTAAGAAAATTTAATTGATCTGCTGTCGTCCTTGTCTTTGATAACTGTGTAGTAAGTCTTCAATCCAGAGATCGCATTGGGACAGGAGGGCCAGTGGTGGACTGCAGCCGCCTGTTCGACAATGACTTACCTGATGGGTCAGTATTATCACAGGTTTTCTTATTAATCCACACAGTACTGTCAGAGACAAATTATATCAGTGAAGTAATCTATAGTTTGGAGGTGTGTATTGGGCCAGGGGTTAGTTTCTTTGTGATTGTGTATATATTCTCCTTTTTAAACTATATTTAATTGAATATACTACAAAGACAAGATATTTAATGCTCAAACTGATAAACCTTATTGTTTTTTTGCCAATATTCACTCATTTTGAATTTGATGCCTGCAACACGTTCCAAAAAAGCTGGGACAGGGGCATGTTTACCACTGTGTTACATCACCTTTCCTTTTTACAACAGTCAATAAGTGTTTGGGAACTGGGGACACTAATTGTTGAAACTTTGTAGGTGGAATTCTTTCCCATTCTTGCTTAATGTACGACTTCAGTTGCTTAACAGTCCAGGGTCTCCATTGTTGTATTTTGAGCTTCATAATGTGCCACACATTTTCAGTGGGAGACGGGTCTGGACTGCAGACAGGCCAGTCTAGTATCTGTACTCTTACTACAAAGCCACGCTGTTGTAACACGTGCAGAATGAGGCTTGGCATTAACAGGGACGTCCCTGAAAAAGACGTTGCTGGATGGCAGCATATGTTGCTCCAAAACCTGTATTTACCTTTCACCATCATGGTGCCTTCACAGATGTGCAAGTTACACATGCCATCGGCACTAACACACTCTCATACTGTCACATATGCTGGTTTCTGAATTAAGCGCTGATGACAAGCTGGTCCTTTTTTGGCCCTAAAGTCCATGATTTCCAAAAACGCTGTGACTTGTTAGACTACAGCTCACTTTTCCACTTTGCGTCAGTCCATCTCAGATGAGCTCAGGTCCAGAGAAGCCAGTGGCGTTTCTGGGTGCTGTTGATATATGGCTTCTGCTTTGCATGGTAGTTTAATCTGCACTTGTAGATGTAGCAACAAACTATGTTAACTGACAATGTTTTTTTTAAATTGTTCCTGAGCCCACGTGGAAATATCCTTTACATAATGTCGCTTTTTAAAGCAGTGCCGCCTAAAGGAATCAAATGTCACGGGCATTCAATGTTGCTTTTCGGCCTTGCCGCACAGGTGCAGAGATTTCCCCAGATTCACTGAATCTTTTAATGATATAATGGATTGTAGATGATGAAATCCCTAAATTTCTTGCAACTGTACATTGTGAAATGTTGTTTGTAAACTATTGGACTACTTGCTCATGCAGTTGTACACAATGTGTTGAACCTTGCCCCATCCTTGCGTTTGAACGACTGAGTTTTAATACCCAATCATGACACCTGTTTCCACTTAACCTGTTTACCTGTGGAATGTCTCTGTAGTATATTCATTTGAATATAAGTTGAAAAGGATTTGCAAATCATTGTATTCTGTTTTTATTTATGTTTATACAGTGTCCCAACTTCATTGGAATTGGGTTTTGTATATTTTACATCTGTTACCAGTAGTTTCTGAATATTACTAGCCTTACTATCCTATGAGACTTTTCTCTGGTTTGTAGGGAGAAAATATCTATCTAATATCCCTGTGCACGCCTTGATGTGTTTTAAAAAGCAATACAGAGGGTTCAGCTATACGCACATTGCTGATTCTACTTTTTGTGCTACTTAAATAAAATAGGGGTTACATTGTTTACAATGCTGTTAGATGTTTAGTAGTGTCAAATGTGGACAAAGGTGTGTTTCATTTTTGATTTTGCTTTACTACAAGTATGATGCTTTTTCTCACTTGTTTCTCTTAATCTCTCATGAAACAGCTGGGAAGAGAGGAGGACAGCCTCTGGAAGGATACAGTACCTGAACCACATCACACGTACCACGCAGTGGGAGAGACCTACCAGGTACATGTGCACACATTCTGCACATCCTCAACTAAGACTTTAAATAATGTAGTATTATCCCGAACCCCTTTACTGCCCACATTATGTATAGCAGTCGTCCTGAAGTAATGCACAACAAATGTGACCTTTTACAACAAAGCATTGGGGGAGGGGGTCTATTTAAGTGGTTTTACTTTTTCCCACTTCCCTTTCCATAACAAAAAACTTCCACTTAGCCAAACTCGCAACACAACAATAACAGTCTGTCAGTAATGCTGTCAATTTCCTGAGCCTTCACCCCACCACAACACACACTCATACACAAACACACACGCCCATAAACCTAAATAAACTAGCCAGTTGGGTAGCCAGGTTTTACTTGGCCCCTCTTCCTGCATGAACAACTGTCGCCTTCCTACTTGGCCCATATTAGTGTAGCCGTGAGGGGAGTAAGCAAACGAATAACACCACACCCCCACCTTCGTACCTACTCTTACTACACATCTCTAGTGGCTCACGGGGAGCCTAGTAGAACAAGGTAGGACAGACAGAAATGGTGAAGAAAGGGTTAAGCGGTAGGCCATTATGGAAAGTGGAAATGGTCACGCTGAGAAAGAAGATGAGCAAGTAGGGACTCAGTAGGAGGAAGAAATTAGAGGATAAGTAGTGAAGAGGAAAAAAACAGTTAAAATTTCAGTTGATAACTTTTATTAAAAAAAAAAATAAGGTTTTGTCATATTGCTGAAACTGTCACTATTAGCTTGGTTTTGGCTTGAATGTTTTCAACATGACGTCCGGGTCACAAATGTTCTCATTTTTTCAGCTAAACAGTACATTAAACTACAAAATTCTGCAGACATTTTAACAGTGTGCCTACTACTTGGTGCACATCCAAATAACAAAAAACAAAAATAACAAGTGTTATGTGTCTTAACCCTTCAGAGATAGACCTTTTTAAAACCTATTTAAGACCTTTCTGTTTCCCAGAAACGGTTATGACGTAGCTAGCGCTAAACCAACCAGACTCCATTTAAAAAACAGTACTTTTAGCGTGTATAGAGCAACATATTTTGACATGTAAATCGTGGCGTTTTGAGTGATTTCCCGAAGATATCCCATTAAAGTCTATGAGAAATTTTTCACAGATTTCGTGAAAACCTCGCTGCAAATCTCGTTGAAAAGTCATAGCACACCATTTCCGATCATTACATATGTTGGTAAGGCTCCGGGACTAGTAGCGGGGGGAAAAAACAGGCGGAATAATAATAAGTATGGGCAATAATAGTCATTGTGCCGATTGCTGCTATTGCAGCACATCGGCACACTGAAATATGTTTCTGAAAACATTTAAGGCAAATCTTGATTAATATTTGATCCGCATAGTTTGATCGCAGTTTACAAGCGCAAGTGCTTGGAACTGGGATAGAGACTTGTCGGCTCTAATTGGTTGTTTTCTTCAGACGCAGTGGAATCTGCATTTGCCATTAGGAGCACCTGAATAGGCTGAGGGACCTGAATTTTTTTTTCCACAGATAGTGACCGTTTCACGAAATGACAGACTTATTTTTATAAAATTTACCAACTGCAGCTTTAAGAGGAAGTGAAGAAAAATATATTTTTTTTCCTGTCTTGAATATGCAACAGCAGGTGCAAAAAAAATAGCATGTAACATTTTAAGTCAATTATTTTTATTTATAATCTCATGCAAGTATGTAACATGTTAACTGACCAAGTACAAAAAGGGAATATTGTGTTTTCTTAAGGAGATGGTTGTTTGGATGGTAACTAGTTTCTTTTACTATTCTCAGAATTCTTCGCTGGTCCTGACTGATGACAAATGCAATCTGGTTCATTAACTAGTATAGAGAAGACACATTGGAGGTGTAGATGGAGAAAAATGGCTCAGAGACTGGAAAAAAGAGTAATATAACATGAAGGAAAATCAGGGAATGTGGAGGGAGAGGTGGGACATATTAGAAGGGGGAGAAAGAGGACATGGCAGGGAGGAAGGTGTGTGGGGGGGTGAAGGTGGGTTGTGACAACACAGACAAGGTGGTTAGACATCCTACACATACACACACACACACACACACACACACACACACACACACACACACACACACACACACACACACACAGAAAGTGTCACCCTGTCTTTGTTTGTCTGTATTTAGATATGTGTTTGCGGGTCCTGCTGTTAAGTAGCACACAAATGCACTACTTGTTAGAACTTTCTGTTTTCATTTTTGCAACCCATTTTCCTTTATATCACTTTAATCTAAACCATGAGTTCATTTTTCTTCTTGAAGAATGAGGACACAATCTGTTTTGCAATAATTGCACTATACTTCTGTGTATGTCTAGACATCACAAGAACACACAAAGTGGCTACACCTATGACTTAACCCATAGCACACCTATACCACATAGTGACACACTTCTTTGCACCCTTCTCACCCAGGTTCTTGCAAGCAGAGGGAAACATGGACAGTCGCATACACTCACCAGAACTGAAAGTCGCTCACTCATTTAACACACTCAGCCATGCTTGTCTCTTAGGAATGAAAACAAACACTTGTGTTGTTCTTTTCTATCTTTATTCATCCAGTTCACAGCAAAATATTTGGTATCGTTTTGGTAAAATGCTTTTCAAAATTGTTTTTTTTTTTTCATATTAGTTATAAAATATGTATGATATATAAAAATGTATTTTGAAATGTTTACTTGAAAATAGCGGTTTAGATTACATTGCATAAACATAACCACACACACCCTCTACTCTTTCCCAGGCCAGCATCTGAGTACTCCAGCCCATCAGGGCGTCCGCTGAGCTGTGTGGTGGACGAGAACACGCCAGTGATGACACCTGTTAATGGGGCCGAGGCCAGCTGCCCACAGGGCGAACCACGGATCCAGGAGAGAAGGGTTCGATCGCAGCGGCATCGTAACTACATGAGTCGAACACACCTGCATACACCGCCAGACCTGCCTGAGGGTTATGGTGAGAGAAACGCACACACGCACGCACACGCACACGCACACGCACACACACACACACACACACACACACACACACACACACACACAGGTGTTTCCTCTGGGTTGACTGTTTAGCCTGACCTGAAAATCACCTGACTGACCCCAGTCTGATGTTTAAACAAATGCTGGTTACATTTGACAAAGCTCAACTTGTCACTAGTGTCTCATTTAATTTGTTCTTGCAAAAATTGCCAGTACATAATCAGTGTTGATCTTTACATGTTTTTATAAGATGTTTAAATGCAACTACAGTGCAACAGTCCCTCTTGCTGGTTGTTGTCAAGGTGTCTAGTCAGGGAAAAGTTTACACCTGGGACACCAAGTGAACACTTTTAATGAGCTGCTACATTAGTCAGCTGTAGTCCTGCTGCAGCCTTTACCTCAACCTGAGCATGTGATTGGTCCCTTTTCGTGTGTGCGTGTGCATTTCTTGTATCTTGTTTGTAGCCTGGAATAAGTGATACTAAAAAATATTCTTTTAATGATAAGTCTAAATTTATGAGTTTAAAGCGTCTTTTTATCCATGTCTTTCTCTGTCTCACTGTCCGTCCTTGAGCTCACTCACACTTTCTCTACTAACCCTCATCCTCCCCTTTCCCACAGCACCACATCATGTCATCTCTTTTCTTCTCCCAAAGAATGTTTTGGCTTTGCAGACTTATATTCCGACAACAAAGAGAGGTAGGGCAAGCAGGGTATTCATAGCTCTGTGTATGCTCAGAGAAAGTACATTAGGTTATCTTAAAGGAGAATTCCGGCCATTTTTTACATTAATCTTGATCGTCATAAATATGCGTGTAAAACCCCCGACCCAAATCAGTGCAGGCATTTTTTACATTAATCTTGATCATAATAAATATGCTTGTACTTTTGATTGAAAAAACCCCGGCCCGAATCAGTGCAGGCAACACAGTAGCTGTAGCTACTGTACGTGTACATGCTTCCACTGAGCTAAAACAGCAGTTGCTGGGGCACATTTTAGAGAGCCTTTGTGCCTCTTAACTGACATAAAATGCAATTAGAATGTCTGTGCAACATGAACAGGGCCCTTACATGACAACAAGCTGTGTTTTCAACTCAAACATTGTTTAAATTCACCTACTCTGCTCCTTGTCTCGATCCTGCTGGCAGCTTGTATCTGTGATAATCATCAAGCCCAGCTAGGAGCTAGCTACCTGCTGGATTGAGACAGTGACCAGGGTTGGTGAATTTAAACCATGTCTGAGTTGAAAACGCAGTTTGTTGTCACGTTCATGTTGCACATATATTTTAATTGCATTTTATGTCTGTTACAAAGGCTCTCTAAAACTTGCCCCAGCAACTGCCGTTATAGCTCAGTGGAAGCTTGTACACGTAGTTGCACCTAGTCCGTGTTGCCTGCACTAATTCGGGCTGGGTTTTTTTCAATCAAAAGTACACGCATATTTATGGCGATCAACATTAACGTAAAAAATCGACGGAATTCTCCTTTAATTCTTAAGCTGGTCATACTAACGGCAAGTAAACACATTGGAGAAAATACTGCAGGAGCTACATTTTCCAACATTGGAATGTTTTTTTCAGAAAAACATGTACTTTTCACAGTATGCAATAGTGCACCCCTCAGTACCCACAGAGTATGTAGTATAAATTACTATTTTAATTGTGGTGCAGTATGCCAGTAATTTAGAATGGCAGTGTTGGACCTGTGCCCCTTTTTGAAATGTCCTGCTGTGTCCACTGAGGCTGGCCATGGTTAGACAAAGTGAGTCACTGATACCCAACAGCTAGTGAGCTTTCTTCCTCAGCTGAACCCTTTGAACCAGTGGCTGGGTGTGGTGAAGGAGCGTGAGAATAAGAGAGGAAGTGTGTGAAGGGGAAAAAGAGAGGGAGAGGTGGGTAGGAAATGAGTTGTGCCAGTAGGAAGTTTGGGTGGGGGGTAGTGATGGATTAGCTGGTGCATATTCACACATGGACACCACGCTGTACCAGCGTACACTGTGTGCCAACATTCATACTCTCACTCTCCATTCATCCAGGAGCTGGATGGAACAACATATTCAACAAGCCAGTGATAAACCATTCTCTTCTGATTTGTTTTTGCTATCCCGGGTCCCCCTATTATTATTTATATTTTATTATTATTATTTTTTTACTTGTTTATTAAGAGTATATTATTTTGATGGGTTTGTAATAAGTGGCAGGATTTTCCCTTCCATTTCCTTTGGTTTTGGTGATTAACGGGAAGGGATTACTTCTAGAGCACACACAGCAACCTTTTAAGAGGAAACAAAGCAACCAGGATGCATCAAAGAACTCTGTGCAAGGAAAAACACTCATGGAAATCTTTTAATAAATTTCCCTCACATTTCACATATTTCCCCATCCTCTTGGGATAGGCCTACTGGAGACTGGAGAGGAACTAACTGATTACATTGGCGCACACCTTAAGAAACTCTTGTCCCTGCAATTTGCCTATCACATAAATTATAACCAAATAAACTTCCCCTTCTCAAAATTACACAAACGCACTGTTCATGGTTGTACCCACCAGGACTAGACACAGAACAGCAACCGTTCAAAGTTTGTTTTAGTGATGTTTTTGACTTTTATGACATTAACTCCAATTAATTACCTCTGTTTTAGAGCAAAGAACAACTCAGCAGGGTCAAGTCTACTTCCTCCACACACAGACTGGAGTCAGCACCTGGCATGACCCCCGGGTGCCCAGGTAACAGTTTTTCCATCTTTATTGTCCAGATTTGAATGTATTGTAAAGCACTTTATAAGTTTATTTTGATAAATGTTATAAAGAGCTATTGACATTAGCACTACTACACAATGTATTTAAGGCACATGCTAAATGCTTTGCTGTGATGTCAGCCTGTATTGTTTTAATCCTTATATAAAACCTGACATATATTCCCAAAACTGACGGGACCAAACTGGACTTGACTGGGCTGGATCAGACCTAATTTCTCACTTAATTGCTCAGGATTGTGTTATTAGTCATATTTCAGGCTCAAGTCCAGGTCAGCCAAACTAATGACCTCTATGTCCGATGTGGAATTTGAATACAAATTTTGGACAGATGTTAAGTTGAACACACCAAAGGCTAGTGGTTCTGCATTCAATCAAACTTTCACCAACTCTCAATAGCCCACTAGTTTATTCACCAGAGACTTCAGGCACTGCTATTGTGTTACATTTTTGGCCATGTTTTGGTGTAGCTGCTGCTCAGCAATGAAGCCAATGAATTTAGCATCCAACTCAACAACAGCAACCTCTGGGTTTGGTCATTTTGGACAAAGCTTCGAAAATGACCCAGTATGTTGTGACGAGTGCTGCAAGGCATGTGCCTTGTCCCTGTGTCCTCACTTCACATCAGGGACAAGTACTCACACACACATGGACAAATTGTCCTTAGGCTATAGCAGTGTCCTTGGCCACGGCTTACTGTAGGTTTCTACTGACAGGATGTCAGTATACAGGAGAGAGGACAAATCAAGAAATCAGAACACATACTTTATCAGAAGCATAATTGCAATGTTAATGTTTTTCATGCTCTTTGGTCTATTAAGATCTCTAGTCTAGTGGTCTGATTGAATCCTGTCAACCTGTTGTAAAGGAAAAGTCATTACTGGTACATATGAGTGTTAACACCAAGTCATATGTTATCACCTATACCCGGTTTTATCACTACATTTGTTATTGAAAGGATACCATTTAGATACATTGATTACATTATTCTTCATTCAAAATAAAAAAAATATTGAAAGTGTTCAGTGTTATTGCAATTGTGTTAAAAACAATTGCCAACTTTCTACTGCTACTCACCAATGAACTGTAGAAAAGCAGCTAACAATGCATCCTACCTAAAAGTTGTTAAAATGTAAAACTACAGCAGGACAAGGCCTCCAGTTCAATTTTGCACGTCAGTCAAATCTGAACTCTATGAAAACAACAAATTGAGCAACTCTAATGGTGTTGATTTTCTTTGTTTAGGGACCTAAGCAATGTGAACTGTGAGGAGCTGGGCCCACTGCCACCAGGCTGGGAGATCAGAAACACAGCCACAGGTCGCGTCTACTTTGTTGACCACAACAATAGAACAACACAGTTCACAGACCCGCGGCTATCTGCTAACCTGCATCTAGTACTCAAGTAAGCATATAAATAATTAATGCATTTAAGCCCTTAAGGAGACTACCTTGAATGTGGTTTAGATTTGTTACCAAGGGCATTTAAAGTTGAGCTTTGTCCAGTATTTGTATCTTTTTCAAAATGTACTGCTGTGTTGTTGTTAAAAGTCCCCTCTACCCTGAGTACTTAAACTAGTAGGGACACAGAGATCAACAAAAGTTACCAACCAAGGTATTCAGACTTTGAAGCCATTTAAAATACCATATACCCTCAGACAAACTCAGCCAGCAAATAGTTTAATTTATTTGTCAGAGGAGTTTACTGTGATATGTTAATAAAGGCAAATGGACTAGAGAAGAAAATCAAGACCTATTTCCTCAAAGAAATGCAACAAATGAGCTGATGCTTTAAACCAGACAGTCACATAGTGGTGTTTATGTACATACTATGCCCATGTGATGCATATTTAGACTTTAAAATCTAAAATTGAAAAGCTCAGATTGGCCGATCTGGAATCTTGCTCCTTATGAGGTCATAAGGGGCAAGGTTATTTCCCTTTCCCCGCTTTGCCCAACCAGAGAATTAGGCCCACCCATGAGAGAGAGACACATCATGGCTTTCAAACAAGCAAAGTAGCAGTTGGTCAAGGCCACACCCCCAGCCTCCACCTTGCCCCCCTACAGCTAGGGGGACTGTGATAAGCCCTATTTCAACAAACGGTGGCATGTTCCTTTAAAACAAGTCCTGAAACACAACTGTACTGTCAGTCCTGGTTTTATATTCTGTTAGCAGGCTTGTTTGCAGCTTAGTGTTTTTTAAAAGTAGCTTCACACTAATACTAACCGTCCTGGGAATGGACATGATGACTCCTGTCTGGGGGCACTGGAATAACCTGAAGAGAGGGGAAAAGCTGTTTAGGAACCTGTGATACGCACTGCAGTCATAAATCCATTAGCAATGAATATATCTTCCGTAAGAATATCACTGATTGCTGTGTTGGTTTCATTCATCTCACCTTATATTTATGGCTTCTCTTTTTGTCCTTTCCCCTATCCTCTGCCTGTCCCATTTTTTCAATCTACCGTTATTCTGTTTCTTTGTGTCCTTTCACTTATATCCTTTGTATTTCTCTTTCTGTCCTTGCCCTTGTCTGTCTGGTCTCACTGTTCCTTTTTTAATCCTGTCCCATGTTGTTTTTCAATGCTTCAATCCTCTTCTCCGTCATTAACATTCTTTTCATGCCATTTTCTCCCTCTTTGTCTTTCTGTCTTTTCCTCCGTTCTCTCCTCCTTATTTCTCGCACAGCCCAAGTCCAAATGGTTCCCGTGTGGCCATGGACAGCCAAAACACTAACCTCAGGTAACCCACACACGCATGAAGACAATAAACTCTATAAATATACATGTACTTGCACATTGTCTATGACATACTGTACATGCATGTGAACAATGCAGTTGGCACACACAGGTTGACGGACGTTTGCATGCAGTCCCCCCAGCTGTCTGTATAAAGCATTTTTAACAGCCAGTCACTCAAAGCTTCTCACCACACACACACACACACACACACACACACACACACACACACACACACACACACACACACACACACACACAGTTACACTATCATATGAGAAAATAGTGAGTGTGATATCCTTCCTCAGTGTTGACTTTCATGTGGATGTCATTCAACACACTGGCTGGCTGTCCGCTGTCCGCGTTGAGAGCGGCCAGTTCATCTTTCAGTGTTTTTGCGCCGTCAGTCAGCAATCTGTCTCCACTGAACATCCACTCATAGGCAGCTAAGTCTGCAGAGAGGCCTGATGAAGTAGACCTCATTCAGGAAAATAATACTAAACACGCATTGGCACAGCAGCTGTTAGCTTAGCAACACACGTTTGTGTGGAAGGAACCTGTACGTTTTTGTGAATCCCAATATGATATTAACTGAATATTTGGATTTCTCTTAATGTTTTTTGTCTGTCAGGGAGCTCCCTGTATTTTCTGCCTGCCAGTGTGTGTGAGGGAGGAATCATTAGAACAAAAGGAACAGAGAGAGATGTAAAGATTTTCCCCTTTGCTTTTTTTAGTGCAAATTCCTAGTCAAAACCTCTTTCAATAACAGCGGCTGGCACGATAGACATGTTTAAGAAATCAACATCTGGTCATTTGGTGAAATAGTATCCATGTGTGTCAGAACAGCCTCTGGTTGTGAGTTGAAACTCAGCTATGTTATCCAGTCAGTATCATTAAGTGCTTGTTTGACTCCTTATTAGGAGAGATTTAAGGGAGTTCAGGCAAAATTTTAGAACTTTTGAAAGGTCAAAAGTAACAAGCTCAAACTTCTAATGCAGTTTTCTGTGATATACACTGATTATTGAAAACAAAATCATTCACACTCTATGTACAATTCGTGCCACAGCATATACAGTATATCATTATTAACTAATATCTCTGCTGAAGTGGACAGGCCTGCCGTAATTAAATGCTGTTTGTGGCGATATCAACATGCAATATCGTTGAAGAAAAAGACCGCTCCGGCAATGTGAGTCCGTCTCTGTACTCAAATAATGTGCCAGATGAGGAAAATGTCTGTGGTTACTCCACATTTCATTTGTGATATTTTGTTCTAAACGGTCACATTTTAAAGGCATTTCTTCATAATTGTCCTGCTAACAAAAAAATGCAGACTCATTTTTTTTTTTTAAATTGTGTTTTGTCTTTAAAATCAGAGGGTGTGGAACAGATTTGACATTACATTCAGTCTCCTGATCCTCCAGGATGCATCTTAGTTTAAATGTGACTCAGACAATGGGCGGCCTCTTGCTCACCCAGTAAAAGCATTCGCCCCATGTTGGCTGAGTCTTGCAGCGGCCCGGGTTCAAATCCGACTTGCGGCCCTTTGCTGCATGTCATCCCCCATCTCTTTCCTCCTTTAATGTCTATCCACTGTCACTTCATAATAAAGGGAAAGCCCCAAAAAATAATCTTGAAAAAAAAGAAAAGAAAGACAGCCCTGTTGCCATCGACCTTAGACTAATGAAGGCCTTGAATTGTCAGACAGTCAGACACAGCTACATTACTGTGGTCTGCCACACTGTCTCTCACATACGTAGCTTACTCCCTTGCACCAGATCATAGTCTGAAAGATTACATCAGTCTTTGCTAAAGGTATTTTTAGTTGCTGCTGGATTTAGGGTTAGTGGGCATCAGCAGGTATTTTTCCAACCAGGTCATAAATCTTCTTGACATCTATATCAACATTTGCGTTAAAGTTTTAAGAAATTATTATTATATATTAAATTATATTTGGTACATTATGGGTGTGTGGTTTATTTAACCTGTTAAAAAGACATCTTTTATATGTACTGTATGTATGTTTGTGTGTGTGTATATATATATATATATATGTATGTACAGTACAGGCCAAATTTTGGAACCACCGTCTCATTCAATGCGTTTTCTTTATTATATATATAGATATAGATATAGATAGATATATAATATCTCACATTTACTGGCAAAACACACATTATCCACCTAAGTCATTCTGTGCACACACTTTGACTCCACTTTCTGTAGAGTCGGCTTCAGTGTTTCCTCTGTCCTCTACTGCTGTTTAGGCAAGTGTAAAAGAGCAGGGCACCAGCTGAAACTCAGACTCATAAAGGGCCCTTTGATTCTCTAGGCTGGTGGGGGGCAGAGTGTTTGGGTGGCTAGTGTGGCTTTAACACCACTACACCTACTCAACACTTATTATAGCCCACCTGTGCCAGCTGCAATGAAAAAGAAGTACACTTTCTCTGAAGTACACACTCTTGTGCTTTTGTGCATGAACTCTCTCACCTAACACACACCTAGTCTGCCTCCTCTGGAAATACAGTAAGGGGATGGAGGACTATCATCACTCTGCAGGTTCAGGTGCAAGTGACCCAGTTCTGGCAAATGTTCACTTCTTCATTTCTTAACTTATCCAGCTTCTTTTCCTCCTGCTCATTCCACCATGGAATAACAATAATAAAATCCTTTTGCTCCAATATTTAATTTGAAAGTTATATCTCCCCTCAAGTAGTATTTTACCCAAGCTGCCACGGCAATAGGAACCATTTCTCTTATTTGGCTCACACAGATTTTGAGCTTTGCTGTTCTTGCAATTTCTATTATTACCATCAAATATGCAGAGCTCGTCCCCGTTTGGAAACCAGAGACGATGAACTATGTTGAAATGTATTTTTAATTACACTGTGCCCTCAGAAGGAAAAAAAGTGTGCTGAAATTACGCTTTATTATATGGTACTTGAGCTTCCCAGCCAAAAGCAACTCATTCCATTTTGTTTTAGGGCCATCTTTTCTTCTCTCCTCTTTCCTAAAGTGGTTTTCAGGACTGCTCCACTGCAGTGTACCCTCTCTTTGACATACTAGGAGCCCCGGGCATCTGCCAATAAAATAAATAGCAGCGGACTTGATTATACAGGGATAGACTGGTGAAACACTGCACCCGTTTAGTTTGGAAAGGCCAAATAGATGAGGCCTTATTCAACCCACTGAACCAGAGAACCCATATGTACAAGGGTCAGAATAAGTGGGTGGCTTCGTGCTGCTACCTCAGAAGGTCTTGCCGTCCTTTTTATATACCAATTCAGTCTTTGTTTGGCCAACAGCAGCCTCGACACTCCCCTCCCAGCATGGGACAGTAGCTTCTTTTAAAGAAGTTCTCTCCTGACTCAGCAACTCCTCACAGGAAAATGAGGGCTACTGTCCTATCAAAGGGAGAGATGGATGATGGTTTTATGAGACCCACCCAAGCATCCTACCACCAACACCACAATGAGGGCTGGGGGAATACCAGAACTAGAACACTGACCATGTCTCACCTTTTGCCAAGATTGTATTTAATAGTTGTCTCATCATTTTTAGAATATACAGGCTGTGAATGACGAGAGCAAAAGAGTATCTCTTTCTCTCTGCTTACCCAGGGTTTATCTCCCTCTCGCTGTCTTTCCTGGTGGTGATATTTACCAAAGGTCTGGTCAAAGGCCCAACCTGTCCACATGTCTGGATCAAATTTATTCTGGCTTAGGAGCTCTGTTTATTGGTCTTTGCCTCAAGAAGAGTGATGGGGTGCCTGGGAAGCTCACCTGGTAGAGTTTGTGCCCCATGTACCGAGGATCAGTCCTCACCGCGGCGTCTGTGGGTTTATTTCCGACCTGTGGCCCTTTGCTGTCATTAACTCTCTCTTTACCCTTTCACCTCTAAGCTGTCCTCTCAAATAAAGGCCTAACATGCCAAAAAATAACTTTTTTTTTTTTTTTTTTAAACGGAGAAGTTGTGGAATTCCCTACAGGTTATAGTTCTCTTTCTTCTTCTATAAATTTGTTGCCTCAACTGGAGTCAAAGCTGTACACAAAAAAGATTACAACAAATAGTTATGACCATGTGACAGTAAATGGCTTTAATACACTAAATATAAATTTGAAAAAGCAACAAACTGTTTAATACTGCTGTTTAAGTAATATAAATACTCACACTTCTCCTGTCTTTTTCTTCCTGACATTCTTTCTTGTCACTCATCTGCCCATTAATACCTGATGATCCCCCTCCATCTGTTCAATTGCTCTTCTTCTCCTTCATCCGTCTTTGACTGTTCATCCTACGCCTCCCCTTCAACCACATTATCCCTCCAGTCATCCTACTCAGTTAAAGGACCAGGGTGGTCCTGGGGTCCCTCAGCAAGCTCTGTCTCCTGCCCAGCTGCCTGAAGAGGCCGAGTGCCTGACGGTGCCCAAATACAAGAGAGACCTGGTGCAGAAGCTGAAGATCCTGCGGCAGGAACTTTCTCAGCAACAACCCCAGGCCGGCCACTGCCGCATCGAGGTCTGCCGTGAGGAGATATTTGAGGTAAAAAATAAACAAAACTACACACACACAAACAACATGTTAACAATGCACTTGTTTAAGTAACTTCTTTCTAGGTATCCTCATGCTATCTAGAGAATTGCAAGGGGAACACAAACACAACCTTTCTTTATGTTTATAAATCGTGAACCACCATGAGTGCTAATGTAAATCTAAAAAATTGTGGTTTTAAACCATAAAAAGAAACATTGACTGTTGGTGACTGTTGAAGGGCATCTGAGTGCAGCTACAAACATGCAAATAAATGAATGCAAACAGAATTCTTTTTTATTTTGTATAATGTACATCGACAATGTGTTCATAAAATTCTCCATCTGGCATTCACAAAAGCATCACGTGCTGACATGCAAACTCAAAACCTCCATGAAAACAATAGCAGAACCCAGGTTTTTGCATTTTACTGACATTTTTTTACCCCTTTTATGATGTGCACCAGAAAAGGGCCCAGGGCAGTAGAGAACCACTACTCGAAAGGAAGAACAGAGAGGCCACAAACACTACAAAAAAAAATATTTCTCTGTTACTTTTCTTCTCATCTGCCTCTCTTTTTCTTGCTCTCCCAATCATTTGTTCTACCAAGGCAAAGCATTCTTTCTGGATGATTTCAGCAGCTAAAGAGATGAGGAAGGGGGAGAGGGGAGGTTGGGAAGGAGCGGGTGAGGAAAGGAGCTAAGGCATCAGAGGCAATATTCAAAGCCAGACCTAACTTCATAACTACAAGTTGAGCAATGAAAAATGACTTCATCTTCCTTCGATGTGACAGCTGTAGAAGGGAAAGGTTAAGTGTGAAAACCAGCCCTGCAGATCCACTTGAGTTTTTTTTGTGAAGGAACCAGTGCTACAATAAACAGCTGGAAGTTTGTTCATGTGACTGTGTGCATGTACTTACAATGGTTGTAGTCTGATTTTCTATCTACTCGTGTTCTGTGCCATAAGATAGCATATTATTTAAAAAAAAAAAAAAGGTTTCACTTGGTGTACATGCCATCATTAATTCAATGGAGGTTTTTACACTTTGCACACAAATATTTCTGATCACCAACATTTGGATAGCTTGACTTTAGAGTATCTAAAACGTAAACCGTGTGTTTTAATAGCATCTTACAGCTAATTGGGCAGCCTGGCTCTGTCATGCTTTCACTGTAGCAGCAGTGCTGTTGCTGTGGCAGGATAGTGTTTACTGTGGCATGGCCTTTGAGTCTTAGGACTCCTCTGAGAGAACAGACACAGAGATGACTCTTATGTAATGCAAAAAGGAAACATTGAGTATTTTTTTTAAACTATAATGTGGGAGGGTTACGATGAAGAATGGCAAAAACAAAATTACCAGGATGCACTGCAATCAATTTACTCTTTTCAAGGCAATACTTTCATAGTAAGATTTAATGTTAATCATGTGTATTGTATTTTAGGCTTGAGTCTGCCCCAAACGAGCAGTATGCGCATGAAAATGAGCCCACACCCTGAGTACCCAGAGTACCACAGACTGATTATCAGCCAGTGTTCTCAGGCCCAGTCAGGCTTGAGCTGATTTGCAGACGTCTACTGCAGGAATCAGGTCACCTCTTATCACCAGCTAGTAAAATAGTAACAGCAAATTTGTTGTTGCATAGTGTGTGAAGCAATGTACCATCTAAGCACTGCTTCACACACTGCATACACAGTTGTTATTCAGTTTTTCCATTCAGTCAAGGAAGTAGTTATGTCTCTCAAATCATATTGAGTCAAGTTGTGGGATATTAAAGTTCTTGTTTTGTGCACTGCATTGTATTAAATTTGCTCTGTGTGTTGAATTGTAGGAGTCGTACCGGCAGGTGATGAAGATGCGTCCAAAGGATCTCTGGAAAAGACTGATGATCAAATTCAGAGGAGAAGAGGGACTGGACTATGGTGGGGTAGCAAGGTACGTTGTCAAATGATTTACTGTTCTGTGGCTTTGAATTTCAGCTTGTCTGGCTCAACGGATGTACATTGCTGGCATACAGCTTGACATCCATGTCCCTTCCCTTTGCTATCTCCGCTATTTACTTTGTAGAGGCACCTAATCTGCATCCGGGACTTAAAACCGCACAGGTTGTGATTGGTTTAAAAAAATACAAACAAGCCAGAGTGTTTTTCCCCTATCCCAGAATAGATAAGCGGTGTAGCCAGACCATACTCCAGTGCTGACACAGCGCTGTGGAGATAGGTCTGGCAATGCGAGACTAAATGTCAGCAAACATTTTTTTATGCTAGTATATATTACTTTTCTATTCTTTTCTTTTTTTTCCAAAATAAAATCTGTGTGTGTGTTTTCGTGTTAGGGAATGGTTATACCTGCTGTCCCACGAAATGCTGAACCCTTACTACGGCCTGTTCCAGTATTCCAGAGATGACATCTACACTCTACAGATTAACCCTGACTCTGCTGTCAACCCGGTAGGAATAATTTAGTTTTTACGGTCCTATAAAACTAGACATAACATAATAATAATTTATGTATTCAGCCAGTCATCAGATGCTACGGAGCCGGAGAGGTGACATGTAGAGAAATTAAACAAAACAACTAGTGGGGACAAATACTTTTGGGAGATCTTGACTTTGTTTTGCGAGATATCGCAAATCCAACAAACAATAAGACTAATGTTGACTCACGTCGTGCTATACTGTGTGTGTGTGTGTGTGTGTGTGTGTGTGTGTGTGTGTGTGTGTGTGTGTGTGTGTGTGTGTGTGTGTGTGTGTGTGTGTGTGTGTGTGTGTGTGTGTGTGTGTGTGTGTGTGTGTGTGTGTGTGTGTGTGTGTGTGTGTGTGTGTGTGTGTGTGTGTGTGTGTGTGTGTGTGTGTGTGTGTGTGAATATGCCTTCATATAATATCCCTGTTTAATGTGCAGGAGCACCTGTCCTACTTCCACTTTGTGGGTCGTATCATGGGCATGGCGGTGTTTCACGGCCACTACATCGACGGAGGCTTCACTCTGCCCTTCTACAAACAGCTGTTGGGAAAATCGATCACGCTGGACGATATGGAGTCTGTTGACCCCGACCTCCACAACAGCCTTGTCTGGATCCTGTAAGACTTTCTGGCCTCTAGGCAACCCATTATTCTCTAAAGTCTCTCACTTGCAACCCAAAGTTAGAGGAAACGCATACAGATATTGTGATATTAACAAGTGAGAATGCATTTGTCTTGTCAAAATAAGTAGTAAAACAGGTTACCCTGCACTTTCTATAAAGTTTTTTTCTATAACTTACCTGTAACTTACTGGTTTTCGTATTGTACCATTGGAGTAGTAAAACAACAGGTGCTTTCACATTTGTGAATTCATACAGAAAGTGGTTGCTTACAGGTGTACCATGTACAAGGGGGACAGGACAGAAAAGCATACATATACACAAAAAGCTTTTTTTTTGTAAATACGACAGCACACATACTTAAGATGCACACACAAACTTGACCATCCTGTCCTCAAATTTCTAATGACTGTGACGCCCTCTGCTGCCAGTGAAGCTAATGACATCTGATCTCAAAAAATGTATATCCTTGCTGGTTAAGGTGTTCTGCATGTTTTGACACCAAGTGTTTTCCACATAAGGATGCTGCAATGGTCTTCCTTTGATAAAACTTCTTACTTATGATAATGTCCTCCATTAAGTAGTTATCTCTTCTGAGTCATCACTATCCATGTGAAGTTTAAGGATAATAAATACTGCTATTTAATGAAAATGCAGTTAATTATAGTAAATATTATTTACAAAAAATATTTACAAAAAAAACATTTGTACGCAGTATATTTGTTTAGTGGAAGATTACTGATGTGTGTCTTTGTCCCCCCCCCCCCCCCCAAAAAAATAAAGAAACTAGTGAAAAGATATATATTGTGCAGAAGCTGAGAGCCTTTTCTCTCTAACCTGGTCCCTCTTCTCTCTTCAGGGACAATGACATCACTGGCGTCCTGGACCACACTTTTTGTGTAGAGCACAATGCCTACGGAGAAATCATCCAACATGAGCTCAAACCCAATGGCAAGAGTGTCCCTGTCACAGAGGACACCAAGAAGGAGTATGTCAGGTAAGGAGAGGGCTGCACACACACAGACAAAGACTGCAGCAACAACTTACAGTAAGCACCTAAAGGCGCTGACACACCAACCCGATTTATTGGCCGTCGAACAGTCAGTGAATAGAGTCTGTTCAGTGTGTTCCGTGCGGCCGTCAGTCGAAGGAGCCGTCTGCCTTCGTTTGGGCCGATTTGACATGTTGAATCGGAAGGCGGGCAGTCGGACTCAATGACCAATCTCATTGGTGGAGTGCTAACCTGGAAATGACAAGCAGGATGAGTGTGACTAACGCCTCTAGAATCCAACGAAAATCTTTTAAACTAACGTTTGTAATGGCCTATTTCTCGCTTAAAATGTTTTCATAAACACGTTTCAGTGAACTAGTTACATAAAATATGAGATTGTATTCTTAACGAGCCGCCATTATGATCTGGCATTGAAATTCCGGAGAAGCCTGACCCACATGACATGTTCGTCCAATCAGCTGCTGTTATGGAGACATATTACTTCTTGTGCATGGCCAGAACGTACTCAAGTTGCCGTCGCTTCGGTGTGTTCTGACCAACTCTGGGACGCAGTCAGTCCAACTGCTTTTGCTGCACGAGTTGGTGTGTCATAGCCTTAAGTTTAGTTTCAGCCCATACAAGTCCTGTATAGTCACAGTTCTCTATACTTTTCTGAGGCAATCCAGAGACTGTCACAATGTCATTAATTCAGTGTCATGGTTATGAATCTGTATTTGCAGTGCCTCAGGTGTAAAAAATAAATAAATAAATAAATAACTGACAGAGTCCCTCTGTGTTTCTCCCCCTCCCTCCCCTCCTCGTGTTCTCTGCAGGTTGTATGTGAACTGGCGTTTCCTGCATGGAATTGAGGCTCAGTTTCTGGCTCTGCAGAAAGGCTTCAATGAGGTTATTCCTCAACACCTGCTCAAATCCTTTGATGAGAAAGAACTGGAGGTACAAGATCAAACATGGCTTCTAGTGCATCTTCCACAATACAATAATTACTTTGGGTACACTTTCCTGGTAGAGTTTTATTTAGATTTCTATTTCTGTCTTTACCTTCAGCTCATAGTGTGTGGCCTGGGAAAGATCGACATCTCTGACTGGAAGTCCAACACGCGTCTGAAGCATTGCACCCCCGAAAGCAACATTGTCAAGTGGTTTTGGAAAGCCGTGGAGTCGTTTGACGAGGAGAGGAGGGCTCGACTACTGCAGTTTGTTACTGGCTCATCCAGAGTCCCACTGCAAGGCTTCAAGGCTTTACAGGGTATGTGTGTGTGTGTGTGTGTGTGTGTGTGTGTGTGTGTGTGTGTGTGTGTTTTCTGATTCTGCGTGTTATCGATGGCATACCCCGGCAGACCCCTCTGCGTCCACACCGGACCCTACACCATAGCTTGACGTGCACCTCCCGAAAAATTAAAACTACACGCCGCGACGACGCACTTCTCTCGGCCGTGGCATGGTAGTGATGCATTTCCCCTGACTCAGTTCCTGGTTCTCCTCCATAATCAACATGAAATCAAGGAGGGTTATCTTTTCTTTTTGTTTAACTTCTGTTCCACTAGCTTTCACTGCACACAGGATTCTTTCATACTGTTTATTTTTTTATAGAAACAGGATCATGTTCTGTCCATATTCTAAAAATACTTTGCTATTATGATGTTCTAAAGATTTATTTAAATTTTAGAATACCAACAATTCCAGGGGCATGTTTAAAACCAGCAAAAGAAACCCTCTGATAAAATGAGGCATTGGCTAATGGAACAGAGGCTGGATTTAAAAGGTGTCAGGACTTTATCAGCTGAGATGGTGGTTAGTAACTTAATAATGCAATGTGATGCTGAACTACACCTGATGCACCCTGTTTGTTTTGACTGTAGGTGCTGCGGGGCCCAGACTCTTCACCATTCATCAGATCGAAGCTAACACCAACAATCTTCCCAAAGCCCATACCTGGTGTGTGTCACATGCACCTGCAGACACACACACACACACACACACAAAATGTATCATGGTAATGGAAAACTATACTTGTCCGTCTCTCATAGTTTTAATCATATGAACTTATTGTCCTTCTTTTCTCTCCAGCTTTAATCGGATTGACATTCCGCCCTATGAGAGCTATGACAAGCTATACGACAAGCTGCTGACTGCGATAGAGGAGACCTGTGGCTTCGCAGTGGAATGAGAATTATAAAGTGTGAATTTGTGTGGACATGTTTAACTGTGTGTGCAGGACTTTTGATAGACTATAATTGTCCCTGCAACGTACCAATGGGCTCACTCAGAGCCTGATGCGTGTGTTTTTGACTAGCCTGCAGTCTTCCTCTTCTTCTCACCGCTCTCCACATTCTTCCTTCATCAGTGTCTGTTTAAACAGCTGCTAGAGAGTCATATCTTGTCCTTTTTTATATTCTTTACTTGTTTGGCGTTTTTTGTTTTGTTTTGGTGATGTTTGTAAATACAGAGAGTAAGTTAAGCGCTGTTGAATTAAAAGCTGCTGCATTTCTTTCAACAGCTGTGAGTTCTTTGTGAGCAGCAGTTTGTTTTTACGGCAAAGGAAACGGCACTGGCTGCTCACCTTACTTTAAATTAAATCACACCAGGAAGAGGTTTATCAACTTACAGTTTAACATCTTACAAAATTCTCCCAAGGCATTTGAGAGCAGTGAGTTACTGTTTTGTTTTGCAATTCAAACTGATTGAACTGATCCTTATCATGCTACTGAATCTTTAGAACTGCAGGTAGCCATATCTTGCCCTTAGTAGCCATGTTAACCTCAACCAATACACCTTCCGATCCTAATGGCTGCAGAGTTAGTGTGCTTTATTTTGTAGGAGCACCACAAATTAATCCTACCTCAGTGTAGTGCTTTGATATTTGAAGGGTTTCATTCCAAAATGCTGTGTATTGATAGCTAATTAAATTAAAATTTAGAATAATTTCATTTTTAGTGCAATGCTCCATAATTAGTCAGATGTTCAAACCAACAGTCATTTTGCAAATGTAAAACAATATCATTTAAATTGTAAATATATCATTTTGAAATGGAACTCGTACAGACTGACATGGATGTGGGTCTGATGCTTTGTGGTATTTTGAGTTAAGCTTGTGGTGAGTTGTTTAGAGATGATGGACGGACTCTGGTGAAAAAGGTGTAAATCTGATTATTTTCCCTTATTCACTGCAGTGTGGCCACAGCTCTTGTACAGGTGTGTATGTGTGTTTCTGCATGTGTATACATTTTTTATGCAAGGATGGTAGACAGTTTATAGACGAGTTCCCCATCATCTCTACTAGCACAGTATCCTGTATTTAAATCTGTAGAGCTGACTTTTTTTTTCAAGCCTGGTTGGTCTTCCTTTTCTCTCATTAAGGTGTCTCCAGCAGTTACATGTATGCATGTTTTTGTTAATTATTTTATTTTATCCGAACCAGAATAGCCCAGCACACTTCTTGTCAGATATATGTGAAAAGGGCACAACTGTCCATGGGACCAGGCTTGATAAGAAGCTATTCAAGGCAGGTGTCTATTTTCACATCCTCGGCTTAAAAAGGCAGGTGTTTTTCTTTCTCTCTTGTCACTTTAGAGCACTTTACAAACTGAGCAGTGGTGGCAGGAGTGCTTTATTCACATTAGATTAAAATATATCATGTTTCATTTGCAAAGCGACTTCATTAGTAATATACAGAGTAAAAAGTATCTATACACTTGTAATTTTTGAGTATATATGTACAAATACATAGCTATTTTGTATATGGTGGCTTGTTCTTCTGTTCAATTTAGATGCAAGCATGTTGGTGTCTGTCACAGACCTCTGCATTCTCAGGTGAAGTTGTCCTATTTTAATTTTACATTAGACTAGTGTGTGAGGAAGGGTACAAATGGTTGTAATGGAAAGTTTATTTCAGGAGCCCTGTCTTTAATCCCATGATAGAGTGTACGGTGGCAGTTAAGTGATATTTTCTTTTGGTCATTCACTTTCACTTGTTGGCACACATACCTTTTTGTAGGAGGAAATGAATGGCCATATTTGCTGCTCTGGAGGTCTGTGACACTGCTGAATAACTGACAACAATATGCAACATGAGTTTTTGTTTTTTTAAGTGAGGAAATTGACTGAAAGCTGATGGTGGCCTCAAATCCTCAGAGCTGCAAATGTTGGAGGTTGACTGCTGCTGAACTCGTGGGTGATACACAGTGAAAATGTCTAACCAAAATGAAAAAGTCACTAAAAACCAGAAAGGTTGCAGTGAGGAGCATCTCCATTACCACAGCCTCCATCCAAAGAAAACCCCTTAATGAATGGATGCTCCAGAAATGAAGCCTATTTATTTGCATACTTAGTACTCCTAGAAACTTTTTGACTTGGAAAAATATCAGTTAAATGTTATTTTTTTTTATGTATACTGCCTGCATTTATTTGTAACCATGAACAGTTTGTTAGCTAATACTCAAAACTTTTGTGGTCACCAAGAAACAAAACATGAAATTGTTGTCTTTGTACAGTTACAGAGAATATATTTGATCTTACCTTTTAACAACCTCATACAGAGGTGGAAAAGAAATGCTTTACACTTTTGTTTGCACACATTATGCATACTTGGGCTCCAAGTTATAATCAGACACTTCCTTCTATTTACCAAATAGTTAATAGACTGATCATTTTTTTCTCATGTAGAGAACATATATACACACACACACATGTTCTTATGCACACATGTATGTTTGTCCAGTGCACACGGTCCACTTCTGCTCTTTGTTACTTTTTGTCGGCACCAAGTTTTCTGGCTGGTTCAGTCTTCAGTGCAAAAGTTGTCTGGGTTGAGAGCTTACAGACGAGGGGAAATCTGACTTTTCCCCAGTTAAAAAGCCAAATTGGTCAGACATCTTTAGCAATTTTGCAGATCGTTAACTTTTTCAAGCTTTGAACACCGGTGATATAAAGAGATTTTTGTCTACTCTGATTAATCAGAATAGACTGAGAGACAGTTCTGGTCAAAATTATGTACTGTACTGATTACACCAGCATAAGCTGGGTCAATGTTCAGTTAACTCTTCCCACATTTTTAAATGCAGATTTAAAGGTGTGTGTGTAAATTACTTTTGATTGAATAGAGTACAAAACAGAAAAACAAATCTTAGTTGTTGTTTTTTTCAAACCACCGTGTTTTATTTCTTTGATTTCCTATCTGTTTTTGTATTTATTAAGTTTGTGTTCATAGTTTTTCACATCAGCTGCTCTGTGAGCTTGCAATTGACCCCTGTACATAAGGACAACAAAGAAGCAAAGCAAGTACTACTTGTACTCTTGCAGAAAGCTGAGCAATAAAACTATGCTGTTTGGACCTCACAGCATTATGTTTTATAGGACTATGTGAACTACTGTCTTTTTTTCTTTTGGTTGCTGGAAGTTTAAAAGTAAATACATACGTATTATCAGAATACAAAATGTACTTTATGTAGCATATTATTGATAGGAGTATTTTTTAAATCAGAATCGATTGGTTATGACAAGTCAGCTGATTAAGATTCTGCAAGACGTTTTGCTTCGTTTCAGAGAAAGGTTGTCACAAAGCCTTATGTCTTTACATATTGGAGTAACTTCTAAGAATTTTCCTTTAGATAAACGTTTGATTGTCTCAATGCTTTATTACTAATACAATTTGAAAGGTTGCCATTGGAATTAAACATAAGTTTTACCCTGCAAAGCCTTTTCTTAAGAAATTTAAGGATTATATAAATTGGACTTTTTGCACAGCATAACCTGATCCAAACCATTAACCATCTTTTCTAGCATTGTCTGTTCACTTTGTATTGACATCTTGTACAAAGATTTTGCATTTTTATGCACATGTTATATTCAGATTCTTTACCTGTAAAATGTAAGGAAAAGGCATAAAACTATAATTGTAGCCAAATTACTAGCCAACGGCCCATTATTTATTTATTTATGTTATGTATATATAATTAAATACATACATTTTTTTTGCTTAGCCACTTTTACTTTCTCTCATTGCCTGTAAGATATCTGTAACAAACTGAAGCAGTTCCATATTGCATACATGTCAAGACTTATGCACAGCTTTCAATATAAAATATATGAAACAAGCAGTTTCCAATTTAGTTGATACAAAGCTAATTAAGCCTATCAGCTCCCCAAAATTCTATATTTCTTGGTATGGCTGTTTACAAAATAGTGTAGTCCGGGGAATTTCCATAGACAGTGAAAGAAATGGGGTTTGGCGCGCAGCAGCTCGGGTAATGCGTTTTACGTCACCGCTGAGAAAGGACAACAGCAACGTTCGGCTTTTGGAGACAACGACTGCGGCAACATGTAAAGACATGGCTGAAACCCCGGAGAAGCGCCCACGATTTTTTCAGCCAGTGATTGTACTTCTAAGAAAAGATCTACACGTTCAGCAGAAGGTCTAAAATCCAAAAAAGAAAGTGACGAAAGGCGAAAAACACGGGTAACCATTGGTGTGGCTTTTCCTATTTGGAGAGCGCTGAAGAAAGAAAAGGGACTGAGGTCAGACACGGATGTTGCCTTACTGCTCTTGAACAGGTTAGTAAGAACGTTTTAGGACTTGCTATTTCATTTGCTCGACCTAAAATTATGCTACCGACTGGGCGGAGGAGTGGATATGCTGCGCTATTACCGAAGGCTTGCCGACATTGTTGTTGTCATTAGGGATGACCGAAACTACGCACTATAGCTTTAAAAACCTGCCCATAACCAAAACCTTATAATAATACACCCATGCCCATACACATACTGTGGTGTGATGGAATATTTCCATTACGAAAAAAAGTTCCTGGGACCTGCTACCAGGTACTTTTTTTTAGTACTACCTCAGTCGAGGTTCTATGTCTGGGACTGTATGCCGAGAGTAACGTCATATCCGTATGTGACGTTTATCCAGAGTGCGTGC
This sequence comes from Etheostoma perlongum, assembly GCA_026937815.1. Taxonomy (NCBI): domain Eukaryota; kingdom Metazoa; phylum Chordata; class Actinopteri; order Perciformes; family Percidae; genus Etheostoma; species Etheostoma perlongum. The sequence continues at coordinate 21,457,700 of CM049372.1, read as the reverse complement.
CTTGCTGCTTTTCTCCAGCGCCGACATTGTGCGAAACAACTATTGTCAGTTTAGAAACGGAGTCCGCTATCCTCAACGACCGGCACCCAACACAACACAAATTAAGTCAGCACTTAAGAAAAAGAGTTCTTTCAAATGAAGCCCTTCTGACCCAACGTGAAAGTGACTGACATTGGTCGAAAACTAGGTTCAACTTCGGCAGAGCATTCCGTTCATGAGGGAGCTTGGTTTGTGCTTGAGGATCAAATCTGACACCGATGCGCTGACTTTCGTCTTATTGAACAGGTAACGTTCAGCACTATGCTGAGTTTAGTTCACTTTACAGTCCTCTGTCATTAATAACGAGGATTTACTGAAATTACACACATGACGACTTTAAAAAGTGTTTAAAAGTGCAATGTGTAACGTAATACATTTACTGTATTAAATCTAATATGGGTGGCAGCAAAGGTCAAGGGCTTTGACGGACCAGACCCGGGCGGCAGAGGTTGGTTCTGGGGACGTGGAATGTCACCTCTCTGTGGGGGAAGGAGCCGGAACTTGTGCGGGAGGTGGAGCGCTACCAGTTAGATCTGGTGGGGCTTACCTCTACGCACAGTCTCGGTTCTGGAACCGTACTCCTGGATAGGGGTTGGACTCTGTCCTACTCCCGGAGTTGCCCATGGTGTGAGGCGCCGGGCGGGTGTGGGGATACTCACAAGCCCCCGGCTGAGCGCCGCTGCGTTGGAGTTTACCCCGGTGGACGAGAGGGTCGCCTCCCTACGCCTGCGGGTGATGGGGGGGAAAACTCTGACTGTTGTTTGTGCATATGCACCAAACAAGAGTTCGGAGTATTCGGCCTTCTTGGAGACCTTGAATGGAGTCCTGTATGGGGCTCCAGTAGGGGACTCCATAGTTCTGCTGGGGGACTTCAATGCACACGTGGGCAATGATGGAGATACTTGGAGAGGCGTGATTGGGAGGAACGGCCTCCCTGATCTAAACCAGAGTGGTTGTTTGTTGTTGGACTTCTGTGCTAGTCATGGATTGTCCATAACAAACACCATGTTCGAACATAGGGATGCTCATAAGTGTACGTGGTACCAGAGCACCCTAGGCCAAAGATCAATGATCGATTTTATAATCGTCTCATCTGATCTGAGGCCGTATGTTTTGGACACTCGGGTGAAGAGAGGGGCAGAGCTGTCAACTGATCACCATCTGGTGGTGAGTTGGGTCAGGGGGTGGGGGAAGACTCTGGACAGACCTGGTAAGCCCAAACGGGTAGCGCGGGTAAACTGGGAACGTCTGGAGGAGGCCCCTGTCCGACGGACTTTCAACTCACACCTCCGCGGAGCTTTTCGGGCATCCCTGTGGAGGCTGGGGGCATTGAACTTGAGTGGACAATGTTCAAAGTCTCCATTGCTAAAGCTGCGGCGGCGAGCTGTGGTCTTAGGGTTTTAGGTGCCTCAAGGGGCGGTAACCCACGAACACCCTGGTGGACACCGGTGGTCAGGGAAGCCGTCCGACTGAAGAAGGAGTCTTTCCGGGATATGTTATCCCGGAGGACTCCGGAGGCAGTTGCAAGGTACCGACGGGCCCGAAGGGCTGCAGCCACTGCCGTGACAGAGGCAAAGCAGTGGGTGTGGGAGAAGTTCGGAGAAGACATGGAGAAGGACCAAGGTGCTTCTGGAAAATCGTTCGCCACCTCAGGAGGGGGAAGCGAGGAACCATCCAAGCTGTTTACAGTAAGGATGGGACGTTGTTGACCTCAACTGGGGAGGTAATAGAGCGGTGGAAGGAGCACTTTGAGGAACTCCTAAATCCAGCTGGCACGCCCTCTGTGGTAGAGGCAGAGCTGGAGGATGATGGGGGATTGTCGTCAATTTCCCTGGCGGAAGTCGCTGAGGTAGTCAAACAACTCCACAGCGGCAAAGCCCCAGGGATTGATGAGATCCGTCCAGAAATGCTGAAGGCTCTGGGTGTGGAGGGGATGTCTTGGTTGACACGCCTCTTCAACATTGCGTGGAAGTCTGGGACGGTGCCTAAGGAGTGGCAGACCGGGGTGGTGGTTCCCCTCTTCAAAAAGGGGGACCAGAGGGTGTGTGCCAATTACAGGGGTATCACACTTCTCAGCCTCCCTGGTAAAGTCTACTCCAAGGTGCTGGAAAGGAGGGTTCAGCCGATAGTCGAACCTCGGATTGAAGAGGAACAATGCGGATTCCGTCCTGGCCGTGGAACAACGGATCAGATCTTCACTCTTGCAAGGATCTTGGAGGGGGCCTGGGAGTATGCCCAACCAGTCTACATGTGTTTTGTGGATCTGGAGAAGGCGTATGACCGGGTCCCCCGGGAGAAATTGTGGGAGGTGCTGCGGGAGTATAGGGTGAGAGGGGTCCCTTCTCAGGGCCATCCAATCTCTGTATGACCAAAGCGAGAGCTGTGTCCGGGTTCTCGGCAGTAAGTCGGACTCGTTCCAGGTGAGGGTTGGCCTCCGCCAGGGCTGCGCTTTGTCACCAATCCTGTTTGTAATATTTATGGACAGGATATCGAGGCGTAGTCGGGCGGGGGGGTTGCAGTTCGGTGGGCTCGGAATCTCATCGCTGCTTTTTGCAGATGATGTGGTCCTGATGGCATCATCGGTCTGTGACCTTCAGCACTCACTGGATCGGTTCGCAGCCGAGTGTGAAGCGGCTGGGATGAGGATCAGCACCTCTAAATCTGAGGCCATGGTTCTCAGCAGGAAACCGATGGAGTGCTTTCTTCAGGTGGGGAGTGAGTCCTTACCCCAAGTGAAGGAGTTTAAGTACCTTGGGGTCTTGTTCGCGAGTGAGGGGACCATGGAGCGTGAGATTGGTCGGAGAATCGGAGCAGCTGGTGCGGTATTACATTCTGTGTATCGCACCGTTGTGACGAAAAGAGAGCTGAGCCAGAAGGCAAAGCTTTCGATCTACCGGGCAATTTTCGTTCCTACCCTCACCTATGGTCATGAAGGCTGGGTCATGACCGAAAGAACGAGATCCAGGGTACAAGCGGCTGAAATGGGTTTCCTCAGGAGGGTGGCTGCCGTCTCCCTTAGAGATAGGGTGAGAAGCTCAGTCATCCGAGAGGAGCTCGGAGTAGAGCCGCTGCTCCTTCGCGTCGAAAGGAGCCAGTTGAGGTGGTTCGGGCATCTGGTAAGGATGCCTCCTGGGCGCCTCCCTAGGGAGGTGTTCCAGGCACGTCCAGCTGGGAGGAGGCCTCGGGGAAGACCCAGGACTAGGTGGAGAGATTATATCTCCAACCTGGCCTGGGAACGCCTCGGGATCCCCCAGTCGGAGCTGGTTGATGTGGCTCGGGAAAGGGAAGTTTGGGGTCCCTTACTGGAGCTGCTGCCCCCGCGACCCGACTCCGGATAAGCGGATGAAGATGGATGGATGGAAATCTAAAAATGACCACAATATGTTATCAGATTTTTTTTTTTTGGATGACATAGCTGAAAAAAAAAAAATATATATATATATATATATATATATATATAATCTATTATATAACGGTCTTATTTGGTGTGCTGCCTTATACTGTTACGTGTCCATTTGAATGAGCTCACTCTTTTATGATTGTAGTTATCTTAGGAAGTCAGAGAATCGCCCAGAACAACCAATCATTCACGAGAGTTCTTCAACAGACTCCTGGTGAGATGTTTTATTTTTAGTACCACTTTATAAGTGTCTGACAAAATTATGGAAAAAATCCCAACGAAGACTTTTTTTTTTTTTTCCACAAGAGTAAAATCTTCCAAGAACAGGTCTAAAATCGTTATCGCTAAACCCACCAGACTCCGTTGAAATAAACAATACTTATAGCAAATGTAGCAAAGTGTGTTCATTTCAACCAAATCAGAGTGGTGATTGTTTAACTAATGCTAACTTATTGTAGAAATGTGTTTAGTCTCATTTAGTGCGCTGCCATATACTGTAACGTTGCATGTCCATTTGAATAAGCTCACTGCCATGTTTTATGATTGTAGTTATCTTCGGAAAAGTCCTGACCAACCAACCATTGAAGAGAGTTCGTCAACTGAATCCAGGTGAGAATTTTAACTTTTAGTACCACTTTCCAGTGGTGAAATATACAGCATACCTATACATTTACTCAAGTATTGTACGTAAAGGGGCTGTACTTGATATAAAAAGGTGGTCAGGGATTGCCTCCACACGGCTCTTGCAGGCCCCCACCTATGCTTTGTCACAGCCCTAGGCGTCAGATACCAACACACAAGGCAATAACATGCACCAATGTGCACAGGCGGCTGGACCGGCTATCAAAAGAAAGAACAGAGAAGTTCAGATTACAACACACACACAAAGGGAGTGTGACTTCATTCTCTGCTAAGGAACTCATTACTGCGCTATATCTTCACATAGCAAATAGTTGTATACTGCTACAGTATATTAATGTTCTGAATATCAAGTAAGGTAAATATTTTACCTTTTTACTCCACTATATTTATTTAACATTAGTTACTCTGCAGATTCAGATTTATACAAAATGTAACTCTAGGCTATCATTATGAATTAAGCTATCTAGCCGTGTCTGTCACTAATTCAATAATATATTATTCTGAAATAATTCTGTTCAATGTGCACTTTTGATGCCAATACTTTGTGTACCTGTGGTATTGCTACTTTCACTTAAGTAAAAGATCTGAGTACTTCTTTCACCACATAGTGGTGCTTACGTTACTTAGTCTTTGATTGATGAAGGCCATCTGAATAAATTCACATTGTAGCTTTTTGTACTTTCTATATCATTTTAAACTAATTATGAATATTAGTATGAAATGTTAGTTACACAACCTGCTGTAATACACACATGCAATGGTAGATTTTAATGTAAACCCCTGTGCTTCTGTTTATTTAGTGAAAGTGTGCATGAAGAAATGATGTGGTCACAAAATGAAGTTAAGCAAGAAACTTGCACTGCTCCTTTTGTCCAGTCATCTGAAAATGGAAAGGTAAATGTGACTCTGACGCATCTCCATTCAAACAATTAGTCACAGAAAATATACATGTCCATTTTCGGTTTACAGTTTCTTTAAATTTTTCAAGTAAAAACACCAAACATCAACCTAATTTTCCTGTTTGTTTTTTTTTGTCCGAGGGACTGTTTAGAACAACAATCAAGAAACTGCATTTGCAAAAGCCCCCAGACTCCATGAAAATGAACAGTCATTTTAGCATCGTAAAAGTTGACAAACAAAATAAAATTATGAAATGCCATTACAACTCTAGTTTCGGTGGAAATGAACACAGTTTTTTTTTAATGGAGTCTTGTGGTTTTGGCGCTAGCGACTTCAGAACTGTTTCTGGTTAAACAGAGAGGTCTTAAAGAGGTTTTAAAAAGTTGTTAAAATGTTCTATCAGTCACTTACACACACAAAAAAAATGGTAGTTACCCTTTAATGAGTGGATTTGATACATGCATTTGTTCTTATACTACTGTAAACTTTTAAATCTTGTTTTGAACTGCTGGTTTGGCAAAACAAGCAGTTTTAGTACGTCACCTTACACCATGGGAACTTGAGACCATTTTCTGATATTTTATAGTCTAAAGGATTAATCCATTCATTTTATAAAATATTCACCAGATGAATCATTTTTCATAAATAATCATCAGTTTTGTTTATATAATAACTGTGGGTAAAGGCAAATAATAGAACAGCTGCAACAGTATGGTGTGTTCAGAAAAGGACATCACTTACTGCAATGCAGCCTTTAAAAACCGGGAAAAGACAACACGTGTCATATCAGGATATTACGATATCCAATATTTAAGACGATATCTAGCCTCATATATTGATATCGAAACAATATCAATATATTGCCCACTCCTAATCTTCACTGAAAAATCCTGCTCAATGCAGTACCATTGACATATTGTTTATTTGCTTTTTATTCTTTAACACAGCACAGATACACAGAAGACATGAACAATTAGTTGCTGCTTGCAGATGGAAAACAGTTTTCAGCTCTGTATTACATTGACGTGATGCTACTGCTGATCGAGCTGATACATTTCAATGTATTCTTTCTGTAATCATATAAAATATATTTATTTATATTTTATTTTAAAAGATGTCATTTGTGACGCTGTAGTGTATTAAATATTTAATGTAAATTAAATTGTGCCTGTTTTTAACTAAGTGGTGTTCTGATGGGCTGCTGTTCCTTATCCCATTTTAACATCAAGGAGTCAGGGAAACAAGATGCTGCTTGTCAAAGACCGAAAAGTCAAGAAGAGTGGACAACCAACCAGTTCAAAAATAAAGCAAATAGAGGTGAGTTGCCTTCACATAAAGAGAAAGCAAAGTCCTTCTCCAGCCAAAATAAATCTAAAGATTGGAAGCAATTGGTAACAGGAACCGTTAAGTAATAACTAATATCAGTGTAAAATGGATCCACACGCAGATATCCAAGAAGATGAGAATGAAGAATTCAGCACCTCATTAAGTGTGGGAGATGGACGCTACCTGGTGGATTTGGGGAGGTATGATGACGCCAATAATTAATACCAACAACCACGATCGAATGAAGCTTTTGTTATTAAAATTGACATGTAACCTCGGTTCTTATTAAGATTCTACAATCTGTTACCCCCATTAACAGAGCCCGTTGAAATAAGAGCCGGCTAATATCCACGCATCTTTTCTGACTCCCTCAGCTCGTCAGAGTTCATCGTTGATGAAGAGTGCATCCTTCAGCTGTTCAAGTCATGCAGGGAATGCAACAGACAATGTACAGTTAGAAAACGCGTCACCGGTCTAAAGATCGTGGTTAACCAGGCGTGCTGTTTCTGTCAGAGCCACTCTAAATGGACTAACCTGCCAGATGACGACGACGATCTCCAGACAAATGGAAAACAAACGGCACATAAACAGACCAACTCAGCCAAGCAGTAATGCTAGTTGTGTCATGCTGACTGTGGTTCTACGGAGTTTATGTTGACGCAGGAATATGTTCCAGTTTTCAACCTGTGACCAGTGGACTAAGCAGCTGGACTTCTGCTTATTTTGCTGCTTCTATGGAGTTTGGCTGTTTTCCTCTGTACTGTCACAGCGCTGTCGCCAACTGCTCTGTATGTTTTTACACTTATTTCCTGATGCCATCCCACACCTCAGAGAACCATCTGGTGCGAGCGAGAGAATGGTTCTCATCTTGTAATTTCTGTCTGTTGACATCCTGCATAATACAGCATGTAAGTGATTGTAAAGGCAAAGATGGTTCCATGGAGAAAGATGGACCGTTCTTTTCTTTCCAGGGAAATGTTTTTCAAATATCTTTTACCTAAAGATGTCTTGGACATTTTAGGCTTTTAATTCCACAAGACAGATGAAGATGTGAAAGGAGAGAGAGGGAATGACATGCATCAAAGGGCCACAGGTCAGAGTCGAACCCACGGCTGCTGCATCAAGGAGTAAAACTCTATATATGTGTGCCCGCTTTACCAACTGAGCAAACCCGGCCACAAGACGTCAATCTTTTGATCTGTTTTCATCCTTGTGCCGATATGTAGTTTCACAGTACGCAGAAACTCAAACAAGGATTGTTGTCAAATAATCAAGTAATAATGAACCGTGTTTTAATGACTCATCCTATGAATGTGATATGTTATTGCACAGCAAAAGGCTTTCAGGATCCAAATGCTATCACATTTGGAGTTAGTCGGGCTCGCATTGTGATCAGATCTTGGACAGCTGTTAATGCTATGTGCAATGTGTACTATATTCTAAAAACTGCCAAGCAGGTTAAAAGGTCACCGAACTCTCCCTGCAAAAAAAAGATTAGCAGAAGTCCCACCTTTCAAAAAGTGAATTTCAACTGTCTATCAATGGCGTTTTCCTTGAGCTGGGACAAGTCAGCCTTGCCCAACCAATTTGAATATTGAGATTGGATCATGTTTATTAACACTAGGTGTAAATAAGGCCCACAGTTCAAGCTTAAATATTCACGTAAGTCAAGATAATTCAAAAATGCATTACCGTTTAGGATTTTCTGTCCATAACATCCTTAATCGAATTGAAACCCCTTGTTTCATCATTTGAGGCTCAGCTGCAGCTTTTTTCTCTTCAGTTCAAGACTAAGATCTTTATGCTTTTTGAATTTAAAATTTCAGCCTTCAGGCTGTAACCTGCCACCATAGTGGAGCCAGGAGAGCAGAGTGGGCTGCAGCAGGTCAAAGGTTCAAGAGCCCACTGTTGCTTAGTTACCTATGCGCACTCAAGATAGCTCTTGAACTGTAGCTCTCCTGGCTCCACTGTGGTGTCAAGTTACAGCCTGTTTCTACATAGTCATTACTAAAGACATAACAACAGCAAATCGTCTTTTGGGGAGGAAAATACATTTTGGAATATTGGTTGTATGAGTTTGATAATCGACTAGTGTGGAAAACAGGATTATGGATTAACACAACTTCTATGCCTTTCTGTCACATCTACTGAAGTCAGATTTGCTATGTTCCCTCCGAAGGAATCACTGCACATGGGTAGGCACTTGTAATGACATTTTGAACATGTTTAGAGGCTAAAAACATATTTAAAACTTGCCCTGTTTAAGCCTGTTAGGTGCGAACTCTAGCAGGAGGATAACAAGGCCGCACTGGTCGTTTTCGTTTTTCTTGCTACTGACAGCATTCCAAATTTCCAAACAACAGATCTACGTGTTGAAATGGACCGGAATTCTCAGATTTGAGTTAATTTTCTAGTAGAAATGTGGAAAAGTAAAATCCCCAAAATTGTACAGTAAAAATGTTTCATGTTTGGTATGGGTGCAGTCAGTGATGTCCTGTTCTCAAATATACAGTGTAAGTCATTTCCTGGAATTATGGACCAGTCTTGTTCTAGCACCTCAAGTTTCAGATTTGTAGTCATTTAACAGTAGAGGTATGGGATTTTACTTAGAAAAATCTCCATATTTATACAGTAAAATGATTTGATATTTCTGGGTGTAGTCAGAGATGTCCTTAACTCAAATGTATCAGTCATTGCCTGGAATTATGGAGTAACGTCATTTTATTGAACCTACAAATTCACATTCACAAATGTAAAGTAATTTTACAGTAAAAATGTTGGACTTGGAAAAAACTCCATATTCATTCTTAAATTGTTAGATTTTAAATATTGGTGTTTTTAGAGATGTCAACTCGATGAGATGTTGGATTTATGGAGCAAAATAGTTTCTTAGCACCTTGACTTTCAGTATTAGTCATTTTACGGTAGAAATGTGGGACACTTACTTAGTAAAATCTCAAAATGCATACAGAAAAAAGTTTTTTATTTCTTTAAAATATAATCCAATAATCTTATTTTATGTGTACTTTATATAAACTTTAACACCTTATTTTGAAAACCGGAAGTAGTCCCATGTGGATCGTACTACTAAATTTGCTAAGACCGTGTTCAATGTGAGAGTGCAGATTTGAGTCGCGCATGCTCAGATGTAAACGGTTTACGGCATAACGAGTCATACCCAATGCGAGTCGAGTCAGACCAGTAGGCCACACAAGACCGTCTAACTCATACAATCCAATATTCCAAAACGATTTTTTTCACCAAAAAAACAAATAGATACATAGATAGGCCGTAGTCTGACATCACAACTGAGCCTGCACAGCTCCAACAAGGCTCGAGTTTTTGCGCGTGCTCATTGTAAACTAACAACAGTGGAGACTGTTGTCGACATCAGAGTGGAGGTCGAAGAGCTGACGGACGTAGCTTAGATCAGGAGAAATCGGAGAAAATGGTTCGAGTTTGCGCCTTTCCAAATTGCGGCAACAAAATGAAGAGATATTTGTGCTTGAGCTTTCACCGTCTACCCTACCGCAACCGGGAGACTTTAAATTTGTGGCTGGATGCACTTCAGCTTGATGTGAAAACTCCCTTGCGAACATTACGTGAGAGAGATTATCGTGTTTGCAGCGAACATTTTGATGAGGACGAATACACCGAAAAGAGCGTCAAGTCTCGGTATCTGAAGGCAAATGCCATTCCAAAAGCGAAAAGAACAGCTACAGACACATTGCAGGTAACGTCTTTATGATTTCTTATTATGATTTTCCTTGGTAGTCTCGGACGTACATGGTTGTTTTAATATGAAACATATTATTATTTGAGTGTTACCGATCGAAATTATAAGTTCCAGGCCTGCTTCGATCTTGCATATTCGCCTACTTTGTTCTCGTGCTGTCTTTACAAGGAAAAACTCGACGTGCGAGGAAAAGTTTATGGAAGCCTAGGGCTGTGTCATTACTACCGTCAGAACACTGCTACTGTGCACTGACCACTTAAAGCCGTAGTGCCCGCTTTCGATGGTTAGTATTGTCCATGGATGTATTAAGATAACTGTAAAGAGCGTTAGGCGGGAAGCCCCGTTCATTCCAATGAGAGTGCTCAAAACATGGATGTATTAAGCGCATAAAGCAATCCAATCACGGAGCTCAGATCTTCCGCGTTGACTGGCCTATGACGTCACAATGAACATGCGTACTAGCAAGTTTGTTTGTTTTGTAACAACCGGTATTAACTTGCACGTCCATGAGCTTCTCTCTCGTGTTCTCTTTATACCAAGGGGGCAAAGAGAGAGAAAAGTTGCGACCATTGTTGACACTCACTTGCGAGGTGGTCAAGTGGTTCATGTAAGGCTGTATAGTTCATTTCATTTATTTATTTCGAACAATCAGTGTTGCAAGACAAAACTGCATTTTAAATCCACGTGTGTGTGTGTACATATACACACACACATGTACTGTACATAAAACATGCCCTGTTTTAGCCTCATGGGTGCAAACTAGCAGAAGGACAACACGGTGTAGGCAACACTGATTGTTTTAGTGGAAAATATGTTAGTTTCCTGCCATTCTACTTTCTGTTTGTAGTAGCAAAAGACTACAATGTTGTCTGCAACCCTGTGTGTGGTATTTTACAGCTGCATGACGCCTGGGCAGTAATGGGCAGATCACCTGGCCAGGTCAGAAGCACAGGTGAGTCTTCTTGCTGTGTACTACTCAAACTATTTTTGTTCAATAAGTTTCTTATGTTCCTCAGCCTGGTGAAGACAGTTTGTTCGGCTGCTGATGTCCTAAAGGTTTTCCAATAGAGTCCACTCTGTTATGAATTCTGATTTTTTTGTTGTTGTTGGTTTTAAAATTGTTTAAACCAACTACTTGCTATTTAAAGATTGAAGATTTAAAGATTGTTTAGACTTATTTTTTTTTTTGTAATTCACAGGCATACAAGCAAATGTCCCAGAGACATGCACTGCAACCATTGAGAAGTGAGTCAACAAATAACTTTGATCATGTTTCCCTAATGTGTGTTTCCTCTGGGTGCTTTGGTTTCTTCCCACCATAAAGACATGCATGCTAGGTAGGTCTACAGTTTAAATTTAGCCAACTGGCTAACACTGGCGCATTTACAGAAATGTTGATTAATGTGCATTGTCGTAATCAAATAAATTAATCTACATGTGTTAAGTAAACCATGTAGCTCAACATAAAGGCACGCAAAGTGTGATACAGTATATTACGTCAGAGCTTACTTATACCCCATTCAGTTGCAGTGATGCAGGTTAAACACCGCTTTTGTACCTGCAACAATGTATCCATAGTGGTAACTTGTGTATCTTTCCAGCTCTAGCCGTGTTCTATAAATAATTGAGTCATTCTCATTTCCCAGCTCTCTATTCTGTCCCAAACAGACCAACTCTGCAGCACATTGTGGATGAGGAGGCTATTCTGCAGCTGATGAAGAACTGTCCGATGTGTGACAGAAAATGCCGCTGTTCAACACGCACTCGCAGTCCTTACTTCATAGTCTACCAGAGCTGTTACTACTGCAATTATCAACGCAAGTGGGCCAACCAGCCTGAAGCTAGAAATATGAACATTCGTTAGGCAAACATACCGCCCAAGAAGGAACTAAAGCTAACGAACAAGGTGTCTGTAAATGCCAAGGCTCAGTCCTCACAGCTTAATACAAGCTTTTCTGAATCCTTGGTCTCAGTCACATGACCCATAAGGCATCTGAAGAGCCCAATGTAAACTCTGTCTTTTGAGTCTGAGATTGGGCATGAGCTCAGGTTTAAGATGTGCCTTAAGGTGGATGATTATGCAGTTGGAAATGTTTGTTGATGACAAACAATTCTGTAAAGGCTTACACTTTTTACTTTAAGTTTTCTACATAACAGTGACATGACACTGTCATAAACGTGTCATAAAACAAATGAGATAACGCTTTTTTTAGTAAGTGTCATTCGGTTTTGTCATCACAAGTTAATGCGTCATGACTGTGGCATGCGAGTGTCATGTCACTCTTATGGAAAAAAACTTGTCACCCTGTAAAGTTTTGTGTTGAGTTGAAGCTTCAGTCCAAAGTAATAACATGTTTGATTTTTTACTTGTAGAAAGTAAAAAAGTTGTAGAAAAGATAAGTTACACAACAAGAAATAGGATTGACAAGTTTTGGAAAATTCAGAGCGCTTTCTCCAAATTCCTTGAGAACAATATGGATGTGAATGGTTGGAATGATAGAGTGTTTTTTTAAAATATTGTTTTATTAATTATTAAATTTATCTTTTGTGTGCCATCTGTAATATATGGCGTTGAGATAGACAAACTGTTTGTTTTTTGTGTTAGCATACACCTATGGATGTACAGATATGACTGGATACTACTGCTGCTACATTTGATCCCTTGTCTCTTTTCGGTTTTATATGTGCCTTGTTACGCTGTTCTTGTCTGTCAAATGTACAAAAAAACATTCCAGCAAGTTAAGATAAGCGAATCCACACTTTCATTGGGTGATGAGGACAGGGCATTTGTGTGCTCATTACATAGAAAATCAGTAGACACATTGCAACCCTTTGTATTGGTTTAAAACTAGCATATCTTAAGTTCTGGCTGAGAGTTAAAAACCATCACAATTGAGTTGAGGAAAAGGAGATGTCATGAAGGATTATCATCGCCCTTGGAGATCAGACAGGATAACGCCAGGTTAGTTAAAAAATAAAACATTAAAGTTAAAAAATAAATAATCCACTGGCATGGTTAAATCATTGGAGAAAGACATTGCACATATAAGGGAAAAAAAAGTTTAAAATCTGCCAGTGTGGGACATTCATACTTATTAGCGTTGCATCTGTGGTCCCTATTTGGCGAAGGGAAGACCATTTTTACTAGTTTGCTACAATATCAATACACATACTGCACAGTGAGGGAGCCATTTTAAAACATTCTTAGTTATCAAGTACTAAAACCCATGGAAGAAAGGGACTTAGTCCAAGGTGTCCTTAAGTTCGGGAATAGCAGCTGAGGTGAGAGGAAGTTAGCTAAATTATCTAAAAGCTACATTTTGTCAGAGTACGTTCAGTTCATTAATCAATCATCAGTTCTAACAATGTGTTTTTCCTCTTCTGTGCAAATCTGAGGGAAGATGCCGAGGAGACCGTACTGTTCAGCCGTCAGAATGTTGTACCCTTAGTTGTTTTAGGAAGAAACAAAGTGTTTGCTGCATGTTCCTCTGATGTAAATCCAGCCTTGGTTGAGCGGAGCTTAAAACAGCCCTGTGTCTCGCTTCCCTGCTCAGTTCAGATAGCTAGTGTTGTACTGGAAGGAAGCCATCTGGACCCGATTGCGCAGCCTCTGGACCTCCAAATCTTGGAAATGGTCGTCCTCATCGTTTTGGATTATGATCTTCTGCAGTTCACCAATCTCACGCTCCATCCTGGAACGCAGCTCTCTCTTCATCTTCAGCAGAGCCTGCAAAACAATTATTTTTTTTTTTTTTCAGGGAAAAGTGAATAATCTGGGCAATTACACAAAGGTCGAGTTAAGAGTTGTGTGCAAGTCGTCTGTCCTGTGGTTGAAAAATTTGTATCTAATCCAAAAGAGTTTCCACGATTGTCTTTCCTAAACCAAAGATGAAGAAAGACACTTTAACAAACCCAACAGCAGCTGGAACTGTGCCTGACAGTCCAGGAAAAATGCTTTACTGGTATGAAAATTAAAAATCCATAATAAGAAATTTACAATTTTAGGAGTTTTTGTGACAGCAGTAATAAGTTGTTTAAGAGTTGTTTTTTTTTTTTTACCTTTTCTTGAGCTTTTTTCCGAACCTGGATCTCCTGCCGCTCTTGGGCAAGTTTTTCAGCTAGTAGTGAAAACTGAAAGAGAGTAGCCACATTATAGCTCCATTTTAAAACAATGCAAAATGTTGTGCAACTTCCTGGTTTTAATATAGGCCGGTGTGTGTGTCCTACTTGGTCCTTGTAGTAGTTCTCCATGGACTTGATCTGGTCCTGGTGTCGTCTCTGATGTTCCAGCCGTTGCTCCCTGGCGTAGGCATTCTGCTCCCTCAACCGGACCTTCTGTAGCTCCAATCCCTCCTCAAACAGCTGGCGAAACATCTACACACACACAACCACAAATCAGGCTTGCCATGTTAGTAGTGTTCCACAGGGGTTGGGCAGACACCAAATACTACCACTGCGTAATAAATTAATTATATATAATTAATATATATAATAGTTAATCATTTGTTGCTTTCTTAGTCCTTGAACTGGAGTGCAAAGTTATGAATTGCATTCACCACCCACCCTCTCCTCTTTGGTGCGCGCCCTCATCAGGCGGGCACGGTGCTGGACATGGTAGTCACTGTGGTACTTCTTGGCGCGTGCTATCTGCTGCCTCTGTTCCCTCAGTCTGTTCTGGGTGGACTTCTGTTGCTGGATACGCTCTTTGAAGTCTCTCTGGGAGATAAACATGTTTAAGCTTGTAACTGGCCAGCTGTGTCCAGAACAGGCAGATAAAGTCTGTCTGCATGTGGGTGCATGCCAGTGTGTGCCTAGTGTTGTGTACTTGTTTCCGAAAATGTGATTACACACTCAACATCCATTGTAATGTCTCTTGTGAAGGGACCTTTTGAATGTGCATTTATGTGTTGATGCTCACCAGGCGCCTGTTGTGGTCCTGCTCTTTGCTGATGATCTCCACCAGTAGGTCATGTTTCCTCTGGGCTTCCTCCACCTGGCAGACAAGCAAGCGTTTACAAATTCATCAATCAATAAATCATTATGCAGTTGGAAATGCTTGTTGATGACAAACAATTCTGTAAAGTTTTGTGTTGAGTTGAGTTGAAGCTTCAGTTCAAAGTAATAACATTGAACTTGCTAACAAGGAACTCAATTAGAGTAAAGTAGTAAAAGAGGTGATAAGCATAGTTTTGTTTGCTAGTATGTAGTGAGAATACTGCACTGAAATATAATAAGGTGCCATTGTGTTGTGGAAAAAAAGCATTTTGAATTCTAATAATTATATTACCTAGAAAAATAAAGATTCATGTTTTTTTTAAATTTACATTCCAGATTTTTATGTCAGACACCCAGTACATCTGACTGCACTAAGCAGGGCTGGTCGCCGTGGTTCTACCTGGCTGGAGAGTTTGCTGCGGCGCTGGCTGTGAGGGGATGACAGGGCGTGCAGTCTGTCCACCTGCTGCATCTGCTGCTCCCACATCTGACCCAGGGCATGGGGGGAGATGTGAAGGTGGGGCAATTCCTCCAGGAGCACAGGGAGGAGCTCATTCTCCTTCACCTTCACTGGAGAGGGAGAAGGGGGACTTTTAAATCAAATCAAATAGAAGGAGCACAGGATATCTTTAAGAATACCAGTCTTAAAAGTCTCTGCTGAAAGATCAATTTCAGTGAATGGAAGAGTTACTAATGATAAAGCTTATTCTTTGTACAGATTTGTGGTCATCAATGTCATTGCACTCATTTACATCTCACAGTCTAGTTTTATACAGTCTATGTTTTCATTAGGCAGGATATTGTTAATGATAAATGAAACGGTATAGATTATTTTTAAATATATAAAATGTTGCCATGTATGTGGATACCAGCTCCCAGAGGGAATACAAATGTAATTAATCGTCTTATTTTTTTTTTTTCCACACACATACAATCAAATGTCCCAGAGACATGGACTCCAACCATGGAGAAGTGAGTCAACAAATAACTTTGATCAGGTTTCCCTAATGTGTTAAGTAAACCATGTAGCTCAACACAAAGGCACGTAGTCTGTGATACAGTATAATACGTCAGAGCTTACTTATACCCCATTCAGTTGCAGTGATGCAGGTTAAACACCGCTGTTGTACCTGCAACAATGTATCCATAGTGGTAACTTGTGTATCTTTCCAGCTCTAGCCGTGTTCTATAAACAATTGAGTCATTCTCATTTCCCAGCTCTCTATTCTGTCCCAAACAGACCAACTCTGCAGCACATTGTGGATGAAGAGGCTATTCTGCAGCTGATGAAGAACTGTCCAAAAAAGGTGTCTGTAAATGCCAAGGCTCAGTCCTCACAGCTTATTAATACAAGCTTTTCTGAATCCTCGGTCTCAGTCACATGACCCATAAGGCATCTGAAGAGCCCAATGTAAACTCTGTCTTTTGAGTCTGAGATTGGGCATGAGCTCAGTTTAAGATGTGCCTTAAGGTGGATGATTATGCAGTTGGAAATGTTTGTTGATGACAAACAATTCTGTCAAGTTTTGTGTTGAGTTGAAGCTTCAGTTCAAAGTAATAACATTGAACTTGCTAACAAGGAACTCAATTAGAGTAAAGTAGTAAAAGAGGTGATAAGCATAGTTTTGTTTGCTAGTATGTAGTGAGAATACTGCACTGGAATATGGTAAGGTGCCATTGTGTTGTGGAAAAAAAGCATTTTGAATACTAATAATTATATTACCTAGAAAAATAAAGATCCACGTGGTAAATATACAACTCTTAACCTACTTGATGGAGCTTTCCCGGGGGCCACCTGTCTTCTCCGTCCTGGTGTGGTTTGGGAGTTACGCTGTGACCTATGCGGGGCCTTCGTTCTAGCTAGGGACAGCCTGGGGACTTCGGAAACATCCCTTAGTATGGCCTCTCTGTACTGTCGCTCCTACACACACACACACACACACACACGCACGCCTTAGTAATTCACAATATTTTCCAATTTCCCCATCTTCCTCCAAGATTAAGGCTTATTTGTTTAGACAAAGTTCTGCTTTAATAAGAAACAGGGATGTGATGTAGTAAAAGGGTTCATAGAGTCCTCATTGTATTCGTACTACAGACTTACAGCTTTCTGAGCTTTAAGGCGGGCAATGTCTAGATCAGCTCGCTCTTTGTCTTCATATCTTCTTAGCTCCTCCTCATAGGCCTTTTTCTCCAAATACTGAAAGAGAGAGACTTGTTTATTATTTCATAGGTACATAACATACGGACACAATGATGAATAAAACCAGAGCAGCAGCAAATTAATTTAATCTGAACATATATTTTTAACTCAGATTGTAATTTGAGTGATGAAAGAGAAATAACTGACAAGCAAGCAAGCAAGCAAATACACAATGTCTTGACTTATTTATACTTGTACAACCCATGTTAAATCCAGGTGAAATAAAACTGAGAAACAAATTAAGTTAAAATTAATTAGCTAGCACACGTGACATTGGGTGAATCTAAGACATATAGAAATTAATTACTTCAGCTTTAAATCAAAGATGTTTTTGAACTGCATTTACAGGCAGTTTCAGACCGACGCATAACCACTCATCTTAGTCTTGATTGTCCCTAATTTACTGCTAAAAATCCTTTCAGTCCAGCTTCAATGTAACATTTACATATATTGAGCAGTCGGCAAATTACAGCTAGCTTGGACATTGTCAGTATATTTTAAACAGTGCATTCAAAGGGAAAACACTAAAGAAAACAATAACTATGGTAATACCTTGGTATGTTTTCTGTGTGACGGTCTGTGGTGTAGCTCTCCTCGCCATGAATGATCAGAAGCTGCCAGGTTAGATTGTCTCCCATCATCCAGACTCATTGCCTCTGCCATGGCATCTTCCAACTGTCCCTGCACGGAGCGATGGTCCTTTGGAGGGGAGGGGGATAAGGAGCGTGTCCGGTGGGTGGATTCAGCGTCAGCCGTTCCTGGAACTAATACATTTTGCAATTTAGTTTTTTATTATCAGCGGCTCTTTAAAGATAATGAATGTCTTGACTGTGGGTTTACTTAGCCATAATTTGTATTTACCTGTGTGTTGTCTGGGAGTCCTGTGACACTCCATGATGCTGTCACTGTGGTGGGACTGCTTGTCCTCTTCTCTGACTTCACTGGACTCTCCACTTTCACCTAGAACTCGTTTGAGCATCTACGGAAATTCAACATCACTCATTGCTGCGAGCATAAACGGTATAATAGACAAATGTCATAAGTGCACACACTAAATCTTCTAACGGTTGTAAAATCATTTTGAATTAACAATTATTAAAGAGTATGTAGCCAGGACTCCCTGGGTTTATTTATGTATCCAGGTGAAATAAAGTTTTTTAAAAACTTCATTGAGTTGCCCTTAACTACATGAACTTAAAATTAGAAAACAGAGCAGGTAAACATACTCTAACCCAGCCACAACAAAACAGACACATGTAGAAAGGTTTAAAATCACTTTTGCTTGGATACAAAACACTCATGAATATGTTGGGACCTTTTATAAAACACATACACACACCTGATCGAGTTCCTCAAGCCGATGGCAGAGGTTCTCAGATATGTGATGCAGCTCCTCTTCTGTTTGCTTGTTCCTCTGTCTGCGATACGACAGAGGCTCGGCCAACCTTTCCTCCTCCAACCTGCTACTGTTCAGACGATCACAGAGACACCATACAGCAGAAATAGGCCGTCAGAAAAATAAGTAATACCACATTGTCCCTGCATAACATAATCATCTCATCAAGGGCATTCTATTCCTTATTCTGCAGCTTTCTACTGTCTTACCTAAGGCCTGTCCTATCTCTGTGATCTATCCTTCTTTTCAGTTGTCTTAGTTTATAACTCGCATCTTCCTCCTCAGTGTCTGGTGGAGAAGGGGTTGTGACCGCCATCTCATCCTGCAGGGTGAGGAAGAGCACATCTGGCTTGGTGCGGAACAAAACCCTCCTGGGACCTCCATTAGTTGGCTGACAAACAAAAAGAGAACAAAGTTAAGTTGGTTTACATAAAGTACCACAACATTTTTTTTTTTTAAATGTATGTATTATAATGTATCCATTCACCCGTAATAAAATGGATACATTCATGGCTTTGGCACAAGATAGGCTTGAACATGATCTGGTGGATACATTAGCAGGGCCGCTAGAACAATATGATAATGAACCTCTAACATATTTCATTATTACATTAAATAATGACTAATAGGTTGATTTTGAAAGACTGTAAATGAGCCAATGAAAAAAAGAAAATGTGATTATATTTTGGAATATCATATCAAATGTTTTTTTTCTGAATTTTATTTTATTTAGAAATTCCATCAGAATGGAATGTATATATTAGACTAGTGTATACTGTATGTCACTGTATATGGCAATTTATCCTCTTATTTCCACCCTTTTTAACAGAGCAACCAGTGTTACACACACACACACAAACCGGTCCAAACCTGACCTTCAGCTGGGTTGTTTACAAGGGTTGCTGGAGATGACACAAAACTAAAACAATAAACGTGTTTGTATGGGTTTGATGTTGCTGTAAAATTGGTACAAGTGAAGGCCTGTTGCTCTCTTACCTCTAGTGTCTCCCCCTCCGCTTCTGTCATTGCTCTTTGCTGACTGGACATAGACTTCTCACTCGCAGCTGGAAATTGAGCAAAACATGACATTGAGAACTAGTTACTCTTTACTCTGATGGGGGATTTTCACTTGTTGGCTGTCACAAGAGTAAAAGCAGATAATCAGTGCGATTCTGTGGCAGTGATCTGTGATACAGATGTCAAGAACTCAATCAGTTCAACCACTCGACATGATCTAAAGAATGAAAGTAAATTTGTTTTACTCACCAGGAGACTGGAATAGTGGAGACTGTAGTCCATTGGTAACAACTACCTCAGCTTCCGGTTTAGAGGACTGTGCGAGAAGTATGGTGAGAAAGTTAAAGGGGGAAAAGAGCGAGAAAAAATTACTGTGAAGCCAAGCAGAGATAATTAACATTTAACTACAGAGGGACACAGTTTAGTACTAAACATAACCTGCAGCTCAGACATGTCCATTTTCTAAAATTGTCAATGAGAGAAACATTTAATTACCAGACACAATACTTTTAGAACATATTGACACTGTTGATGGTGATGGATGAAGTAACTCACTCAAAAGGAAGAAGTAGCAAATCTTTGATTTGAGCTTGGTGGCTGTAGTTGTGTACTCCGTTATAGAAGGGCCATAAGTGTGTGTGCAAGCAGCCAACATGTCATGACCTGCTATTAAGTGTGCTGAGGTGGCAGTCAGTCAGATGGCACTTCCTGGTTTCCGTTGACTAAAGTAAACCTGACTAAATTACTAACAAAGACTGTTGCTAAACTGTTGGCATATTTGGTTCAAATCAGGGTTTGGTTTAGATACATAAAACAATATTTTTAAAAAAAAGCTGAGGCTGAGTCACACACAGTGAGGGTGTGGTTGGGCATGGTTGTAGGCCAGTACAGGAGTTGACCCATAAAATAAGCCCATTTATAGAAATGGGTCTCTTCCAAGCTAATGGACTGCAGACATTCAAAAGACTTTCACTTGAGATTGTCCTTCAGAGGTTCACTAACTGATTGTTAGTGCAGTTTTCAGTCAGGAAGGAAGTCTATCTAGTAAAATACATGCAGCCAATGTAATGAGTCAGCATACACTTATCCTTCCCATATTGTCGTGGACTCACTAAAATAGTAAGTGTGAGTATGTGAAAGTTTTTGTGCGTGACAGAAAGACGAGTCTTGCATTGCGGTAATATCTCATTGACTCTAGAACTTTGGGAAGATAAAGTTTACATTTCATTACATTGCATGCAAATAAGAGGTAAATTGATCGTAAAACAATTTAACCTCATAATATTGAATTATATGGCTACCTCTGTAGTTACAGGAGCAGCTTCCTTCCCTGCGTGCCCTTGGCTAAAGCCGACAGGTGTTGAGTGTGGGTCTGTGTCGGGTCTGTGGAGGGTGTTGCTCTGACTGGGTGGCTGCAAAGCGATGGCTGAGGGCAGAGGTTCAGACAGTGGAGCGTCCTGTGCATCTAAAGGATCAGAGGTGGGGACTGCATCTGAGATTTTGGGAGAGACAGACAGTTTTTGCAGATTAATCATGAGATTTATTGAAAGTTATCTCAGTTACAAGTTAAAATCCTTAATGATGAAGTGCCTTGGTAGCCGAATGGTTACAGAACATTCAACATAACTGCAACGTTGCCGGTTGGGTTATGAATTCATCAAACCTCAACTGTTTCACACTGTGGAATTGAAGTCAATGAGTACATAGCATCAAAGACATCAAAATAGTTTGTTTTGCATGTTAAAATGCCTTGTCTAAGATTGGTTAAAATGCCAAAAACTAACCTTTAAAAAATTTAATTTAATAATAAAGGAATACAAATATAAATGATACCTGCAGGCAACATGATGTGACAGAGCAGATATATGACTGTAATTCTTTTGGATATGTAGACAAGGTTATACCCAGCCAGCCACACACTGATAATTGATACTACATTGTCTCAGAATATCTTTATGGTTTGCAGCAACAACCACACGACTGGTCAGGTAACTACTGTATATGACAACTAAATCATCAACTTTAATCAATGCATTAAACAACTTATGTTCAATCAAATGCTTAAAACGGTTTAAAGCTGAAATGCAAAAACATTTAGAGAAATCTTTTACTATGTTAATATTCTGGCCACAAAACATTTGAAATATCAGAGGGAAAAAATACATTGATTTGTATGCCTAAAGACAACAAGGCATTTTGCCCAAACACAGTAAGAGGGGTAAAGCTGGGCTTTGTTTGTGTCTTACCGTTTTGTTTGGCTGTAAATGTGCTTGCCAAGAGTCCCAGCCCAATGAGCTCACTAGCTGATCCCACCTCCTCAGCATTCCAGGTATGGAGGGAATGTTTACTGGAATGGACAGTGGACCTGAACGATGAGACATGATATTATTTACCAAACGCTCACACAAGTACTATATATTAAAATGACAGATGTTTACTTTGATATTGCTCTAAATTCATCAAACCACAATGGATTCAAACTGTGGAAATGACAGATTTCTTTTCTTAAAAAGTCAATGAGTACATTGAACCAAAGACATAAAATTCATTATTGCATGTGAAAATGAGACTTTTTCCAGAACTCTTGTCTATAAGATTGGGTCATGGCAGGGGTGCTGTATATATAGCATAATGTTAAAATCATCACATCAAGGGCATTAACTCACTGATAATTCAACAGCTTTATAATGCTATTCAGACACAGACAATATCAGTAGTTCTTCTGGAACTTACAGTATCACCACAATACAAAGGTTTTATATTTCAATTCATTAAGTGTCTTCAAACAGGAACATAGTAATGTATGAATAAATACTCAAACCAAAAAAAAAGAAGTTAAAATTCAATTGGGAACCACATAGAGCTGAAGGGACGCCCCTCTTTGAGTTCATGGGCCTGTCAATTTTTCGTCCTGCACCCATGGCTGTGCCGGTCTTACAGGGAGGTGTTTTCAGGTGAATTGTAGGCGTATTGCTATCTCGAGGCAGCGGAAAGTTATAGCGCCATTGACCAACAAAAACCTGTCTAAAGCCAGAAACGCACAATTTCATTGTTATTTTACGTCTGCTTCACTTCGTGGAGTTTTGGTGGCATAGTGCTCGTGCCATATATGTTCTGCAGATCAGTTTCTTCTCGGTCCGCTGCGGTATGTGTCACTGCTCAATGTGAGGAGAGTGCAGATTTGAGTCACGCAGGCTCAGATGTAAATAGTTTACGGCATAACGCGTCATACCCAATGAGAGTCGAGTCAGACCAGCTCTGGTGGAGTGCAGATGTGAGTTGCGCATGCTCAGATTTAATCAGTTTACGACATAACTGTCATACTGAAGTTTGGGAAACAGAAGATGGGAATCATTTCAAACGTTTTAGCTATCTATGATTGTTTGATTGCTCACGTTAGCTCAAAACGCCATTCAAGTGACAGCCTTTGTTGTGTTTGATGCTAGTTTGTAACTAAGCTAGCAGTCATTTTAAAAACATTTTAGCTATCTATGATTGTTTGATTACTAACGTTAGCTCAAAATGCCATTCCACTGACAGCCTTTGTTGTATTTGATGCTAACTTGTAGCCAGCAGTGAATGAACTTCGCTAAGTGGGTCCATTTTTACTGTGCTGACATTACATTGACATTTTAGCATCTTGTTTGCTACTTGTCTCAAAGTGACGCATGCAAGACTCAAATCTGCCCTCTCCTCACAATGGGCAGTGTCAGTGAGTACACTGCACGTATTATGAGTCAGGCGCTTCACACTGTGTGCTTAGATCATTAAAATAGGGCCCCATATGTGTGACAGCGACACACTAACCTTTTAATATTTACACTACTGCTAGATGGTTAGCCTAACTGGCTGTTGTGTCAGTAGGATGTAAAGCCCGGATCTGCTCTGAAGCTAAATTACATGATCGCAAACATGTGGAACAAACCTGACTGTCAGCAATATTTTGTTAATGGGAGAGGTCAAACCAAACATGCTATGCTTATACTTTTTTTCTTTTTACTGGCTGTGGAGATTATTATTCTACCATGCATTGCCTTTTCTTGATAAAACAGCAAGGGGTGTGTAAGTGTAATGCCCTAAGTTTGAGTCTGATAAACACAGTGAAACTGTAGTTGGTATGAATATATAGAGCCCACTGAGTAAATATAACACCATGATTAAAACATTAAAAAAAAACCTTCATAATGTATCATTCATCGTGTGTGCAATATGTGTTTCTTAGTGTTTGGGGAATATGAGCAGTGCATCTAGAAGTTCTTACTGTCCACTGGAAGACAAAGACGCTCCCTCCAGTTCAGTCTCCTTGTGCTCTGTGGCATTGCAGCTTGTTGACTCCTTGGTTTCAGCAGGCACCATCCTCATTGAGACTGTCATTCAGTTCCTCTGAAAAAAACACATGACAAAAGAGAAAGCAATACTTGTGATTACAACATGTAATGACCTCCATGGAATCTTGAAGAGGAACAAACACTAGTTGACTGACAGAATGGCAATACACTGCAGTGGAAATTCACTGTTGAAAAAGATTAAGACAGACCTAAAAGACTCATTCCAAAAAAAGACAGACCAACAACTGATGCCACCTTGTAGTTCTTAGCACTAAAGTAAAAGCAGAAGCACAACTTGTCATTGTTAGACACTGAAGAAAGACACTGCACTGTACCCACTGTCACTACAGCTTTTAGAAACTCACATAATTCGTAAGTGCAGACACAGTCATTAACTACTAATTGCTGCTTGGCAGCGGTCTGAGGGACGGCATACTTGCACAAAGGCATGCTCAGCTCTGGCCAAACAACGAGTGCTTACTGTTCCCTAAAAAAAATGCTGCACCAGCTTAAACTGGGTATGGGACACATTATGTCCTGTTGAAGCTGAAGGACAAACAGGTAATCTCACCTAAACAGAGACTTGTGTCTAAGTCAGTAAAAAGGAGAAGTAGCTGTTTTTGACTAACTAAGAATACCAGTTGCTAAAGGTACAAATATGGCCCTCTGGCCACTGCTCTGCAAAGTCATTAAATGATAAGGACTGCATTTTAATGGCAAATATTAAATATGTTTAGATGATTTATACTAGTTCTGATGTGTTTTTTCCACAATATCTGTAAAATAAACTGTGTTGGTAATATTTTGTAATTAATATTAGCATGTAAGTGTTTTTTTTAATTACTCAAGCAGAATCCTTGTCTTCATCCTCAAAAATCATTTTGGAATTTTTTGATACATTATGAAGCCTTAAATGTAATTAAAAATTATAAAAAAAATACCAATTTGTGACATAAAATAAAGCCATTGTGTGTGTAACAGTGTTAACAAATAGTTATATTATCTGTCAGCTTGACTGAATTATTTTGCCTACCACCATTCTGTGACTCCTCGCTTATCTCCTCCTTTAGATATTCTAGGAGGCCATCAAAGATTTCCCAAGAGGTTCTTGATAGATTCTTTGTCCCCTCTGACAACATTTTCTCCTGCAAACACACAGCCAGTCTCAGCATTATACTCAGTACTCATCTCTGTTACTGCTAAAGAAAAAAGGGGATTGTTATTGTCCTAGTGTTTCTGCATATGCCTTCAGGAGTTGGGCCAGACAGCCCAAAACAATGTGATTTGGTAGTCAATCTTAAGTTGATCCAAGTTAAAATGATGCATGAAACAGTTGATAAGAATTGCTCTTCTCTTTTACATGCGCATGACTTAATCAATATTGTTGTGAAGAGTGAAAATGTTTATTATACCTGTAATGTGTGAGAGACTGATCTGAAGGTAATCCAGGGAGAGTGAATCAATCACAGACTGAACGTTATGGGTGTCATCCTCTTGACTGCATGGCGCTGCAATGTAATCTAAACAAATACATACACACCAATGTAAAACACCTATGCATTTATATGAGACCACAGATACAGTGAAATACACACAACAATGCCAAACTTACAGCAACATGCATTCACACACTTCCTTGAACACTTTGGGTTTTCATTTTAGGTCTTTCCTATACTTAGCAATGAGGAAAGAGCTCAGCAACATTAACAGTCTCATGATGGCATTTTTAAAAGGTCTTAGGAAGCATTCCTGACATGCTAAGCACACTCAGAAGATCATGCTCTAAACCTAAACCTCACAGCTCATTAACCTTCTGTGTTTTGAGCCTTAGAATTTAAATTTAGAGCTGCAAAGATTACTTGATTAGTTGTCAACTATTAAATTAATCGCCAAATATTTTGATAATGGATTAATCAGATTCCAGTTTAAATGTGAATATTTTCAAGTTTCATCTCCCTCTTTCATAGTAAAATGAATATCTTTGAGTTGTAGACAAAACAAGACATTTTAGGACATTATTTTGGGCTAAGAAAAACACTGATCAACATTTTTTCACAATTCTCTGATTTTTTTTACACACAACTAATTTATTAATCAAGAAAATAATCAACAGATTAATTGTCAATGAAAATAATCATTAGCTGCAGTCTTTTTTAAATAACCAAGTAAGGGCTACAGATAATGCTTTTTTTTTAATCAATAATTACTCTGCTGATAATTTGCTATATGAATCAATTGTCGTGCGACAAAAAATGAAACTGCTTGTTTTGTCCGTCTAATTAACACTTCTTAGATATTCAGTTTATTATTGCATTAGACAGAGAAAAACAGTAAATCATCTCAACTGAGAAGCTGGAACCTGAGAATATTTTGCATTATTACTTAAAAAAATAATAGTCTGTGACGTGGCCGGTTAAAGTTCCTGCACGGTCCAAGTACAGAGCGTAGACTGGTAGATGGAGAGGTGCCCGGGAGCAAGGCATCAAACCCCCAACTTTTCAGGGCTTCATCCTGTGACGCAGTCCCCTCACTTTGATATCTCTCCATACATAATGCATCTGTATAAGTCCTGTTTAGGCAAGTCTGTTGGGCCTGTGTGTGTGTGTGTGTGTGTGTGTGTGTATGTGTGTGTGAGATAACAGAGTGAAAAAAATATTAATTCCATTGCAAAATTAACCAATTGTGTTGGCATATGGTAGATCTGTAGCTTGCTCTCACCTGGAACTTTCTCCCCCAAGATGTTTTCATACAAAGCAATGAAAACATTTGCATCACAGTCCGTCAGTTTACTCAGCCTTAGGTTTATAGGACACTTACTGAGAAGATCATTTGCCACATCCACCCAATCTGTTCGAGAAAAAAAAAAAAAAGTAAATGTCGTGTTCATTTCCAATAGTAAAAGTCATTAAGCAACAACAGATTATTGAAAGAGTGAATAGAACACTTGATAAACGAGACATCAGTAAACCATGTATAAATGACGATTTTACTTCTAGAGAGCTCATTATGTTGACATTCACTGGTTACATGCAGAATCTCTTTCAAAATCCTGCTAATAGTCTATAAAGCGCTTAATGGTTCTGCTCCTCGGTACATCTCCGACTTGTTCACTGTTGATAACCCGTTCAGGACTCTCAGGTTATCAGACAAAGATTTTATAGCTATACCATGAATTAGATCAAGGTCGGGTGAGGGTGCCTTTACTAACTGTGGTCCTGCTCTCTGGAACAAGCTGCCTAACAACCTAAAGTCCATCACAACAAACTCAAGACTTCTCTCAGGCTTTCGGTCAATTACATTTATGCTTGGTTCTCGTGTTTATGCTTATATTTTATATGGTGTATTTCATTGTAAAGCACGTTTTGTTTACGTGCAACTAAATAAGTGCTTTATAAATAAAATTGTCATTTATTCACAAATCAGGTTCAGTAAAGTTACCTCCTCTAGGGGTGATAATGTTAATTCAATCATGGGTGCCCATCCGCGGCAAACACAAGTTTGAGAGCGGGGAGTCGTCTCCCTGTCTCATACACACCCTGACCTATACTGTACACTATATTAGTTAGCTAGCTAGCTAACGTACACTTAAAGACTTGCGGAGTGAAGCTAGCTACAGATTTGGATGGCATCACTTTAACGTTACATTACGCTTTTTACAAATGATACTGGCGGCCATGGACTTAGAATGACAAAACAGAAAGCAACGACTATTGTCTTAGGTTACCTGCCACCTTTAAATCATCTCTGACGTGTTTTACGTCAACTTTACCGGTTGAGTTAGCTTACCCAAAAGTAATGTTAGTTAGCTAACGTTGCTACTTCAGTCTGTTTGCTAACGTTAACAGAAACATTATAAAAGAATGTTAAACTGTTAACGCTAACTCTAGCTAATTATGAAATTAAAATGTATCCCTGGAGCATATGCATAAACATGTAATGACAGGCTCGGTGACAACAGGAAAGCTACAATAACCTGGTAGCTAACGTTAGCTGTTAGCGTTACGTGTCGTTAGCTTTCTCCGGACTGGAGCAGAGTCTCGGATGCCTTAACTTAGCCTACCTCTCTCTCCCTCCTGGGTTCCCATGAAACAGCTGTCAACGAAAGGCTGTTGGAGCTCAAAATCCTCTGACTAATAGAGTCTCGTATAACCCAGAGCCCCGGCCTGAACAGTTGGGTCAGTTTTGGTGTTTGTTGTGGGTTTCAGGCGTTTCAGGGAGAAGGAACTATCGTCTCTCATTTAAAATTGAAGTCTTGTTTGATTGGACGTTACGCTCGTTCTTTGTTTCCGGAAGTTCCATATTGATAAGTGTGTACCGCCCTCTGCTGGCGTCGAACACTGATAGTTCACTGTTACATTTGAGTGGAATTCAAGTGTCGGGGCATGCCGACCACCGTCTGTCTATTGCGTTCCAAGACAGCCGTGTCACGATAGTATTTCATAAATCTGCTTTAAAAATAAACATATATGTTCATTTAACATGTTTGTTTTGTCCATATGCGCTTGTGGAGTGTTCCCCAAGTGGTAGGATAGGTCTCAGCTGCTACAGTGAGTTTTTTGGCCCCCCCCGACTCGAATGTCAAACTCGCTTCTGCCTCGTGGTCTTGTTGACCTCTGTTAGTTCCTCGCACCCGATTAATCAGAATTTCTAATATTCCTGCCAAAACTGGCACCGGTTTTCTGATACAAAGCAGAAGTGTGCACTAACAAAGTAAAATGTTTTTTTTTTCCAACTTTATTTTCAGAGGATGGGCTATCAATTATGAACCCATTGCCAAAACTCTTTTGGTCAGTTGTTTTATCTATTGAACCATTGCTTTTACTTCTTTCCATCTGTTTCCTGCCGTGTTCATAAATTATAACCAAGATGAGAAGAAAGAAGAAGAGTTAGTTCTCAGTTAGTTCTGCTTTTCTCTGTGCTAACAACACAACATATTTTTGTTCTTCCTCATTTTCATCTGATTTATCTTCTACATCATTAGAAGAAAGAAGAAGAAGAAAGAAGAAGAGTAAGTTCTCAAAATGTTCAGAGTTAGATATCAAGCAAACGCAGTGCGAAAAGAAGTGAAATAATGGCTCGAAGCATGAGTCATCACCACGAGAACATCACATACCCAACATTTATCGGTCTATTTCTCTCGACAAATTCATTTTGAGTACAGGAGCAAAAAACAACAGTTTAACAGTTGTGCATATAGGATAATTTCATCTAAGCTGACATATACTTAGGCCTACTTCTACAAACGTACCAGATGTATATACAGCACATAAACAGGAAACCAATAACAACACCATTTCCTACAAATTAAATAATCTTCATCTGACATTTATAAACAAAAATGTAACACGCACACCTGTCGCATACATTATAACATTTACAAACACACAGTTTTTGAGAGTGAGCTGTGATAAAGTGGGAATTAAAAATAAGGTGAAATATGTTCTATATATAAAAAAAACGTGTTTAATTACACATTCACTGTTTGTGTGTTTTTTGGAGTCTATCTGTAAAATGTCAATCGGAGCCGCATTTATATACTATAGTTAATTTGGATAACTTTTTGTTGTTTTTGCATTGGAGGCATTTTCATGGAAGCCTTTAATGGTCTGTAGTCTTCCTATTTTGAAATCTGATGTACAAAATGTATGCAAATGTCTGTCTTTTTGGTCTTTACTCAGATTTAGTCTGACCCATGCTTCTCAGTTGCAGTGTTGGTACCAAGTTGTGTGACTGTTAAGATATCTCCCATAATTTATTTGGTGATGCGCAATTGTGAGTGAAAGTGTCATCAATGTGTTACATATAGACACAGTTTCATGGTTTTATATGGTGAGTTATAAAGCTATCCTTTTTTCACAGATCCAGAAGTTTTGATCTCCACATGGTCTATCATTCCAACTGTTCTCCAAGTCATTGAACTTTATTTCTACACAGTCTTCATTTTTGCCTTCAAAATCGTTTGGCTCCCCAGTATTCCAGTAGCTGAAACCAAAAAACAAATAATCTTTTGTGAACACAACCAAAAAAGCATCTGACGGACAGATTGAACAACTAAAATGTCTCCTGTGAGTCATTATATATTAATTTATTCATCTAACAGAAGGATTCATGTAATGTAAATAAATAAGAATATGTAAACCTTTTGGTCAGCAGAGTTCCATCCACCCATTTCCACGTCCATTTGGTTTCTCTGTCAGTTAGTCCAATCCATGTGTTCTTGTGGAATTTTTTTGTGAAATCCTTGTTTAGAGAGAAAATCAGATTGATTTCTATTGATTAGGGATTGTTTTTGTCTCTATTAACCTCTAAGCCATCACACATTAATACACACACCTGCTCTTCTTTACTGTTTATAATCACCAGGTCTGCACTTCTCTGCTGACAGTCAGCTCTACTGTCCTGCCAGGATTTCTTCTCGGAAGAAATGTAATAGAAACTGGGACGGAAATACACCCATCCTTGTTGGAAATAGTGATCTGTTATGAATAACAACAAAGAGAACCTTAATATTTAGGAAATTATGTGATATAATAAATTCACCAATTTTAAAAAGTGACAATGAATTGATTTAGTACAATTGAATGCATGGTTTGCATTCAACTGTACTAAATTAAGTGAATGCAAACCTTCCAGTATGTTGAGTGAATAATCTGTGTGTACGCAATACAAGTTTAATAAAATTGAACAGTGTCTGCCCCAAAACTAAACCCCAATATAACTGTATAGTCTTATTTTCAACAGTGGAACATCATGTCAATCTGTTTGGCATTGACAAGACTTATTGTGTTTTCATGTGATATACTTATGCAATACCCAGTTTTGCCCAATATTGCACTGAATGTCCCTTTGGATGCAAGCTCTCATTACTGGTATGATGAGTTTCATCCTCATACTTACCAAAGTTAAGCAGTTCTCTCTTCTGCTCAGAAGTCTGGTTTGTGCAACAGACCTCTATATCTTCTGTTTTATTGTCAGAAGTGTCTGAAAGAGCAGAAACACTTCACTGATAACTCATGTGTCAAGAATTATATTAAACCAACAATTTTGCACACATGCACTTCTAGCAATTTGGAATTCAATATTTTGCTCAAGGACACTTTGACACATGGGCAGGAGGAGATTGGGGAACAAACCAGAGGAGCAAATCGGTACAGTATGTGCTCTTTAATGCATACTGGAACTTGACTACAAGCAAGTTTGCAGGCTGAAAGTTGTCACATGGGCAATGAAGCATGAACTAACTGGATAGTCCTGTCCTCTTAATTTTTTAATCTGAAAGTAATAACTTGGATTTTTAGTGTTATTATGTCCCATGATCGTTCCTGATTCCATACTACCCCAAACTTGTGCATCTGGAAATACAGAATATACAAGAAATAATAAATAAAATAAAAATACAACAAAACCTACTCAAAAAAATATACTCAGTAACAATGAAAAGAATGTGCAATGCATATATACCTCTTATGTTAAAAGCTAATTTCAGAAGAAAAGTCTAGGGAAAGAGTAAAAGTAGAGAAACAGTTTAAAATGACTCACAGAGGCGTAGGGAAATGTTGAGAGCAGCTTGTAGGACACACAGGAGTCCAAAGCTCACAGCAACCAGTCTATACAGTTTTCTTCCTGTGTGCAGAAATTATACACACATGCATACAAAACAAGTGACTAGGACAGTTTTCAGTTTGTAGTTATCTGGATAATTTTGGCCTGTTGGCCTTTTGGGAGGACTGTAGTGGGCCATTGAGCTGACATCTGGGTTTACTAAATGTGAGGACATGTGTAGACCAGCTTGCCATAAACCATTATGTAGCATGTATTTGACACTTAAAGTAAACCATGTCAATTAAACAAAGTAAAACAAGAACATATAACGTAAATGGTTTTCAGTGTGAAATGACTGAATAAACTGACTTTACATAAAAGCAGATCAATAATAT
Source organism: Etheostoma perlongum (assembly GCA_026937815.1). Lineage (NCBI taxonomy): Eukaryota > Metazoa > Chordata > Actinopteri > Perciformes > Percidae > Etheostoma > Etheostoma perlongum. Next base: position 21,425,781 of record CM049372.1, on the reverse strand, counting down.
TTTTACATGTGAACAATAAAACATTGGGGTAATTTCTGTAATATACATTAAAAAAATTAAAATTTGTACCCATGCTTTTATGATTAAATGTTAATAAAATGTTAGGTTAAAGGTTTCTGTCTCACCAGGTACAGCAGCAGTCACTCTCCTGTCCTGGCCAGAACTTCTTGCTGATGCATCAGGTTGATTTACATAGTCCACAGTGATCTCAGCTTTCTCTCCATGGACAAACCTCGCCATATTTTACTTTCTGACTGGAGAGTGACAATGGTGATGGAGGGTGTGACATATAGACCCAGTTTCACATAGCACAATGTCTCTAACTTCTTCTTTTCCCAGTGCTAACAAAACAACATATTTTCGTTCTTCCTCATTTTTATCTGATTTATCTTCTTCATCTTTAAGCCTTTGACCGAACTGAACATTTATTATCAGTTATGAAACTGTTGCCAAAACTCTTTTTGTCAGTTGTTTTATCTCTTGAACCATTGCTTTGAAGAAAGAAGAAGAGTAAGTTCTCAAAACTAATGTTCAGAGTTAGATATCAAGCTAACGCATTGCGAAAAGAAGTGAAATAATGGCTCGAAGTATGAGTCATCACCACGACAACATCACATATCCAACATTTATCGGTCTATTTCTCTCGACAAATTCATTTTACTGAGTACTGAGGTCTACAATAACATGTTTGAGTACTCAGGCCTACTTCTACAGATGAAACCAGATGTATAAACAGAACAGGAAAACCTTAATAACACATTAACTAATCCTCATCTGATATTTATAAACAAAAATGTAACATACCTGTTGCATACTTTATGAAATTTACAAACACACAGTTTTTGAGAGTGAGCTGTGATGAGTAAAAATAAAAAATTAGGTGAAATATGTTATATAAAAAATAAATGTGTTTAATTACACTTTCACTGATTGTATGTTTTTTGGAGTCTGTAAAATGTCAACCTGAGCAGCATTTAATTTTGATCACTTTTTTGTTTTGTTTTTTTCATTGGAGGCATTTTCATGGAAGCATCTATTGGTTTGTAGTCTTCCTATTTTCAAATCTGCTGCAAAAAAAAATATTTAATGATTAATTCTGTGTTTTCTGTTTTTAGTCAGATTTAGTCTGACCCATGCTTTCTCAGTTGCAGAGTTGGTACCAAGTTGTTCAGTACCATTTTCCTTTTCCATGTGACTGTTAAGATATCTTACATAGTTTATTTGGTGATTCCTAATTGTGAGTGAAAGTGTCATCAATGTGTTACATATAGACACAGATTCGCATAGCAAAATGTCTATCATTACTCAATTTATTAGGGCCCGAGCGTCGACAATGGCGAAAGCCCTATTGAAACTGAAGGAGGAGCTTGACATACTCAAAAACGGAAGTAGGCACACAGAAATGGCCCCCTAGCGTCCACTACAAAATTAAAACAATTAAGCCCTTGCAGTACGTTTAACATAGACTCACAAATTCTGGTATGCATATGTATCATGTCAACGCGAACAAAAAAAACTCATATCCAAGACCCAACAGCAAGTCTGTCATTTTGAATTGAAAGTTTAAAATTAATTCGATTTTGGCCATTTCCACATGACGAACTGTTCCTAGAGATTTTTTCCAAACTACTTCCTATTTGATCTGTGCCATCTTAAGATGTTAAAGATGAAAAGTTATTAAAAGGAAAACATTTCGTCATAGGGCATGGCCGTGGCAGGGCGGCCATTTTGTGTGTTTTGCCATCCAAACAGGAAATGGGTGTAACTTGAGTGTACATTGTCCAATTGGCTCGAAACTTTTCAGGATTTATAAGAGTCTAACCCTGACAACAATTACAGGCTGATATTGGCTCAAAGTCATAGCGCCCCCCTAGTGGCAACAGGAAGAAGTCCTAAAAGTCAATGTGCTATACATTAACAAACTCCTCCTAGAGATTTAATCCAATGGACTTCAAATTTGGTCTGTACCATCTCAACACCTTAAAGATGAAAGTTATTGAAAACAAAACTTGTGTGGGTGTGGCGTGGTGGCCATTTTGAGCATTTATCGATGAACAAAATTGTTGTAATTTTAGTGTACATTGTCATATCTGTCCAAAATTTCTCAAGTTTGATAAGAGTTTACATGCTGATGGATATTTTAACAAGTATGCATAATACTTAATAAGATCACTATCTATTGTTTTTGTTCATTAAAATCTTAATCAGCAAAGTAACCATAAAGTAAGTGTAGTGGCCTAAAAAGTAATATTTGCCTGTGAAATATAGTAAAGGAGAACTATCAAATTAAACATTAACCTTAGCCGTTGTGGTGCAACATTAAAACCCTTCTTTAATTATAGTAAACCAAAATAAAAATAAGCAGTGAAAATATTTTTAGTACAACAAACTAAATTAAACCTAAAAGCTTCAAGAAAAAAACTGAAACTGTATTTCCAGGTAAAAAACAGACTTATATCATAGCATATCAGACACTAAAGTAGCACAAAGAATAAACATGGCTATTCTCCAAAACTGTACTTTGCATATATAGGTAGCTACATGCTTCTGTAGGCCCTAACAAAAATGTAACCTTTTAAAGAAACTAAACTAAAACTAGCAAACACACTCTGAAAACTAACTAAAATAAAATGGTATAGAGTAAACTAATATTAACTTAAAAAACTAATTAACAAATTTCAAGCTATAATAACCTTGGTTATAACTTAACACTCTGGACAGCACTATGACAACTTTTATCATTGATGTTAGTCCAGCCATCTGCAGCTTGATGTAGAGAATGTGCTTACAGCTTTAGACACCAATCTGTTTTTGTTAAATGATCACGTTACAAAGCTTTATTGTCATAATACATACATCAGAACACAGCATTTCATTGCCCACTTCCTTTTGGGCATTGATTATTTTATTAATTATTTAGGCTGATTCACTAACAGAACCATGTAATACATAATTTACAAATGTTTATTTGTGTGTCACCACTAAAACCCAAAACAACAAAAGTTATGTCAAAATGATGCAATTACAAAGTACATTAAAAATATATTTGCAGACAAAAAAATAATTTGTTGCCAACAGAAATATGTGTACTGCAGTTATATCAAGAGAAAAAAAGGAATTTCAGGGCGATGTTTTCTTTTGTGTAAACTGATCTTCTGGTGTTTTTTCAAGTTAGGGATGCAAGCTTTTATACTTTGCCAAATGACACATCAAAGCATCTAATATAACATAATCTAACATAATATTTTTTTTAAATAGGCTTTAAATGGATAGGTGTACACCATATTTTGAAATCCTGCTTGTATGATCTATCAACCCCCTTCTGATTTATCTGAAGTGCTGTCCTTTGCTTTAAACTAGCATGTCTATTACTAACTAAATAACTAAATAGAAAGATACAATAATATAACTGATGTCCATTTGGCTCTGAAGAGATCCATTAGCTGAAACCCTAAAACAAATAAACCTTTCACACATCAAGAAGCATTTTATAGACAGTAAATTTAATTTCAACCCAACATCAAAATCTCCCTCAGAAACAGTATATTGTTTTATTTGATAAATATTTATTTATTAATCTTTCTTAAAAATCTAATTCAGAAGCTACACATCTTATGGTCCGTTGTGAATATAGGTAACTTTCAGGATTAACCCCTTTTGTAAAAAGACATCGACATAACTGTAAAATAAACAGTTGCATGCTTTTATCTACTTCTGTGCTGTGACATGGCATTTATTCAGTTTTTTGCTCTCTCTTACATCTCACACACGCACATGCACACACACACACACACACACAAACACAAGCGAGAAGAAGACTAGTCAGAGGCAAAATCAAAATGCTTAATTGTATGCCGCTACCGCACAAGAATCAATGACTGAAGTTGTTTTTTTCATGAAGAAGAACAACTAAATAAAGAGGACCAAGCACCGTACCTGGGGACAGAGCTTTCACATTTTCCACCTCCTGCTGGAACTCCATGGATATCTGTGACTGTACTGACCTGGACACATTCAAAACAGTCAACAAAACCCACCTCTTCAGATTAGTCTTCCACATAAAATAGTCTTACATTTCTCCAGTGATAGTTAGCCTACTGGTTGTATTGTTTTAAGTGCTTTTAATATGCTTGTTGTATGTGTTGGTTTTATTGTTTCCTCTGTTTTTAATATGTTAAGCGTGCTGCTTTTACTGTAGTGTCTTTGAGTACCATGTTTAGTTAGGCCAGCCAGAATAAACAAATAATATTAACAATTACCTTGAAGCTTTATTTGAAGATCATTTATCTTTTTGGTCATGTTTTCAACAACTTTGTGGAGCTGGTTGAGTTCTTGAGTCAGGTTGTTGTAATTGCTCTGTAACAGGACCATCTCCATTTTCCACTCAGATCTGTCTTTGGTAACTATGTTTGACACATAAACCATAAGAAAATAAAGAAAACACTGTGAACCAGCATTACCTGCTTAGTGTTAAGTTAGCATGCTAACAAAGTACTCACATAGGCAAACCACAGTTATGAGTCCAGTCAGTAGGAGAAGACACAACAGACCCACTGCAGCAGCTCCGCGCGGGAACTCTTATTTACCGCTTCAGCACCTGAAGGCATAGGCACTGATTTATGTTTTCCTCTGTGGGTGCTCATGAGCGCACGGTCTTTAAAAAAAAGTAGTCAAAAAATGTTTGCATTTCAGAACCTTAGAAAATGGACAGAGGCCGACATGAACACACTCGCCCGACTGCAACTCGATAAAGCCGTAAAGTAAGTTTTCTTTCCACTCAGGACAGCTTCTCACAAATACAGATAGCTTTGGAGATGAGAAGTTGAACTGACACATACTGCGATCAGCTTTGTGGGAAATTAAGAATCAATGGAGCAGGGGACTGACAGCGACATAACCAATCACACTATGACAGAGGCTCATTTAGCACCAACTGCAATGTTTAATATTAATGTACATGAATGTAGCCTAGCCTACTGGCCGTCTGGCACACGTGGGTGCTCAGTATTTTCTGTGAGTGCTCGAATTTCAAAGTGGATTTGTAATTTACAATATTTCTATTTGTGCTCTGCAGTGACCATTTTTGTTGCTTTTTGTTTAAGTGCAATGGTAGAAGAAGTAGGCCTATACCAATCTTTTACTTACAGTAGGAAGAGGTGTCAAAAGTATTCACATTCAATACTCAAGTAAAAGTGTAAAAGTACTGGTTTTATAACTACTTAAAGTAGGTTTAAAAGTAAAAGTAATGTATTGGAAAAAAATAATATCAATATGCGAGTTTTGGAAACAATTAACTTGTGGTGGGCTACTTGGGAGCGCAGAGCTTGCAGGGTATTCAAAAGAAGGTATATTTTTGCATCCAACCATTTTGAAAAATTCTTCCAGATATGGCCAGGGATGTAGAAGGGTTGGCTGGTCTTCCTGGCTACCAACCTCCGTGACGTGGTGTGTATCATGTGTCGGAATATCATATGTTTATACTTCTCATCCAATCACAATCAAATTCACTCTATCTGGATGGCGCAAAGTATCTGGATAGGTTTTTGGTTTTGCATTTGTGTTTTTTTCAACGATGACAAGCCGTTAATGAAAACAAGCCAATCTGAAATAGGAGTAACGAGGCTATTTTTAAAATGTAAGGAGTAGAAAGTACAGATAATTGCGTGAAAATATAAGGAGTAAAAGTTAAAAGTCTGCTGTGAAATATTTACTCCAGTAAAGTATAGAGAACCCAGAATTTCTACTTAAGTAAGGTAACAAAGTATTTGTACTTTGTTAGCCTACTGACACCTCTGCCTGTAGGCCTAGGTAAAAGTATACTAATACCACACTGTCAAAATATTCTGCTACAAGCAAAAGTAATGCATTCAAAACCTTACTTAAGTAAAATTATTATCAGCAACATGTACTTAAAGTTTGAAAAGTTAAAGTACTCATTGTGCAATAAAATGGTGTGTGTGTGTGTGTGTGTGTGTGTGTGTGTGTGTGTGTGTGTGTGCGTGTGTGTGTCATCATGGCAAGATGTGGTTATGTAGGCACCTTCTGTCGCTAAAGCCCTGTCCCAAATTTATGTCACAGCTGGTGTAATCCCATCACAAGATAGTCTCTTGGATCAACATACTGGCACATTAGTGTGTTTTTTAATGCATTTTACTCCTTTAGATGTTGATGGTTGTGCTAATTTAACTCCTTTTTAATCTACAGCATTGCATCATATTCTATAAGATCATATGTTTGTAGTGTGGCTGTTATGTGGGAATCATGTATTTCTAAAAACTTTTAAAGGTGTCAGAAAAACAGCCCTGTTTTCAGCTTTGTGAAAATGTTTTTTCCAGCTACTGTAAGAGGCATTTTAAATTTATTTAACTTAAGAAGTATGAGAATTTTCTCAACATACAAAGAAACACTTTATCCTTCAAGTTTATCAAAAACATTTAAAATCACCAAATCTGGAGATACATGTTTTTCATTGTAAAGTATAGTAAAGTGAAGTAAAGTAAAGTAAAGTAAAGTAAAGTAAAGTAAAATAAAGTAAAATAAATGTGTCAGACAAATGCAGTCACAGTAAGTAAGTAGTGCAATATTCTCCTCCAAGGTGATGTTTTAAGTAGGATTACTGCAAATGGAAATACTAAAGTAAAGTACAAGTACAAGTGAATTTGTACGTATGTACAGTACTTAAGTAAATGTACCTAATTATGTTCCGCCACAGTTATGTTGTAATCCTAGAGTTTATTAGTACAAAGCTAAAATCATCAATAACAGCAAACCAGCCCTCCACAGAATTGTTCCTAATTTTAGTCTGTGTTGTAGACAATAATCTTTCCTCTGTTTGTATTCAAATGTCCACACCTCTCGCTATATAGTCTATGGTCCACACAGTCACATGAACCTGCAGTCAACATTATAGTATTTGTACACAGGATCTGTTTGCATGTGTTCCTTACCTGAGATTGCAGCAGTTTCTTTTGGCTTCAGATTGTGGATCAACACATTTTCATAAATACTTTCTGAACTTTTTACCAAACTGTTCCTTTTGGCAGGATAATCGATCGGTTCCTCCTCATTAACATAGATATCCGTCAGTTGATCCATGATGTTCAGCTGTACTGACTGTAGAGTTTAGTCCGCAATGTCTTGAGAGTGTGCCTCTGAAATGATAAATAATTTTTCTGAACTGTACTCAGACGAAGTAACAAACATAGTAACACAGATGGCAACATATTTAAGCATGTGATTCTCTGCTTACTGTTATGGTATGGTATGATGATTTATTTTAGGTGACCACTTTTACCTGTTTGGCCTTGCAGCTGCATGATGGTTTTTCCCATTTGGTTTCAACATTGCAAAATCTCTGAAATCTTAAACTATAAAAGCTAAAAACCTAAAAAACTAAGACTGAATGAATAAATAGATAGATAGATAGATAGATAGATAGATAGATAGATAGATAGATAGATAAAAATCCTACACTTTAAGGAAGTTGAGCATTCTCATCTAATCTATATTTAATCTAAAAATGTATGACCACATACGTTTCTGTTGTAGTATATAAAGACAGGAAAAAGACAACAACCCTATCAGTGTAGATGGTGTATTAGAGTTAGTATTAGATACTGACTTAAGAAATCCACTACCACAAATGTAAGTAGTTGGACAAACAATAAATAAAAGGGTGACTATACATGCTTTTAGTTAGTTAAATGATGGGGTCTTATGGGGGCTTAGTGCTTTGCATTGTCACCCTTTCCAAGTTTACTGCAATTAATTAATTAAAGCATTAAATAATCCAACGTCATGCCCAGTGATTTCCTCTGTTTTCTTCCCTTTAATAAAACCCATGTTAAAGTTAAATTAGGTGAAGTGAGAAAGCAGCATGGCTGACAATATCTATGCCAAGCCATACTTCACCAAAAAAGTTAGATTTCAGACAGGTGTGAAGGAGGAACAAAACACAGCCAGGTTAGAGATATAATCTCTCCACCTAGTCCTGGGTCTTCCCCGAGGCCTCCTCCCAGCTGGACGTGCCTGGAACACCTCCCTAGGGAGGCGCCCAGGAGGCATCCTTACCAGATGCCCGAACCACCTCAACTGGCTCCTTTTGACAAGAAGGAGCAGCGGCTCTACTCCAAGCTCCTCTCGGATGACTGAGCTTCTCACCCTGTCTCTAAGGGAGACGCCAGCCCCCCCTCCTGAGGAAACCCATTTCGGCCGTTTGTACCCTGTTATTATTGGTCTCTATGGTAAATATTTGCATCAGAAATAAATGTAAACAATTTTGAATGTGGTAGAAAAAATAGTCATTTCACCTCTTAAAAAGATGGATATCAGTACAGGTTGTATGCAATGCACCTTCAGTTTTCCTGAAATGTAAGAAAAAAGGAAGAGAATGTCTACAATGACTTCTGCAAAGCAGCAGAAGTGAATACACAATATGAACAATGTAAGAGGGAGATAAAAACAGACAAAGGGGAAATGATGCATTTAACCATAGAACAGTTTTTCTCTGTTCTATCTGCATTATCACAATAGGCCAGCAGACATTTTGACTTTCCATAGTAAGAACAGTTGTTACTAATAACATTGACAATGGCTCAGTTCTATTCAAGCATCCCAGTGAGTCATGACAGAGTGACAGAGATTCATCATAATGCCTTGAAACTGAAGCAGCTAAATGGAATTCAGCATTTATTTGTGACATGTCAGAAGGGTGGCTCTCCCTTTAGATATACATAATCTTTTGGAAGGACACTAAATAAAGTGACAAATAATTGATTATAATCTTTGAAATTTAGAAATATATCAGCTCATTTTACCTGGATACCTGGATTGGTCTGACTAATGAAGAAAACGATTGGAAATGGGTAGATGGGTATGGAGAAAATGTATTCATAATTCAAATTGAAAGTCCAAAGAGAAAACGAAGCAAGATCAAATTATTATTTTACTCCGGGAACCATCAGCCTCTCCGGGAACCATCAACTTATCGTGGTGGAGAGGTTTGTGTGTCCCTATGAACCTGAGGGCTGTGTTGTCTGGAGCTTTGTGCTCCTGGTAGGGTCTCCCATGGCAAAGAGGTCTCAGGGGAGGGGCCAGACAAAGAATGGTTCAAAGACCCATTTGGAAGAACAAGGAAGGGATCGAGGGACCCCGCCCAGAGGAAGCCCGGGGCCCCCGTCTGGATCCAGGCCCAGACGGCGGGCTCGTCAGCGAGCGCCTGGTGGCCGGGTTTGCCGAGGAGCCCGGTTGGGCACAGCCCGAAGAAGCGACGTGGCACTTCTCCCTCCAGCCCATGGGCCCACCACCTGTGGGAGGAACCAAAGGGGTCGGGTGCGCTGCTACATGGGTGGCAGCGAAGGTCAGGGGCCTCGACGGACCAGACCCGGGCGGCAGAGACGGAACTTGTGCGGGAGGTGGAGCGCTACCAGTTAGATCTGGCGGGGCTTACCTCTACGCACAGTCTCGGTTCTGGAACTGTACTCCTGGATAGGGGTTGGACTCTGGTGTGAGGTGCCGGGCGGCTGTGGGGATACTCACAAGTCCCCGGCTGAACGCCGCTGTGTTGGAGTTTACCCCGGTGGACGAGAGGGTCGCCTCCCTACGTCTGCAGGTGATGGGGGGGGAACTCTGACTGTTGTTTGTGCATATGCACCATCTGGTGGTGAGTTGGGTCAGGGGACTCTGGATAGACCTGGTAAGCCCAAACGGGTAGTGCGGGTAAATTGGGAACGTCTGGAGGAGGCCCCTGTCCGAGCTTTTTGGGCATCCCTGTGGAGGCTGGGGGGCTTTGAACCTGAGTGGACAATGTTCAAAGTTTCCATTGCTGAAGCTGCGGCGGCGAGCTGTGGTCTTAGGGTCTTAGGTGCCTCAAGGGGCGGTAACCCACGAACACCCTGGTGGACACCGGTGGACAGGGAAGCCGTCCGACTGAAGAAGGAGTCTTTCCGGGATATGTTATCCTGGAGGACTCCGGAGGCAGCGGTACCAACGGGCCCGAAGGGCTGCAGCCTCTGCCGTGACAGAGGCAAAGTAGCGGGTGTGGGAGAAGTTCGGAGAAGACATGGAGAAGGACTTTCAGTCGGCACCAAGCGAAAACCATTTGCCACCTCAGGAGGGGGAAGCGAGGAACCATCCAAGCTGTTTACAGTAAGGATGGGACATTGTTGACCTCAACTGGGGAGGTAATAGAGCGGTGGAAGGAGCACTTTGAGGAACTCCTAAATCCAGCTGACACACCCTCTGTGGTAGAAGCAGAGCTGGAGGATGATGGGGGATTGTCATCAATTTCCCTGGTGGAGGTCGCAGAGGTAGTCAAACAACTCCACAGCGGCAAAGCCCCAGGGATTGATGAGATCCGTCCAGAAATGCTGAAAGCTCTGGGTGTGGAGGGGATGTCTTGGTTGACACGCCTCTTCAACATTGCGTGGAAGTCTGGGACGGTGCCTAAGGAGTGGCAGACCGGGGTGGTGGTTCCCCTCTTCAAAAAGGGGACCAGAGGGTGTGTGCCAATTACAGAGGTATCACACTTCTCAGCCTCCCTTGTAAAGTCTACTCCAAGGTGCTGGAAAGGAGTGTTCGGCCGATAGTCGAACCTCGGATTGAAGTGGAACAATGCGGATTCCGTCCTGGCCGTGGAACAATGGATCAGATCTTTACTCTCGCAAGGATCTTGGAGGGGGCCTGGGAGTATGCCCAACCAGTCTACATGTGTTTTGTGGATCTGGAGAAGGTGTATGACCAGGTCCCCCGGGAGAAATTGTGGGAGGTGCTGTGGGAGTATGGGGTGAGGGGGTCCCTTCTCAGGGCCATCCAATCTCTGTATAACCAAAGCGAGAGCTGTGTCCGGGTTCTCGGCAGTAAGTCTGACTATGCTCTTGGACTGATTCCACAGCTGTTCTGCTCTCATGCATTTTATGTAAACAAAGTTCTGAGCTTAGATCAGTAATATCATATTCATTAATTTTGTGTCTGTGATGTAGTAACAAAAAACTCTAAATAAATACATTTGAATGATCTTATTAATTGCATGAGTGATTTATATACAATAATGTGGCTATAGAGATTGACAAACTGTACTGCAGCTGAAGAGCTAAGAATTCTGATATATACATCATTTTTATTTGAAAAATATATTCCTTAGTTTAGTTAAACAACACAAATCAGGTAAATGTTAGGTGTTAAATGTCTGGTTGTTAACATTTTAGTCATAATACACAGTCTTGATTTGGGTCTCAAGGCTATAAAAATCGGATTTGGTTTTTAATTTGGATCCAAATCAAACATCCCACGAATATAATCTCCTTTCACATGTGTGGACAAGGTTTAGCAGGACTAAATAACTCGTATAGCCAGAACTAATGTCAATGATCTGCATTGTAAACATTAGAAGACCCATATCCTTCTGCTTTGTCAATGAATTTACTTTGAATTTACCCTCTGTTTCAAGTATTTAAATAAAGTTGCATTGCCTTGAATGTAACACTTAATATTAGAAAACTTTTTATTGGCACAATAAAAAAAAGTATTATGTACAACAACAAAAAAGAATGGCTCTCACCAAGTATGACTCCGTTCCCTTTGTTTGTGTCAAAGAGCCGCTATTCATCACTACTTAAAAAAATTAAAGCTAAAACTTTACTGTATTATAAAGTACACAAAAAAATCAAAATAGGCAAAAGTAATAATGACATCTCTGTCTAATCTCTGTCATTGTAAAGATATCAGTGATTCAACATATTTCTCACCGTTCTAAATGCCTGGTATTGTGGATGTCTTATTTTCAATCAATTTCTACATCTTCGTCTTATAATTGTGTCCCTCAGGCCATGTGTCAAAGTTTTAGTCATGGTGTTTGTGTGGTATTGCACAAGAAACCATGTCCACACATCTACTACGTGTGACTTTTGAAGAGAAACCTTCAAATAACCTGCCAACCAGCAATCCGTTCATGACTTATACTCTTCCAGAGTCAGGAGAGGACAGGAACCATCACTGCAGACCCATCTCACCCCCGGACACAACCTGTTCCAGCTTCTCTCCTCTGGTAGGCGCTACAGAACACTGTACGTCAAAACCAACAGACTCAGGAACAGTTTCTACCCACAAGCCATTTCTCTGATGAACAGCTGACTTCTTACCCACAGTGTCAGGTTCAATACTGTGCAATAACCCAGTTTTTATTGAACTCTTCATTGTACTCATGGCTCTATATTGTTTTTATTTAGAGTATGTATATATTGGTGTATGTATTAGTGTGTATATATTGTTTGGTTGTTTTGTAAGTGTAAGCACATTGTGAGCAACGATGCTCCAAAGAAAGTCCTCGTGTCCTCATACCTGACAAATAAAGTTGATTCTGATTCTGATATTTCCACATTATTTTCTGTGTGAGAAAGATCTCATTTAATGTAAACTGTAGAACATCTTTTTTAAATGAACATTGAGCATGGAAACAGTCACTAGTCACAGGGTTTTATCCCTTGTTGCAGCCTACCTACAATCACAGACTGCCAATTCATTGTTACCTGTCTCTGTTTTGGTTCATTTGCATGATTGCTTTTCAGTCAACAACAAAGAGTCGCTGACCATTATCTCTGGTTATCGACAACAAATCAAATGTCAAAGGTAACTTATGACTAGGTAAATTTAGAGGGAACAAGATGCACAAACGGTTATCTACTTATGACTTCCAGTTTTTCAGCTCTTCCCCTTTTATATAGCATCATCAGTGTGGATCTCCAGCCTCTTTCAGAAAACAGACATATTATCAAGATTAAAAACAAACTTTGTAATACTATGAGAAATCGTTAAGTTATTAGACAAAACATGTCGGGGGACCTGTACGCTGAGCCTGGCATCATTAACAAGTTTTACCGTGATCCGGACAACAAGGAGAGTATAGTGAACATCTATGTCAGTGCAGAAAGCCTTAGAGTGTATGACAACCCTTGGGTGGAGGGCATGTCACCAAATACACCAAGACCTGCAGAGCCTCAGCACCCAGGTACGGACACGACCAGCACTACCAACAAGCAGGTGTGCAAACACCAAAAGGTTGAGATAGATTTGGATTTTATTTCCTTTATTTATTTAGTTTGAATTTCAATTCATTTTTAGTTTTCGTTGTTTTACAGCAGTGTGATTTTGTTAAAGCTGAACTGATGTTTACATTTAATTTTCTTGTATTTTATGAATTGAAGTCTACCATAATACAGAGCTAAACACAGTAATAGACGACAGCATCCTCAAAGTTCTGACCTGATGTTGTTTATTTATTTGTGTCAGTCATCTGTGAAAACTTAGGAAAGAGGAAACATGTCAGAGCTGATTCAGGGTTTCTGGGTGTGGTGTGTCTTCTCCTGCTGATCGGGATCATTTGCCTCGGGGTCCAAAGTGAGTTTTGATTCTGTTTGGTGTTACTAACAGGAACGGTAAAGGAATGACCTATTTTACATGATTTTGATTATATGATGAGTGTAATAATATGATAACATAGGCTATGAGAATATTCAGTTACTGTTTTGTTTTTCCCCTTGCCACAATAGTGAATAATGACAAAACAAATTGGAGAACTGAGAGAAACCAGTTAATTGAAGCTAAAGCCAATCTCAAGAAAACAATCGACCAGTTAACAGCCAATAACACTAAACTCATCAAAGAAAGAGATGAATTTCTAAAGAGGCTTGGTGGTAAGTAAAAAATATTACCACTTATATTTATAATCTTTGTTCATTGGTGAGGTATTTGTTAGATGTGTGTTTATTGTATATGCAAATGCACCAACCTCAAATATCACCACAGTTAATAAAATGTACCCTATGTGTGTCTTTACAACAATCTATTTCATACAAGATCCTCCATGTTTCAGTCATATCTGGTGTTGTTGTTTTAAAAATATATGTATATAATGTCACATAAGACAGCACACTCTGATGAGCTGAGATCATGTGAAAGTTTTGATTTTCAATGGCACATTGTGATTTCAGATAACACATAAACAAAAGAGAATATACACATTTGAGAAAACTAAACATTGCAGACCACACAAAGGCACAGCACAACTTTTTGTAAGAGAAAGAGCATGTATATTGATATATAGAAAGAGTAATAATATTGTTGTCATTTTAATTGTGCAAAATGAAATCAGTTTTTTCTGTCTTTGCAGCCAGCAAACATCTTGTATTAACCAAATGAAGACTGTGTTGAAAAGCAACAGGCTGAAGATCCAAAAGAATTTGTGCAAGCATTACTGAATACAACCATTTCCACATTCTATGTTCTAATTAATGTTGTTACATTAGTGCATATCTCAAATAAATGTTTACAGAATATTGTTACACTGGAGAGTTGGTTACTGATCGTCTGACTGGACTTGTAGTGATTTTGCTTTGTTCCTTCATTTCAGTAATTAAGTTTTTGAGTGTTCACAGAGCAACCCATGTCTTCTGCAAAATATGTTTATTACTACTGATTTGCTTTGTCAAACATTATTGCTGCCTGGGTTGCGTTCACTAGCAACATTTTTTTCTGATGCAGAATGTCTGGCACTGTTATACTGCCCAAACTCATGTAGCACAGAGCTTTGATCCACAGACTATCACTGGGCTTTGCCTCTTGCATCCCACAAGTTGACAGGTTTAGAATATTTTGGAGATACTGTATGTTCAGCATGCATATTACATTCAAACATCACATGATGGATACTTTTTTGAATTATAAATGATACTCACCAGTATTTTTAGGTTCAACCCTGTTTTTCCTCTCAAGTGCCCTTGAATCAATTGTTACATTATCTTGATCTATAATGATATGATGGTATTGAGAGTCAAACATCAAAAGGTTGATCCCACTCAGCAACCTACAGAAGAGGATTAGGGCTGCTGGTGAAAACTTTATTTGAGTTCAGACTTTAAACTCAGAATTCTGACTTTATTCTCAGAATTTTGACTTTAAACTCAGAACTCTGACTTTATTCTCAGAATTATAACAGAATTCTGAGATTAAAGTCAGAATTCCAAAAGCATAACTCTAAAAGAGATAACTAAAATAGTGATGAGTTAAAATTTAGCATGTTTTTGTGATGGCAAATTTTATATTATAATAAAAATAATAATAATAATAAACATATTAAAAAAACAACAACAACAACGTAATAATGACTTCATTCAGGATTTATTACACGTTCCCTTTTTTATTGCCCAGTTAATATTGTGTGGCATCTGTTACACTGTTTAACGTGTTTTTAATTTAAACATATAATAGATAAGGGGGTTTAACTGGTTTTCAACACAACTTCCTCTACAACTGTGTGCGGAAACAAAATAGTACCACTTCGCTGTACGACGCGTAATGATACAATGTTATCCGCCCCGTCTTACGTCACATCCGTCTCTCCAGACAGACTGTTGTCTGCTGGCATTTTCTTTTTGTTTTGCCTATGCCAAATTTAGCTCTTGGAGTAATCTTCTGTTTTGTTGACTGGGTAAAGGAATTTAAATATAAGTCCTCTTCTACCACAGTAGTCTACTAGCTACATAATGCCTGGATTTTCAGACAGGGATCGTGGCAGAGATAGAGGGTAAGTTAACTGTCAGTTCTGGGATTCTTAACGTCAACAGTCGGGCAAGATGAACTGCTTAGCATACGGTTGCTAGCGGCACTGTTGTTGTCATGTATTCTCAAAACAAGTCACCTGTCTTGTAGTTTATGTCGCCACTAATTTTTTTTTTTAAGCTATATTCGTGTCTAAAACTAAAACGTCCCTGCACTGACGTAACGTTATCTGTAACGTGTCCCTTCCTGTCAGAGGTAACAACGTTAAAATGGCAGCGAACGACATCTCTGTGTCGGCCATAGACTGAACAGTTTGCACGGCTAGTTGCCATCATGTGACGCAGTGGCGTCTCTTCTTTCGGATGCACATCCGAGACGAAGATCTGTGTCGCAGAGGACAAATTTATTGTTTTCAATTAAATGTCACCTAGAATGTTTGCACTGCAGGTAACGCTGAGCCTCAAAATAGTCTCATGTTTAAATCAATCTCAATTCAGTAATCTGACAGTTTAATGTTACCGGTGAGTATTTTACGAGTACGGCAATATTCATGTGCCATACATTTTACATTTCCACTGTTAGCTGTTATGGGTTTGTCAATATTAACACTATGTAGCTATTGTTATGGAAAAACGCCAGAGATACTCAGTGTTTGTAAAGCAAATACTATTCAGTTCCAAAGATTTCCTCTAGGGTGTATACTCGACTCATGCACAAATGGGGATTTAAACTCTTTGACGTGTTTTTTTTTTTTTTCTTTTTTTACAAATTTAAAGCCGCTGCCTTATGTGTTGCCAGAAAACAAGGAAGGGAGAAATAAGTGTGTATGGTGTAGTATTGCATGTCCATAAAGGGGGGGGCTATCAAGTGACAGATTTATAAATTTAAATAAAAAACTCAATGTGCATCAATCTACTAATTGATTAATTTGTGGAATGCCCCTTTTAATAAGGGTCATGTCTGGCCCATGGACTGTATATTAATGGACAGTGCATGTGTGACATCACCTATTGGTTTGTGGAGATCTGCTCTGAGTAGTTAGGCTAGGCAGAGTAGCTCTCAAAATGTTCTAAATGCAATCTGTTGCTGATTTTAATTAACAACAGACTGTAGATGATTCGTGATCTGAACGGATTTAGTCTCTCTGACTTCTAAACCTCACTATTAGCCACACACATGAACATGTGTTCTGTACAGAATATGACTTTAAATCAGACAAATAGCAGTTAAAATCCCCCCATTCAAAAACAATAAAAAGTCTTTATAAAACGTCATCATGTTGAGTCGATTGTGAACCAATCGGCTGTTAAATCAGCTGAGAGGCCGGGGTTTCCCAGCATGCTCTGGGTCCGCCTGCGTCTCAGAACTGCTGCCGCATTGCTCTCGTGAGATTATCGTTGCCTATGTGTGCATGACGTCAGAGCAAGTCGGGATCAATTCGGATACAAATCTAATTGGCAGGCAATGGGCACCGATTGCCGGTGGTTGATTCTGCGCACACCTGACTCATCTCAAGCTGCTGGAAGCAAATGTCATCTAAAGCTTGAAAGACAGATTTTTTGTCACTGTTTACTTCCACAACAATGTATCGGCTCCATTACTTTACAGGCGAGGCTCAGTTCACATCTTTGTAAAAATAGCCTACTGAGTTTGCCATTACCACATACCCAGCCATCCTGGTTGCATGTGACAGGAATTTAGACATGAAAAGAGGTGCAAGGGAGGAGTGGCTTACACCCTTTGTTTTAGGTTTAATTATTATGTTAACTAGCTTTCACTAGTAATCACATCATAGCCACGCGCCCCTGCTTTTTCGACACTTTTAAAAATCAATGAGACCGTAATTTAAAAAATTGATTATCATTCTGTGTTGCAGAAGACTTAAAACTAGCAATTGAGACAATAAACCCATTATGACAATGTTTGCTGAGGTAATAAATCAAGTGAGAAGTGGGTCACTTTCTCACAGACTTATACAGAAACCAACCTCCTTTTGCAACTACATATGGCGCCCTCTGCTGGAATTCAGATAAAATGCAGGTTAAAGGCACTTCGGCATTTGCAGCACTTTGCCGAACCGGATGTGTTGTCCATTAATATTTACAGTCTATGGTCTGGCCCTGCTTTATGTTATGTGTCCCACTCTTTTACACAAGGTATGGTGGAGGACCCCCACGTTTTGGTGGTGGTGGTGGTGGAGGCAATAGGAGTGGACCTCCTCCAGGAAAGTTTGGCAACCCTGGTGAGAGGCTGCGAAAGAAGCACTGGAACCTCGACGAGCTTCCAAAGTTTCAAAAGAATTTCTACCAGGAACATACAGATGCCACTCGCAGACCACCTGTAAGACCAGTCTCTAGCTGTTTTTTTTCTAAATCTTAGTTCATGTGGGCTTTGGAGTATGTGTATTGTCAGTGGTCATTTTTTAAATGTTCTCCCATCAATTCCAGCAAGAGGTTGAACAGTACCGAAGAAGCAAAGAAGTTACAGTCAAAGGCCGGGATTGCCCCAAACCAATTATAAAATTCCATGAAGCTGCATTTCCAAGTGAGTAGGAAATAATTTTCCACCACACAATCTTGAATAGTTATTTATCTATTAATGTGCTATTGTCAGAATGTTTGATATTCAACACTTTAACTTGCATATCTTACTTCTTAAGGCTACGTCATGGAAGTTATTGGCAAACAGAACTGGTCTGATCCAACTCCGATTCAGTCTCAGGGGTGGCCAGTTGCCCTGAGTGGCAAAGACATGGTTGGCATTGCTCAAACTGGGTCTGGGAAAACCCTTGCAGTGAGTAAAATATTTTTCAGTTATGATTTTTTGGACCCTTTCTACCCAGCACCTATATAAGATAAATTTGTTGTCACCCATGGGTCGTTAAAACGTAACACTTTTGCCAAATACTTAGATTGTAGAATAAGTTTATTACGGTGTTGCCAAAGTGAGTGGCCCAAGATTAAACACAATGATGTGAAAATAGGAATAGCCATTTAAGATAAGATGTTGCAATCTGAAACAATGTAAACACTTGTCAGCTGAGGGTATAAATATATCCTGCTATGTTGTTTGAAAGCAAAAGAAAAGATAAATTTGTTGCACTGGTGTGCATTGGAACTGATACATGTGCACTATGAGTTAGTATTTATATTTAGAGCTCAGAAAACTTTTACTTTTCTTTTTTAGTACCTTCTTCCTGCAATTGTGCACATCCAACATCAGCCATTCTTGGAGCATGGAGATGGACCTATTGTAAGTACACTTGAAAAAGTATTGGTCTAGTGTGTGTGATCTGGGGTTCGTTTCAGAAAGCAGGTTTACTGAAAACTCTGAGGGAAACTAGGTTTTCTGTTTCAGAAAGGGAGGTTAATCAAACCTGAGACAGAGGGGTAACTCCAGCCCATTTCAGAAAGAGAGGTAACTTCCTCAGAGTCAGTTACTATGGTAACTGAGCCTGTAAACTTAACCTAGTCGGGAGCAGGTTTTCTTCAATAAACTCAAATTTCTCTGTCTCCTCCCTCTGACACAGCACACTTTCATTTCCTCATTCATTCATTCAGTCTCTATCAGGTGACTTTTAGTGGATTTTATATGCATGAATAAAAAACAGGGTTGGTTTATTAACTGTGTTAGGCAGATTAGAAAATGTTTTTTTTTCTCTAACATGGTATTTCCTTTTGTTGACAATCCAGTTGATGAAGAAGCTGTACTACTTTGCAGGGAGTTAAACATACATTGTAAGATAATATTGAGGCCTGACTAGATGTATTTTCATTTCCAGATAACTACCTATTTGAGTGGTATCGTTTTTCTTCCCAGTCTATCAGATATGTAGCCTACATAACCTTATCTGTCCTCACATCCCTAACGTCACCCATCATGAACATGCTTTTACATCCCAGCAGATTCTTTGTGTTGCATTATGGTTTTTTTTTTTTGCAAATGCAGAGTTGTCAGAAAAGTGTGCCTCACTCTGAAATGTTTTTAAACATGTTTGTGTACACAGTAAGAGCCATTACATAGAATTTAATTATTCTAAATTATAATTAGGATAAGGCTAAAACGATTCCTTGAGTAACTCGAATAATTTGATTACTAAAAATCCTTGATGCGAAATGATTTGCCTCAAAGCTTTGTTTAATTAATGTTACCAACGCTGTATTGCTCATGGTGTTTCCACTCTGAGATTATTACTGTTGCACACCGGGCTGATGCTGCTTTTGACACATGCCTTGAAAACTGATTACAAGATTAAGAGCGTGTAAAGGGCTAAGAGAAGAGACAGGCTGGAGAAAACAACAGAAAGTGTCCCAACTAGTTTGAAATCAGTTCAAACGTAATTAAAACGCAAACTCTGTACAGTGTGTCTACTGCAAAATCAAACAATCTTACCACAAAAATATCACAACGTCAATGCTTCAGCATCTCAACAGAAAGCATTGAGTCTAACTTTATCAACCATTGTAAGAAGCGGATCCGACAAAAGTAAATCAGAGTCAAATCAATTTGATCTAAAGAGCCGACTTGTTGACTATCCCTACGGAAAAACAGCTGATTGTTTTTTTTTTTTTTTTTTCTCACTCTCTCTCTTCATGGAGAAACAGCTGATCAACGATCTACTAGCATAAGTGTAACAGAGCTGTGTGGCATTGTACTCAAACTAATATTATACAAAAACGCCTATATACTTACCTATATATTTACATATAGGCCTATATACAGATCAGTCTCAGGTTGAAACGGGTACTTCTGAAAGTTAAGTTGCCCAACTTAAGGTAATGTTTATGTATGTTTAATGTGTGCTTAAGTTTGAGCTTTTTATTGCATTTCAGAAAATGTTTTCTGTAAAAACAATGTAATATGGCACTTAAATGTACTAAATATGTTTAGTTTTTTGAGAGATGGTATTGTAAGCAATGTAGGCAATAAAAATGTATATTTTTCCGAAAATTAAACCCAACTATTGTATATTATTGCTCTTCAGTAAAACAAAAGTATTTATTAGCGATTAATCGATGGAATAATCGGTAGAGTACTCGATTACTAAAATAATTGATAAGCATAAGTAGTTCCAATTCCAGAGGGATAAAGTATGCAGACCGATTTGTTTGTGGTTGTTGCATTGGTTAATCGTTGTATCATGGCTCCATTCATGCTGCCTTTTTATAGTGGTGGTGCACGTGCTTAACTCTGAGTCAACCTACTTGATTGAACCAACTCATAGTTTGTTAAACCTCCTTTCAGAAACAGGCCCCTGGCCTTGTGTCTCCATTAGCAAAGAATAATATTGACATCTTTCTTTAGTGCTTGGTGCTGGCGCCAACCCGTGAGCTGGCTCAGCAGGTGCAACAAGTAGCTGCTGAATACGGCCGGGCCTCCCGTCTCAAGAGCACTTGCATCTACGGTGGTGCGCCCAAAGGACCCCAAATCAGGGACCTTGAGAGGGGTAGGCTTGCTTTGTTATTCTCACTATGTACATTTTACTCAGTTCATTCAAATCTGTTCCAATAGGTATTTATTTTATGATTTAAGGTTTGTTGGTTTTAAGTTTAAATATATAGTATGTTTTTGGGAATGTTTTGGGGAAAAAAAATGTAATTTTCCCTTGCAAGATCAATAAAAGTATGTCTTAAAAATGTTTAGGTGTTGAGATTTGCATCGCTACCCCAGGCCGTCTCATTGACTTCCTGGAGTGTGGTAAGACTAATTTGCGTCGTTGCACCTATCTGGTGCTGGATGAAGCAGACCGCATGCTGGACATGGGATTTGAACCTCAGATTCGCAAGATAGTGGAACAAATTCGGGTAAGTTATTTATTTTTTTTTTTTCTTTCATTTTGCAGACAATAGGCATTATAATTGAGGCAATTTCAGAGTAAAGTAAATTGTTGCACCACAAACATGACTACTACTCAGCTGCTTTATTTATTAGAAATATTTTGCCCAACACCCAAATGAAACAAAGACTTATCTGGCAAGATGCTACAGAGAAAAGAATAAAATACATAAATACTTACCCACACAAGCTGACCAAACAACCTGTGACTTATACAAATACTTCAGAACTCGCCAAAGATTACGTTACTGATACTAGATGTTATAGTAGTTCATCCTTAAATAAACAGCTTAATGTGAGGGTTAAATTTACTGTGAAGCTGCAAAATAGTGTTAAAGTCTGCCTTTTTGTCTTTACCAGCCAGACCGACAGACCCTGATGTGGAGCGCCACCTGGCCTAAGGAAGTTCGCCAGCTGGCTGAAGACTTCCTGAAGGACTACATCCAGATCAACATTGGCGCCATGCAGCTCAGTGCCAACCACAACATCCTGCAGATAGTTGATGTTTGCAATGACATGGAGAAGGAGGACAAGTGAGTAGCTGAATCATACATCTTTTATTAGCTTCAGTTAGTCAACTATTGTGATGGGGGGGGATAACTTTGAATCAGTCCTTGGTCATACATATTCCAGTTATCCTTTTCTTCCAAACCTACTCATCGTAACACAAGCAATACAGTCCATTTCATTTGTGGTTTAGTTCCATTCATTTTCTTTTGCATACAAATCAAACCGAATGACACGCCAACATGACAACACTGTGAAAAGCTGTATGTGTTTCCCCCTAGCCACACATCTGTGTATCCCTGGCTGTATTACTTATATGCCTTCCTAAAGGCCATGCTCCCTCCAGTGCTCAAACATAAAACTGCAGATTAATTTGCATCATCAACGAAATATTGTTGTAAACAAAACAAATGGTTCAAACAGGCAAGTATTTAAAAAAAAAATTGTTTCTTTAATATTAAATAAGTCTGACTGTACTTGCATCAGTAGAAACTGATATGGGTGTCACGATTCTCCACATATTCGATTTGATTAAAGGTCACGGATTCTCACATTTATTTTTTTTATAAAGCAAGTATAAAGCATTTTTAGACTAGACTTTTATGCAATATACTATCTGACCTTTGTTCGCGTACCACACTACATTGTCAGATTTAAAACATTTATCAACAACATAATGTAACAATAACTTAGATCTTCAATCAATTGGAAACTTAAGCAAAATAACCTGCCATCTAGTTTCTC
The DNA here is from genome assembly GCA_026937815.1 of Etheostoma perlongum. NCBI lineage: Eukaryota > Metazoa > Chordata > Actinopteri > Perciformes > Percidae > Etheostoma > Etheostoma perlongum. The sequence goes on along the minus strand of CM049372.1, from coordinate 21,403,143 downwards.
TTTAGAAACTGCAGTCTTCTTTACAGAAGACTACACTACATTTAACTTCCTTTGTCTCTTTGTCAGACTGATCCGTTTGCTAGAGGAGATAATGAGTGAAAAGGAGAACAAAACCATTATTTTTGTGGAGACCAAAAGGCGTTGTGATGAGCTCACCAGGAGGATGAGAAGAGATGGGTAAGGATCTCCTCTTTCCTCCCCTCAAAGAATTTATTTTCCTTATTTTAATTATTTTGTTCATCTAGAAAGTTAACATTTAGGCTATGCCAAATGATAACTTTTCTTTCTTATTGCTCCTACCTACCTGCAATTAGGGCTGTGTATTGTTCAAAAATATTTAATACCGGTACCAATTAGGACTGCACGATTATGGCCAAAATGATAATCACGATTATTTTGATCAATATTGTGATCACGATTATATCACGATTTTTTGTTGATTTTAACCAAACAACTTTTATTGTCACATAGGCTATTTATAACTGCTTTCACATCCATATTATGCTACATTCTTATGTTGATGTTGTATGTTGTATAGACATACAGCTGAGAAAGCTCCATCACTTGTTTTCAACAATAACTGATTAAAAGAGCTAGGGAGTGAGAGGGAGTGCTACTTACAGAGTGATGGCTGACTCATTATGAATGGGTCCAGCACGGGTCAAATGGCAGGTCAGTGAAGTTACACACGTCGTGTGTATGAAATGTCTGTATCCTTAACTGCGCCGCATTTTAATAAACTATGATATTCTGGCCATGGGTCACATCTCTGGCCCAGGTCCAGCAGGCTCCGTCTCACGCTACGAACTGAAGTTAGTTGCATTTAACAACTTCTTCTGTGTTTTTTGCCATGGCGGCAGCGACAGCAGAATTACCAGTGGAAACACTGGTACAAATGCAGATTTGAAGCACTGCTCACTGCTGTTGTCTGAAAAACAAATCAGACGGGACAAAATGTTGCGTTTACTAGTAAACTGATAAACCTTGAGACCGACATATAACTGACTGCTATCTGTTGAATTTTCCTCACATTACTCTGTCCTCTGTGACTGTCTACATCTAGAAACTAAGCTGCGCGGTGCAGGAAACAACTCTGACTGGCACATGATCAGACAGTGTTTTTTTTTTTAAAAACCCGGAGCGTTCTATGAAATGACCCATTTGAAGAAAAAAAACGCTCGATCACGCAAATTTGATCGTGGGAAGTCAAAATCGTGATCATGATTAAAATTCGATTAGTTGTGCAGCCCTAGTACCAATACTATATGACACAGTACAGCACAAATCTTTTTATTTTCCAGCTCCTACTACGGGAGCTGTCTCTGTGCATTAAGTTACTTACTTACCTACTTGTCTCTACGACGTTTAACGCTAGACAGCCAATCATCAGCATTATTAGATCTTGGTAGAAGCATGCTGCATGCTTATTGGCTCACTGACGTTGATGAGATTTCCTTCTTAGGTATTAAATAACAAGACATTTTACAATTGCCTCCTTACAACTAAGGAGGCAATTCGGTTGGTGCCTAAAAAGTATCAACTTGGTACCCAGCCCTAGTTGCAGTAGTGTTAAATGTTCAATCTATCTGTCACAGGTGGCCAGCAATGGGAATTCATGGAGACAAGAGCCAGCAGGAGAGGGACTGGGTCCTTAATGGTGAGATCTAATAAATGACATTGCATGCTATATATTTCACAATCTTTCTCACAGGCTGCTCTGTAATTGAAATAAATACTGTCCTTCTCCCTTCAGAGTTCAGATATGGCAAAGCTCCAATCCTCATCGCTACAGATGTGGCTTCCCGTGGCTTGGGTCAGTATGCCAATGAGTAGCACCACTTTCTTATCAGTGTTACACTTACTTTAAAGAAAGTGGTTTTGCTTTCTTTAACTTTTCTATGCATTTTCTGAGTTTTTCTCACCTTAAGGTGGAGTCTTTGTGGCAGGCGCTAGGCATGACAGTCCCAGGCCTCGAGAGGGAGAAGGATGACATATTGGAAGTGCTCAACTGGCTTGCCACCCAGTGGGCCTAGAGAGGTGAAAGCTCTTGTGTGCCAGTGATCTTCAAAAGGCTGTGTGGCTAAGCCTTTGTCTCTGATATGTACACGCACACCTGTTCTCTGTCCATGGATTTCACCTGACAAATGCCATCCAGCTGTTTCCAACTCAAACGTAAAAAAACAACAAAAAAGATATGCTTGATGTTGTGACTTTTGCCTTGCATGCTGTTGTGTTAGAGAGCGCTGTATTGCAAGTCACTTGTTTGAGATTTGGAAAAATTGTTACCTTTCGGAGCTTGTATCACATAGCATGGGTGCTTGTGAGCCTCTTATAAGCTTTCAGTCGTTTTCTTTTCCTGTCAAAGTGCTGGATTTCTTGAAATGGAGAGAGCAGTTTGAAATCTTTTGTCTCTGAAAATTGATGAGACCTGGCACATGTGTTTAGGGGGTAGTGGTAACATCTAAAGGAGAAAGTGAGTGAGACAGCTCAAACCAAAGTTCCTCCCTCGCCTGTGTTTTATAGTCATGTCGAGACCTGCCAACGAGAGACATTTTCTCAAGTGAACACTGGCTTCTTGGAAGATCTTGCCTTGATGAGACTGATGAAGGGGGTGGGGGAATTGTTCCGTGCTCGGTGAGGGGTCCCACAGGGTTCAACGCTTGGGCCTTTTTCATTTTTTTTAAGGGGCCCCTGTTCAAATTAGTACTTGGTCTATTTTGTCTTGGCAAGACATGCAGTGCGGCCTTTAATATCAAGCTTCTTTTGCGAGTGTACTGGGAAAAACGGACCTGCAAAAATGTACCCCTGAATGGTCCTATATTGGCACATGAAGAGGCCCCAGTGCATATCGTGGCCGAACTGCGTAGAAGCTCCTGGATGTCACTTGACAATTTGTGGGGGATTTCGCTGCATTGGGAAAGGACTAGTGAATGCATACTCCTTTATGGTAAGACTTAAATCTATTTTTTTTTCTCCCTTGGTAACAAAAGGGAGAGTGAATGTCCTTTGGATCTTTTTGATTATGGTAAGCAATTGGAGTGTGCATCGTTTCTCTCTTCCCACAGTAGTATTCCCATGGAGTAGATGTATACACAATCATGTTGTTTTAACACATTTTCTCCACAGACTAGTGACCATTTTCTACCCCCCAGCCTCCACAGCTGCTAACTTTTCCCTTTGATCTGGCTGTTGTGGTGTGCAAAATCCTGTATGGCCTCCCTGTTTTGTTTTGCCACACTGCAACACTTTCACAGATGTGGAGGATGTGAAATTTGTCATCAATTATGACTACCCTAACTCCTCTGAGGATTATATCCACCGAATTGGACGCACAGCCCGAAGTCAAAAAACGGGCACAGCCTACACCTTCTTCACCCCCAACAACATGAAACAAGCCAGTGACCTGATCTCTGTGCTGCGCGAGGCCAACCAGGCCATAAACCCCAAGCTGATCCAGATGGCAGAGGACAGAGGAGGTAAAACACTTGATACTTTATGTACTTTAATGGTTTTCTAGGAAGATGCAGTATATCTTTTATATATGACAATTTATTCTTTGGCTCGACTTTGTGAAGAAAGAAAAGTCAAGCCCTCTGTTGATTTTATTTTTCTATTAATGTTACTAATTCATATTGCATGCCTCTTTATGAGAAACGTATATTGTTTGGATAAAATTATATAATGTCATTGTCTCAAAGGGCCCTTTTTTAGACATGAACCTTGTTATGTTCTTGGAAGCACTGTGATGAATCTATCACTTAAATTATCTCTTATGCACATAGGTATACTGTGAAGAAACTATCACAATCAAAATAATCAAACCTGCACTCCAACACTGCCATGTTGTTGAAGATTCAGTGTATTCATGAACCCACTCTACTTTCCTTTTGTCCCTCTCCTGTCTTCATTTCATGCAGGTCGTGGAAGGGGGGGAAGAGGTGGCTACAAGGATGATCGTCGGGATAGGTATTCTGGGGGTGGGAGAAGCAACTTTGGCGGTAGTAGCTACAGGGACAGGGACAGTGATAGAGGGTTTAGCAATGGTCCAAAGAGTGCCTTTGGTGGTAATAAGGCCCAAAATGGTGGCAGCTATGGAGGTAACGCTGGTAACTCTAGTGGTAGCTATGGCAACAACAATTATAGCAACAGCAATGGACAGGGTAATTTTAGTACTCCAGGAAACCAGGCGGGTGCCTTTGGTAACCAAAGCTTCCAGGGCCCCCCTCAGTTTGGAGGCATGCAGAGGGTCACTCAGAATGGCATGAACCACCCACCATTCCCATTCAACTCTCAGCCACCACCACAGGCCCAACAGCCACCACCCCCGCCACCAATGGTGCCCTACCCCATGCCACCACCCTTCCCACAATAGATATAATGTACGCACAATATATGGAACCAATGTGATTTTTGGTTTAGTTTTGCAATCTTACAGTATGATTATTATTATTATTATTGTTATAATTATCCTTTGTACTGTTTAACTTTGTTTTGCTTACAGCAGGGTTGAAATTATTCAGTAAACCCAGCGCATTAAATGGAGCCATAGACACGTCTCCAATAGTGCAATTATGATTGCCGCACTTTTCCTTGACTGTTTTTGTTACATTCCTCAGTAATTTATTTTTACTAGGTAATGCAGTGTTTTCAGTTTGTAGTATGTTTTAAAGTGATGTTATGAATATCATATAAAAAGGGCGTGTGTGTGACCCCTTTTAAATAAAAATAAGAAAATGGGACTTGTGTTATGTTGACTGTGTGTGAAGTTGGGTTGGAAGAATGATTAGACAAAGCACATATTGGGTATTTTAAATGTGTCCCATCCCTGGATGTTTCTAACCTTTTTTGAAATCACTGCCCTATTCAACTTAGCTAAACTTTCTAGTGCATGTTAAGTTATCACTTTAGTTCAGGGCTGCGGTTACCATTAAGGACACTAAGGCCAAGTCCTTTTATTAAACTATCCATATGTGGATATTTTGGGTTGATTTGCATATTTTAGGCTGATTACTCCTTAATCAACCTAAAAAAAAAAAATGTATACAGTATATTTCTTGAAGCTGCACTTTCATATAGCTTTACGGTAATTTACTTGCAATACTTGCACCTTCAGGGTTGAAAACACTTAATTGGAAGTCACTTTGGATAAAAGCATCAGCTAAATAACATGTAATACCCTACTACTTAAGGCAAACAAAGAATAAAGAACATTTGTTATTTTTTACATTTTTGTCAATTCACCACCGTTATAAATATCTTATTTCAGAATCCCACCACCCGTCACAATAATTCGTAACCCGGATGCAGCTAAAGAAATCAGTTCCGGTTCCGGATCATGTGTCACATGTAGTGTGCCAGTGAATTTCAAACCTTTCAAACTAGTGGTTAATATTGAACATTAACTATGTGACAATAGTGAGAAGCTGTAAGGCGAGTGCATTTTGTTTTAAATGCACCGACAGTCTTTAGCATTTGCGGAATGTAGCATATATGACGTTATCTAGCTAAAGTATGCTATCAACGCTAAACAGACCTCGCTGAGCTTGTATTTTTGTGTTCTACAGAAACACTAAATCTTGCTAAATGAAGCTATAGCTAACATTTTAATGTAAATAGCAATTGATGTTTATTCATGGAAGTGTCCGATTTTTACTCATAAGGATTCATTACATCAATAGACAATCTTTGAGTTTGCTTCTCATCATGTTATTTTACCGTGTCAGAAACGTGAACGCAAGGCACCTTTGCGTATTAAAAACCTCACAGTGCAGAATAATACTTGCTCAGCAACACACCAAGAGACACTGCAGCACATCATCGAGTGAGGATTTGGATAAGGTCAGGACTTTGCTGCAGCTTTGTGTGGACAGATACTTTGTTTTACCTGGCCAGACTAACACAGAGCTGTTTCAGCTTGGGCTCAGCTGTAGTTATGGACCTCTGGGCATGGAGCTGAGGAGAAACCTGCTGGATCAGTGGTGGCACTCTGTGACCACGTCCACAGCCCAGGTGTTTGGGATAAACACTCTGAGCAGCAGCAAAGACACAGCAACAGGTGGACGGGGGCAACTGAGGATTGTTGACTCTGAAAATGTAAAACGCCTACTTGAACAGCAAGAATTAAGCAAGGAGCAGCTCATCCTGAACATACAGTCGCTCATTCAGAGGTCCACATCTCTGAGAACAAACTTTCTACAAGGTAACATAACATATTACAGAGAGAAATAGTTGCACTAGTGAGATTATGATGGCAAAAAGTTGGGTCTGTATAGCAAGGTGATTGCAAGATAGACCATCTATGGTTCAGCAAACCACAGTGACTTGGACTCTCCTAGCCTTTGTTGAGTCCATCCCAGTTCAGGCTCGACCTATTAAATATTATATTAAGATTTAGGATCATGGTAGTAAATGTTAGGAGTCTGCAAAGGAGCTTTTGTACCTGTTTCATTTAATCTCCTCCACATAAAAACAAGCACCGTCTATAAAGCACTTAGAACCAAATATTGCACCTGTCAAATTTTGTAGAGACAAAAGGATCACGCATCACTCTTGGGAACAGCTGATGGCACCTATCCTCAATTTGGTACTAAACAATTAAATTAAACACTGTTTTACCCCCTAATAATCTTCATTGTTGGAGTACAAAATTAGAATAATTTAATACAACAACTACAGCATTTGTTTGTTCTCAGGGGCCTTGGAGCAATTTGTCCCCTCGTTGGAGCTTGTGAACAGGAAGCTGCCCTTCGGCCTGGCTGAGACTGGTCTGTGTTTCCAGCCCTCAGATGGCTCTGGTTGGTGAGGCGTCTGTTTGTCGGTCGACATACTGAATACATTTTGCTCTGTATTGCGTGATGACTTTGTTAATACCACCTCAGTGTTACATGAAGACAAGAATGTGGATGTACTGTAGTCAGAGTAAATGATCTTTTATAAATCATTAAACCTTTAATGCTCCCACTCTTGTGACCATGCAACACTAGCAATATGTACAACTCATTGACTGCTAATTCTATGAAAAGATACATCCATATGAACATGTAATATATGTATCAATAGGTTAGACTCTGTGTCATGAAAAAATAATCCAGGTACAGTGCAGGGCAGAGTACAACTGAAAGTTAGTTTGTTATAGACTGGACTGCAGCAAACAGCCTACAGTCTGTCAAACAAGGAGTCTTGTGATCATATCAGTTTTGACACTGTTCATTTTTTACCCACTAGAGTGTGAACTGGCCCTGATTTTGAGATAATAGAGTATTTGGCTATTATAAAAAGAGCATTGCTGTATTATAACACAATATTATTTAAATACAGTAAACAGCTAAAAATAACCTGTGTAATGATACTGTAATTATAACAAAATGGTTATTTTTCTGCCAGCCCAGTTGAGGTGACCCAGACGTCTCTAGTGTGGTTCTGCTCTCCTCGTACCTCTTCCCAGTGGCTGGATCACTGGACGCGACATAGACTGAAGTGGTGGAGGAAAGTGAGTATTGGTAAATATGAGGGAGTATTTCAGAGCACTGCATTTCAGCTGAACAGATCCTTGTCATTACTCAGATATGCACACATTTTAACATAAAACAGAACATAAAATATTATTTTATAATCACAAGGAAGTTTAACAATATATTAATGGCCAATATTGTGCAGTGCTAGCTGGGTTCATCAAAAAGGGTTCATCCCAAAAAGCTGGGATGTTTTGAAATGCTTTAAAATATTTCAAGAGTTATGAGTTTTAGGGAGAAGTCAAGGCGTGTGTTTTTAAATTATTATTACATCAAGATAACTTCAGTTACGTGAAATCAAGTCAACTCATGTCTTTCCAGTTTGCCCTGTCTCCATCAGACTTCAGCAATAGTGAAGTCCCAGAAGAGGAGCGCGAGAAGGAGGCGTCTCGTGGTGTGAGGATCATCTACAGATTCCCATGGGGACAGGAGCCGCTGGAGACCCTGTGGAGCAGAGGACACACAGAGCTGCTGCAGACACACAAAGGAGTCCGTTCCAAACTACAAGTTAGTCTCCTTGTTGATTTAAAAAAAAAAAAAAAATGTAAGCGTCTTCATGTGGACACTGGCTTTTTGTTTGTGTGTTTTTTTTGGTCAGCTTTCAGTTTTTTACCAGTCAAGCTGGTGTTACTGAAAAGTCCCATAGAGGGTATAGACATGTTGCTGTTGCATCGTTCATCTACCAATCACCCTTTGAAGGCATCATGGAGTTACTTCCTGAGATGGCTGTAAATAGTGATTAAATATCACCTGCCAGAAAATTATGATGATGTTAAGTAAGTAAGTAAAGTTTATTTATATAGCATTTTTCACAGATAAAAATCACAAAGTGCTTTACAATAAATTGGAATATGATAAATAGAAGACATAAGAATACAAGGAAAACATAAGTACATAAAATCAGACAGCCATAAAGGCCCTTGTCTAACTACAAGCCTGTTTGAATAGCCAAGTCTTCAACTGCTTTTTAAAAGAACCAACAGCATTTGAACAACATAAAGAGAGCAGAAGTGCATTCCACAGCTTGGGTGTCACTGCCTGAAAAGACTGATCTCCTTTGGTGTTAAAATGAGTGTGGGAGACCACTAACAACATCTGACCAGATGACCTCAGAAACAGGGAAGAAGTGTGACGCTGTATCAGGTCAGACATATAAGGAGGAACTTGTCTGTGCCGGGCTTTAAAAGTAAGGACCAGAATTTTAAAATGAATTCTAAAATGAGCTGGTAACCAGTGAAGTGATTTGCGCTATTTTGCTTGTGTGAGTTAAAAGCCTCGCAGCGGAGTTGTGAACAACCTGTAGACAGAAAAGCTCTTCCTTGTTCAAACATGTAAAAAGACAGTTACAATAATGTAAACGAGATGAGATTAAAGCATAGATGATCATTCCCAATTCACCTTCAACACCAAAGTTTGGAGTTTTGATATGTTTCTCAGTTAAAAGTAGAAACTCTACTAACTGTTTGGAGTGATGCTCCAAGGACATCGTAGAATCAAAAACAACTCCTAAATGCCTTAGGATCGGTTGAAGCCTAAGCCTAAAGCAGCAATATGCTGCTAAATCAGACTACTTCTTTCAGTGCACTGCTGTTAGGTGATGTAGGTTCACTTGGTGAAATTTAAACAATATTTACAGTATATTTAAACAAATACGTTGTTTAGGCTCCAATTACACTGTGTTTAACTTTATGTACTATTTTGTTTTTACTAAATAGTGAGCCATGTCAAAGATGAAATGTTTTATCACCTTGTAATAAACATTCAATTTTTTCAGATTCCTGTTTTTGGAACCTGTTGGTCTAAGCTATGGGTCAGCAAAACTGTTTTTTTGGTTCCCAAAATTATGTGGCGGCCCTCACAATGAAATCTGTAATTTTCCCTTATATGCCTGACTGAATTCCTGGCTCACTGTCACTTTGTCATGACCTACGTGGACACTTGAATAAGATGAAGCCATCATTAATGTTAATAGTAACACAGCCTACATGTAAACTTTTAGGCATGTTCCAAAAATCATACACACAGTCAGCTACTGTATTCACTACTATGGTTGCCTTTCTTCATGATAACCACCAACCGTGTTAATTGTCTTTCTGTACCCGATCAGTGTCGAGATAGTCGTAAGTCAGTTCCTCACGTTGTCTCAGTAACCGGAAACATGGACCGCGGTGTGATGGCCTTTCTATCCAACTCACTCCTGCATCTCAAGAAAGAAGACCGCAAGCAGAAGCTGCTGCAGAGAAAGGTTATAACCCACAGCTGACCCACTTGTAAAAATTATATTTTCCACCTTCTTACTTGCCTTCTCTTTTGCTTTGTCATTCTCCCTCTGACTGAGATTTGGTTCAATTTCAGGTTCTGAAGTTGCACCCAGTGTTGGCTCCAGTGAAAGTGGCTTTAGACATTGGCAAGGGAGCCACTGTGGAGCTGAGGCAGGTAAGAAAAAGATGTATTGACAGTGGACATCAATGATTGATTGATTGATTTTTTTTTTTTATCTTGATTAAATCTATGTTGATACACACCTAAAAAGTGAGTCGGGTGCTGGGTAAAAATGTTCTTTCAAGTGACTGATAGGATCAGCACTTAAGTATGTAATTGAACTTGATCGTGTAGGCATAGGTTAAGTTGATTAATGTGTATTTGATTATTTTGTAGGTTTGTGAAGGGTTGCTGCAGGAGTTTATGGAAGCTAAGATCTCTGCATGGCCTGGGTATCTTGAAACTATGCCAATGTCAATGGAGCAGCTGAATGCAAAGTTAAGTCTAATTCAGTGTGTTACATAATGGAAGCAAACTTGCTCATTTGGAGCAAACTATCAGTGTTTCTCTTGCTATAGACTGATGTGTGTCTCTTTATCAATGCATTTTAGGTACGATGAGATGGGAGTGCTTTTCACTGTGGTGATCAATGAGAACACGCTGGAGAGCGGCCTCCTTCAAGTCCGCAGCAGAGACACCACCATCAAAGAGACCAAGCACATCTCTGAGATCAAGACCTTTCTCTCCAGATACATTTCTGCCGCTGACAACATCTGAATGGACATTTTTTGTTTTGGCAACTAAAAGAAAAGTCTGAATGTTGTGATGCTTCAGTTTTGCATTCCTCCAGGTACAAAACTATTGCACATCTCCAAGTCCTTCTGGTATATTTGGCTGATGGGTGGCCATTTAGTACCTCATCTTTAAAGGCTAAGAAACTATTTGTGACTGGTGAAAAGAAAATGCGCACAGTGTAACATGTTGCTTAAATTTTATGTGCTGTTGTAGCCCTTATGCTCCCTGTTAATTATTGTAGGTTAGTTGATTATTAAAGTGAACCAATATTTTTCTGAAGGTTCAAAGATCATTCTTGACCCTTGAAAGTCTCACCTCAAGGTCTGTTTTATATCCTTTCATATCTGTTCATATTGCATGATTTTAATCACAGTTCACATATATCTAAACTGTATGCAACAGGGACTTCGAATTGGGAGGAAATTGGGTAAATATGCATATATAGGCTCAACAGAACCAGACAGATAGTTCCTCAGTTATATTTGCGAGTTAAGATTTTGGAACCTAAATCTCGCGAGGTATGGATTTAGCTTCGCCCCTTCCTGTGCCGTCGTTGGTCCCTGTTCCACTTCTGAATCTGAGCATGTGTATGTGCCGCTTAGCTGTTAGCGTTTAGAGATGGCCGCAGACAAGCAAAACGATGCTAAATTGTCCTCCATGGATGAAAATAAAGAAAATTCACCTGATGGAGGACTTGGACTGGAAAGTATCCTTCACAGCATCAGACGTGTAGCAGTGGTTTTGTCTTTGCTCCAGCGAATCGGTCAGGCGCAGAAGCTAACGAGCTTGCTTGCTAGCTCGGTTAGACGATAACGTTAGCTAGCTAGCGTCATTAGGCTACGTGTCATACTGAAGTAGGCTGTCAGTCCAGAAAAGCAGATTTAATTGGCTTCTCACAAGCTTGTTTTTTTCAAGTCTAAGGACGTTATATTAAGTACAGATGATAATTAACGTGTGCTGCTATAGTTTATATATAGTTGTACGTACCTGTTGTAACCTGAGTTTCAATTGCAACTAACGTACGTTGCTTTTCCTGCAACATCACAGCACCACAGTCTGACTGTCAGGGTCTGTAACGTTTCTTCCAGTGCTAATATCACATTCACACTTGAATAACAAATGAATATGAATGACAGATGTTCCCCTGGAGTAACTTACAGTGTGTGTGTGTGATGTAAATATGGTAGTCCCTTAACATTGATTCTCAGTTTTGCAAATAATCAAGGAGTCCCAGCAGCAGCATGGCCTCAGGCACGGAGACTACCAGAGATACAGGTGAGCTGTGCCCACTGCCCAGCCATGTGACATATATAAACCACCCCATTAACTGGACCATAGCGCCAGGAATATCTGTGGTGAACATTTTAGGATTGTGTAGCTGTTCACAAAGAACCACAGTTTTTCCATGATCACAAGTCATTTATGTAGCATATCTATTAACTGTATATGTATATTGACCTCAACTAATAAGTAATATTTTACAAAAGTTTTTATTTTGGAGACCAACTTCTTGTTTTATACATTGAGGAGCTGTTTGCATGAAAACCTCTGACATATGGTTCACATGAGACTGCAGGTGTACAATGGCTCCTAAATCTTAATCCTTTTTTTTTACTTGTACAATGTAATGCAATCAAATAACACTAAATGGCAACACAGTAAATCTTACACGCATCATTGTCCCTACTTCACCTTAAAGTGTCTCTAATAAATCTAGAATGATATTAACACATTTAGGTTAATAGTTTTTTTTAAAGAAAACCCTGGTATCTGTATTGGTTAAAATGTACATGAGCGCATTATTAATGTAACCATCTTTATGTAACTGTGTGCAGGGGTTACTGCTCCCGCAGACTGCGTCGCCTGCGCAAGACTCTTGGCTTCAGGATGGGCAACCGACATAAATTCATCGGGAAGAAAATAACTGTTGAAATGATTTCTGACAGCAGGTGAAGAATGGAAAGTCTGAGCCGGACATTCATGTGGAGTTAACTGACTGATGTTTTGGAAGTGCCTCATATAAAGTTAATAACAATTTGACATACAAACCCTGTGTTTGATGCAGGAGAATAAGTGCACGTTACAGAGGGGTTTGGCCGGCTCCTAGCAAAATGTAGAGTTGTGATGTCATCTAGTTTGGTATACCTTGCTACTAAACCCCTGATTAAACTAGACCTTATCAATCTATTTGCTGGTACACTGCTGACTGTGTTGATTTCTGATAGAAATTTAATTGATTGTGTCCACTTAAAATGGTTATAATATGCTACCAAACAACTGGTTAAATGACCTCCCTCTCTTTAGGTATCTGTTGTTGGTTTTGATGGAGGCAGAGCGCGCATGGAGTTACGCCATGCAGCTGAAGCAGGAGGCCAACACAGAGCCACGTAAGCGCTTTCACCTGCTTGCAAGACTACGCAAGGCTGCCAAACACAGCGAAAAGTTGGAGAAGCTCTGTGAGAGCCCCCGTGTTGACGCCAAGACCAAACTTGAGGCACAGGTACATAATACAGAGTCACCTTTCAACCTGCTTCTAAAGTTACAGTAAAGGTGTGTATATATAAGGCTATACTGTAGGAAAAGGGGTTTATATGTGCTATAGGATTTTTCTAGTCTGTTATTTGTTTTAAAAGTTTGTTTTGGTATTTGCATATTTATAATCATGTTAAAGTACAGCACTTTAATCAACCTGGCTGTTTTAAATGTGCTTTACAAATAAAGTTGGATTGGAAATAAAGTTGGATAGTTCACGCCACAGAAATTCTCGAATAGGAGAAGAGAATTGTGTTAATTGCATTTTTTTAAACCAAACACAATCGTCTTACACTGAGCTCCGGACTCAGCTATGGTAGCTCTGCAAAATAGTCTCGGGAAGGAACTTGTTTTGGTGGAACAATTTGCAACCTGCCAAAGAAAACTCCACATACAATATTAAATTAGGTTAACTTAGAGAGTAGAGTAACATGAGCTATTTAAATTAGCTGGATACGTTGTTAAACGTAATTGGCTCTTAACGTGTGTATCCTAGCAATCAGTCCTAAAGTCTTTACGATCATTCACGACCAAAAAAAACAGGCCTGTCGTTTTGCACGGTCCAAATATTCTTTAAAACATGCCATTTTAAATATATATTGTGATTCTTCTTATTCTTACAACAGCCACTAATAATGGCTCATATATTTATATTAGGCCTACACTGCATACTTGACTGGTATGGTGGAGTTTGAACTGCAGGAGTGGAAGCTTGCCATGGAGGCCTTCAACAAGTGCAAGTGAGGTTTAACATCACTACCGTTTCTTAATACATTGGCAGAATAAGTGGCTGTTCATCTGATGTTTGAATTTTAATGACCTTTGGGAGTTAAAACAATCTAATTTTTGTCTTTTTAGGACCATCTATGAAAAGCTTGCCAGTGCTTTCACGGAGGAGCTGGCAGTTCTGTACCGCCAGCGTGTGGACGAGATATCACCCAACATCCGCTACTGTGCTTACAACATTGGTGAGTAATGCACACATACAAGGAAAATTGACTCCCCACAATATAATTGATGGCAATATTGCCAGACTCATTTTAGGCATCCTGAGACATTGTTCACAAACTGGATATGTCCCAAAGCTCATTTCTCACGCACACGCACGCACGATATAACCTGTTTTTTTTTTTTTTTTTTTTTTTTTGTTTTTCTGCCTGATTGCAGGTGACCAGAACGCCATCAATGACTTGATGCAGATGAGACTGACTGGTGGTGGAGGCGGCATGATGGCAGAGAAACTAGAGGTAAACATAGAGGAGTTGTACATTAGTTCATATGCTTGTATCATCAATCATCTTTCATGTATTGGAGATGCCTAATACCATGTCGGCTGGAACACACACACACACACACACCTTAACTTTGGTCTAAATAAAAAGTGACCTAAGCAAATTTGTTTGCTCTTACCTACGTTTTATACAAAATTGTTTCATATGTTTTAAAATTCTCCTCAGGCTCTGATCACTCAGGCCAGAACCAAGCAGGCAGCCACCATGAGTGAGGTAGAGTGGCGAGGGCGGTCAGTGCCTGTCAAGATCGATAAGGCCCGCATATTCCTGTTGGGTCTGGCAGACAATGAGGCCGCTATCGCTCAGGTCAGTATATTTAGTTCCTGCTGCATATTAACCCCCCTTGCATTTCCAATCAGCTTATGCTTTATCCAAAGTCATGGTGATGAAAAGTCTCAAAACGGCAATATGGCCTAAAGTTCAAGCAGAACACCTCTTCCTTACAACAGTCCAGTCAGTTCCTTAAATGTTCAGTGGGTGGCACTCTCTTCTTCACAGTCTCATGTCCTGTCGCTGCCACCACAGCTCATTCCTCCTGTTTTCTTATGCCAGAAAGCTCAGCACACCCTGCAGACACACCTGTCACACCCGCAGCCACTCAGTTCTCTGGCATGCAGCCTCTCTCAGTGCACGGCTGCATTTGGTGCATTTTCAGGCCACACATGAAAACAAGGCTGCACCCAGCAGGTCTCTGTAGACAGGTTATTATAATCATTATTATTATAAACATCTTTTTGTGTCTGAAACTGAATGTGAAATAGCATCCTTATTAACCAATTTTTGTGAGTGATAGAATGAATGTTGTGAAATTAGCAACCGTCTGTGCCATTTGTCCCAGATTGCGCAATAAAAGTATTTGTTGAGAGTATTTGTCTCACGCAAGGGCCCCTGTGCACAGGAAACGCCATATTTGGCCATGCATCAGTCCTGGTAGGAGAACTCCGTCACCTCCTCCGTCCTCTAATCAGTTTATCAGCCCAGCGAGAGAGAGGGAGAGATGCTTAACAGGTTGCGCCAGTCATGCTAGGCGTTGACGGGGTGTTAGCACGAGTGTGTGGCACTAACATCAGGTTTTTGGGTGAATAAGATTAGCTGTATGACCTGTCTATTAGTTATTACTATGAAGAATTTTTCTCGTAACATTCTTACACTGTTGCTTCCAAAGGTTTTCTTTGTTCCTTTGAAAGTTAATAATAATTTCCTCCATAAAAGTGTTTAACGACTTTTACGTGAGTTTAAAAAAAAAATTAAACCGTATCAACATTTCTTTTTGTCATTAATTATCACATTTTCACATTTACAGTTATCTAACATGACTTCATTCTTTAAATAAGATCATGATGTGTCATGTAGACATCTGAGACTATAGTAGAGTATGGCAGGCCTATAGTAACAGTGTGATGAAAGAAAGGTGAGGTGAAGACAACCCTGTCATTCACAAAGATTTAAATGTGAAACTCCAGAGTGTGATTGCTGAGGAGTTGTGTGCAGGAATGTATCGGCAGCCTGCTGGGCCACATACCTGTGCCTCTCCCCCAGTTACCCACAGTCACAGCCGCTTAAACTGTTGCTCTTTTGTGTCAAACCACTACTACTTCTAAATGGATGAAATATTTGTTTGCATGATTGCCTTTTATTAATGCAAGTGTAGCTTAAATGGTGAGAATGTGTTTGTGTGTATGTCTGATATTGAGACCAATGTGTCTACATATTTTTCTTAAGTGTCTTTAAATATTTTTGAAGACATTTTAGATTAACATAAAAAAGAGTACTTTTAAACTCGTCTTCATCTCACAAATTCTTCTTGATTTGACACCTGTTGACATAGTTTTGTGATTTATTTTAAGTATTTCTGCACCTGTTTGTCCTTTCATTGTCTCTGTTTCATAATGGAATTACACCAACGGAATTTTTTTAGACTGTATACTTATAAGAGATGAACTAATATGATCTGGTGAAGCAGTATAAATGCTGATACATACCATATTAAGAAGAGCCGGTATAAGCCAGTTTTCTGGTCTGCTTAGTTTGCTGTAGTGAGCTAATGCTGATGCATAAACCTATTGCTGCTGATACGCCATCCTTTCCTGCACGTGCTTCATACCAAATGCATTTTATTGTGAAGGTAATATTCTTTTACTATGAAACAGGAAGACAGTGAGTAGCTATTATGTTCCACTGTAGGTGTTATTCTATAGATGTTAATTATTGTTTCTGTCATGCAGACAGCCAACGAGGAGACCAAAGAACATCTCTATGAGACCCTGCTGGCCGAGTGCAGAGACACCATCCAGGCTGTGAGAGAGGAACTCAAGAGTGAGGCGGTAAGATAAAACCAGTTCAAACGTTGACATACTTTGGGATGAAGTAACTAACTGGTCAGATTCATCAATTTGACAGAATACAAGAATGTGACCAGTTTTTTTTTCTTTTAATTATTGCTCATGTTTGTAGAAGCAGCGAGAGAGAGGCTCTGATGCTGACAGCAGCAAGGTGTCCAACCTGCAGTTCCTGCACAGGTATAAGAAACACGTGTTCTTGAAACCTAGACTAGTTAGCAACATTTGCTGATCTATAACAAACAGATTGGCGTGTATTGCCGACCTTAAACCAAACAACTTTTCTGGGGGTGGCAGTAGCTCAGTCCATAGAGAATTGGTTCGGGTTCCCATACTGAGTGGGGACTAGTAGCTGGAGAGGTGCCAGTTCACCTACTGGGTACTGCCAATGTGCCATTGACCAAGGCATCAAGCCCTCAACTGCTCAGGGCGCCTGTCCATGGGCAGCCCCCTCACTCAGACATCTCTACATTTGTGCGTGTATAGGTCCTGAGCATGTGTGTATTTCAGGCCTGTGTGTAATGTGTGTTGGGGGAAAAAAAAATTTATTTCTCTTGCTAGATCAATAAAGTATAAATTATTATTCAAGCTATTCCACTGTCGCAGACCAATTTCCAATATTAGAATGAATGACAATAGTTTACTTAAGTTGCCAGTGCCCAACTCTACTTATGTGTACTGTTAACACCCCTAGTCAAGAAATGTGCTTATGCTTGTAAATGCTAAGATCAGACTTAACATATTTCTGTCTTTTTGCGGTAGTTGCTGTGTCAGATGTGCGATCATATTCAGTGGCTGTAACAATTATTTTTATTGATTTATCTGCCCATATCATTTTATCGGTTAAATATCAGAAAATTGTGAAAAATGCGCATTGTACCCTTTCCCTAAGGCAGTGTTTCTCAAACCCTTTTTTTTTTTTAAAGCCAATTACCCCATGAAGAATGCAAAACATTTTTGGTAGAAAAAGATTAAAGAGAAACAATACGGCGCTTTAGAATCCATCACTTAATTTATTCATTATTATAGCTTATTTTTGAATTTTTTTATTTTTGAATAAAGATTTCACATACCCCCTGCAGTACTCCAAAGTACCCCTAAGAGGTACACTTACCCCCATTTGAGAAACACTAAGGTGTCCTTTCCAGAGTGCTTGTTTTTTTTCGACCAACGGCCAAACCCTAAAGATATGTAGTTTACCGTCATATATAGCAAAGAAAATCACAATTATCTTCCCACCCTCTAAAAATTTAAATTCCCTCTTACATTTTCTCATAAGTGAATAATAAATGTGCTGTTGGTCTCCTCTCCCAGTTACCTGACCTACATTAAACTGTGTACGTTGGTGAAGAGGAATGAGAGCATGGCCCATACTCTGCAGGCTAAACTGAAAGAACCTGAAGCCGATGAGAACAAACGAGGACCCCGTCCACAGGATCTCATACGCCTCTACGACATCATCCTGCAGGTAAATGTCCAGACCATAAATAGCCTATATTCTTATCTTTTTAATCATGATGTTCTGCATGTATAAAGAAGTAGTTTAAAACAAATTAAGATGGATAGAAATGTGTGTTGCTGAGCTTGTAATATGCCGTATCCACTTTAATTGGCCATAGTAGCAGCATGTATTTCAGTTAGTTATTGGTTAGAAATTGGTTCCTAGGTCCCAGTTTCTCACCGTAGCTGTGTTAGTGGGATGAGTTGTTTGTTCTGTGTTTAACTTGCCTTCTTTTTCTCCCTCTGTCCACTTTCTGCCTCCCCCCTTACACCGCCCTAACCTGTTC
The DNA here is from genome assembly GCA_026937815.1 of Etheostoma perlongum. Classification (NCBI taxonomy): domain Eukaryota; kingdom Metazoa; phylum Chordata; class Actinopteri; order Perciformes; family Percidae; genus Etheostoma; species Etheostoma perlongum. Next base: position 21,384,625 of record CM049372.1, on the reverse strand, counting down.
GTCCGTCTCTCCAGAGTCTGGCTGAGCTCGCCACCCTGCAGGGCCTGGAGGATGACCACACCTTCCAGAAGGAGGTGTCCCTCAAGACGCTTGTCTACAAGGCCTACAGGTCAGACATTTGTGGGTTAACAGCTCCTAATCAAAAAAGACAAAAACATTCAAATAGTAATTGTTTGTGAGGCAATGCCACCTTACATCTATGAGCTCACAATGTACTCTCGCAGTTGCTGTCCTCTTTACAATCACTTGTGTTGTTAATGTGGTCCTTCCCTCTGTGCCCTTCACAGGTGTTTCTTCATCGCCCAGTCTTATGTGCTGGTGAAGAAGTGGAGTGAGGCACTTGTGCTGTATGAGAGGGTGCTGAAATACGCCAAGGAAGTCCAGTCTAAGGCCAAGAGCCTCAACAACACCATGAAGGTTGGTCATGTAAAAACTAAGGCTGTTGATTTGTTTAAAATTAACCGCAATTTAATTGCATCCTTGTCCATGGTTAACCATAGTTATTTTGTATCTGTTCTAAATGTACTTTAAAAGGGATATTTTTCAAGTTTAATGCTCAAGTGGTATTTGGAACTCGCCGACTCCGGGGGGCAACTTTGTTCACATCAACAATACGTGCAAATAATTTTAGTCTTGGGGAGAGAACCATCTGTAAGGGCTTTGAAACTGAACATGCCATTCAAAAGACCATTTTGTTTTCTTTTTTGGTTTTGGTCTTGAGATGCTTTTTTGGTGATCCCCTGGATGTTATCACCCAACACTTTACAGTTTCTGCTATCCACAATGTTACTGCGGCATTACTTATTGATTCCCAAACTACAATGCAGCCAGAGACCCATCTCACAAAACATGCATATGTTAAACACGTTAAAAAAAAAGTGCCGTTAATAGGAATTTTTGTTAACTTGTTATCACGTTGAGTTTAACAGCCCTAATATTAAAAATACATTATCTCTCAGTACCACACAATTTAATTTACATCCCATCATGAAAAGGTGTGTTGACATAAACCGTGAATAAAAAAGGAAACAAACTCCACAGAGGTTGTTTCAGGTTTTGAAACTGATCTTGAAAGATTTCGCAATCAAGTCTGTGAGAGTTTACCATCGTCTGTACTCTACCAGAAAGGTCACTGTTGTAGCTCTGTTTTCTGCAGGATCTCCCTGATGTCCAGGAGCTCATTGCTGAGGTCAACGCTGAAAAATACTCCCTTCAAGCTGCTGCTATTTTAGGTGAGAGCACCTTTTGAACTGACAGTTTCCCAGCCAACTCATTTATTTTTACCATATGACAGAACTTATTCAGTCCTATTCTTGTTCTACCTTGTCCTGTGTACTAGCCTCTGAAAATGTTTGTTTTTTTAGATACTGATGAGACTGCTGAAGTTCCCTCTCAGCAGCAGGTCAAAGACAACACGGTAAGAGAACAAAATCAAGAGACCTTTTTGGGGGCTGCTCAAAATTTGGAGCGTCAAAGACTTAATTTCCTGCATTCAGATACATTTGATACAAGGATCATATGATTTTTAAATATAAGTGTTTCACTGCATGGCCATGTTATTGATATACACTCAAAGCTATCTGTGTTTATATACTTTTTTACTTCTCCTTCATGCAGCCCCTTTGCAAACGCCTGGAGACCTTCCGCCTCGATCCCGCCCTCGTAGGAAAGCGGCCCAATTTGGTCCAATTTCCTCCCGACTTCCAGCCAATCCCCTGCAAGCCCCTGTTCTTTGACCTTGCTCTCAACCACGTGGCCTTCCCGCCCCTAGATGACAAGGTGGAACAGAAGGGCAAGGGCGGTCTCACCGGCTACATCAAGGGCATCTTTGGCTTTGGCAGCTAAATCAATCCTCCAGGCTTTGGTTTCCACAGTTTACCACAACCAAACAGACGTGGGTCAGATGTTACTTTGAATCATTTAAAATTACTTTTATGTTAGATATTTAGTGCCTAAAGTGCAAAATGGGTGAATTTGCAGTTCTGAGGAAGGCAGAGTAAATCTAATCTTTCAAGAAAAATTATAGAAAGTAATTGATTACATTTCCAATAACATTATGACCCAAGTCACCTCTAGCTTGTTTACGGAGGTGTCTGTGAACATTAGGTTTTACAGGTTACCATCCTGTCTTTAAGTACAGCCAAGTTGTTAATCTCATAAACCTGTCAGAGTAAACTAATCCATCAATAGTAGTTATTCTTTTTTCACTGTCATGTAAGCGCCTTTATGTAATTACGTCTTAGTTTTTCTTATGTGAGATGTTTTTTGGCATTGTTTCTTAAACATGAAATTTACCAAGTGCAGTTTTGTTATGGCAGCTACTTTGACTTAAAACAAAGTAAAAGTAGTGCTCATCAAATACCATAAATAGTCTGTGTAGTTCAACAAACGGAAGATTTTTTTTCAATCATCAGCATAGTTTCAGAAGGAACTGTGTCCCATTTCTTCCCTCCCTTTGCTATGGTCTCCTCTGCTTTTGACTGCATTAAGAAGCCAATTTGGGGTGACAAAGTCAATTATTTGGTTAGAAGCCATGAATCAAAGTGTGAAATGTTTTTCTTTTAAAAAAACAAAACAAAAAATTGCTGGATGGTTCAGTGTTTTAATTTGTCATCTTCACTGGTCATACTTTATATGTTGTCCTGTATGACATTTGGCATTAAACTTACCATCATTTTAGAGAAGGGTCCTACTGCTTCAGCATCTCTATGAAAGCACAAGCCGCAATTTCTAACACCTCCCAGTGTCTTGGGTTTCCTACAAAGGGGCCTGCTGGCTGATGAGCTTATAGTACCAGTGCAGCATTTCAGACTGTATTTGTGTAATGTTTTTATTTTTACATTTTTATTTGCATTTTCAGCAAAATCAATGTTTTAGGACATAGTCAACATTAATAATGGAGGGAGTTTTTTTTAGCAGCCTTTGTTTTATCACACTACACTTCCGTTTTGTTCTCATGAGTAGGACTAAAATGTCTATGGCTATACTGTAACTATAAAAACATTTTGTCATCAGTTTACCAGTCATAATGTTCACATCAAAGCCACACGTTTCCTCTGGTCCTTTAAGAGACCTGGTTTGCCTGTGATACCTAGTTTTCTTTTTTCTTTTTTTATTTCTTTTGTTTTATTTTGTTTTTCTCCCCTGATGTTTTATTTTAAAGAATTAAGATTGATGTGCTTGAATAGTTAGTTCCAGAAAAAGGGTAGTCACGGTCAATAATTGTTGGAAACATGACTTGAAAGAAATGAAATGAAGTATGATTTGATTTAATTTACAGGCCTATTATTAAAATATATTGGCACCAAACACTGGTTACTTGACTTTCTTCGTTCACTTCTATGGAAACTTTTGTGACATTTATTCTACCTTGAGTCCTTGTGATTTAAAGATGCCCAAAGGACCATAACTGAGTGGGGAAAAAAGGCTTTTAGTGTGGCTTTATCTGATTTTGTTGTAATTACCATATTGTCAAACTTCACATTACCACAAGTAGAAGGTACATTTCTAAAGTAAAGGGGTGTGTGACTGTCTTTTTGCACCTCTATCGTGGGTGTGTCAGGTGTGCATAGGATGCCTTAGAAGGGTGTGTGAACGTGTTAAGGCTTACATTGCATATTTGCAATCTCATGAATGCATATGAATAACAGGTTTGTTTCTTTTCCCCTTCTACATTTTAACACCAAAGTATATTAAATGAATTAACTGACACACTACACACGTGCACTTTTCTATACTCACGTACCCGTGTCATTGTAGAAATGTGCTCTAGCTCAATGGACTGAAGATATGTGATGCGGTGGAGATGCCAGATAAAACCCAGTATCATTAAGTATTTTTTTTCTCGATTATTTAGTCCATACACACGTTTAGTTTGCAGTTGTGAGATGAAACACAGCAGTTAACCTTTTCACAGAAAGAAACATTTCCCTTTACTTGTTGACATGCACATGCTTTGTTAAGCAAGTTGTACAGTACTGTACTTGTTTAGGTGACAACCATGCAGTTTGTCTGCTGTGTAGTTTGGTGAAAGAGACTGACACACCCTCGCCCTCAGTTCAACTGTTAGGAATTTAGAGGTATGCAGATATTGCCTGCTATGTTTAATGTCATGTAAACTATCAAAATGATCGTGAGGTTTCCATTGATCCCTTTTTAAATCACAGATAGCTCCTGCCTGTTCTTAGACAACAGTTTGTTGTCACTTGTCTTATATTTCTGTGTTATGCTGGAAGGGTGTATTACTTTTGATCATCATTTTAGCCATGCTAGCAGCAGCTTGGCTCAATGGATGACAATGTCAGTCTGTTGGTCAGACCACCGCCTTGGTACAGACTGAAATTTCATGGATGCCGTGAAATATTGTACAGACATTCATGGTCCTGAGAAGGTCTAGCATGCCTAGCAAATTTCCATTACCATTGACTTTTAGCTCAGAACACCCAAAAATATATATTTAAAAAATATGTTTTTGTTGTATTTAGATGCTGAAAATGGATCCACACGTAGCTCTGAGCTATTGAATGAGTAATTGTTTTTCCAGACAGGTGGACGCACCCAGAAAGAGAGACTGGCCTGTTTAAAAAATGTGTCCTCCCTGTGCTGTTCCCTGCTGCAAAGAAAGCTGCCCAGCTGCATTCCTGGCCATGATTTCCTTTTGTTGATATGCTGCAAAGACACGCCCTGATCCTGAATGACTAGCAAGTCTGTAGATGCTACACATACTGCAGGACTGTGCAGTGTATAGAGCGGTCTGTTATCATTAACATTGTTATTACATGCATTTCTAGTTCCTTCTTTGGGCCACTGGTTGTCACAAACCTTTCCATTGTTGACTGTCAACACTGTGTTTGTAGCATTGAGTTTATCTGTCAGGGGGAAGAAGAGTGTAAACAGAGCCCTGAAAGTAATATTAATAAAATGCCCCAACAATCCAATTAGATCCAAACCCAATTAGATGTACAATAAAAAACCTGTTGAATAAAAGAACTATATTAATGTATTTGAGTTAAATTGTGTTAACCTGCTAAAGCCCATTTTAGAGGGTTTTGAATCCAGCCATTAAATCACAGGCTCCTCTTTATGGATTATATGTCATATGTTATATAACAGTTACCACATGGGGGAATATGAGAATATATGAAGACAACCACACCGCTAACTGATAAGCCTATAGTTGTCTTGTTTAAGAATTATTAAGTATGGCACATTGTATAGCAGTGAACGAAATTCTACTTGGTTAAAGGAGACAAGCTAATGTTGGGAATCTGCCCATGAATAAAAAATTGTGGGGATGCTAACGATGGGTAAATAATGTGATGGTATATGTTGCAAGGCGTGTTTCTTGTTACAGTACCACACCCACACTCGTTTCCCTTTTTTATAATTTAATTGTACATGTAACAGGTTATTAAAGTGAGGATAAAATAAAGGCAGGAGAAGGAAGGCATGTAAAATGTTATTTTTATTTAAATCAGCTGTTTACCCATCCTGTTTGTGCATTAAATGTTATATGAATAAATCAGTAATTTTCAGAAATATATATATATATATATATATATATATATATATATATATATATATATATATATATATATATATATATTGAATGAATCATGATTCAAATTGGGGCATTTATTAGTTATAGTGAGGAAAATAAGTATTTGTATTTGCAAGTTCTCCCACTTATAAATCATGGAGGGGTCTGAAATTGTCATCGTAGGTGCATGTCCACTGTGAGAGACATAATGTAAAAAAAAAATCCAGAAATCACAATGTATGATTTTTTAACTATTTATTTGTATGATACAGCTGCAAATAAATATTTGAACACCTGAGAAAATCAATGTTAATATTTGGTACAGTAGCCTTTGTTTGCAATTCCAGAGGTCAAACGTTTCCTGTAGTTTTTCACCAGGTTTGCACACACTGCAGAAGGGATTTTGGCCCACTCCTCCACACAGATCTTCTCTAGATCAGTCAGGTTTCTGGGCTGTCGCTGAGAAACACGGAGTTTGAGCTCCCTCCAAAGATTCTCTATTGGGTTCAGGTCTGGAGACTGGCTAGTCCACGCCAGAACCTTGATATGCTTCTTACAGAGCCACTCCTTGGTTATCCTGGCTGTGTGCTTCGGGTCATTGTCATGGTGGAAGACCCAGCCTCGAACCATCTTCAATGTTCTAACTGAGGGAAGGAGGTTGGTAGGTCCAAAAAGTTCTATTTTGATCTCATCTGACCACATGACTTTCTCCCATGACTCCTCTGGATCATCCAAATGGTCATTGGCAAACTTAAGACGGGCCTTGACATGTGCTGGTTTAATCAGGGGAACCTTCCGTGCCATGCATGATTTCAAACCATGACATCTTAGTGTATTACCAACAGTAACCTTGGAAACGGTGGTCCCAGATCTTTTCAGGTCATTGACCAGCTCCATCTTGCATGGAGCCCTAGTCCAAGGGAAATTGACAGTCATGTTTATCTTCTTCCATGTTCTAATGATTGCTCCAACAGTGGACCTTTTTTCACCAAGCTGCTTGGCAATTTCCCTGTAGCCCTTTCCAGCCTTGTGGAGGTGTACAATTTTGTCTCTAGTGTCATTGGACAGCTCTTTGGTTTTGGCCATGTTAGTAGTTGGATTCTTACTGATTGTATGGGGTGGACAGGTGTCTTTATGCAGCTAACAACCTCAAACAGGTACATCTAATTTAGGATAATAAATGGAGTGGAGGTGGACATTTTGAAGGCAGACTAAGGTCTTTGAGGTTCAGAATTGTAGCTGATAGACAGGTGTTCAAATACTTATTTGCAGCTGTATCATACAAATAAATAGTTAAAAAATCATATATTGTGATTTCTGGATTTTGTTTTTAGATTATGTCTCTCACAGTGGACATGCACCTACGATGACAATTTCAGACCCCTCCATGATTTCTAAGTGAGAGAACTTGCAAAATAGCAGGGTGTTCAAATACTTATTTTCCTCACTGTAATTACAGTTGAAAGATGACAGGAAACGAGGAGAGAGATTGATGGGGAATGACATGCAACAAAGGGGCACTGCAATAGCGCTAAAATTTTATTTGGAATCACTGCTTTTTAACTTGATTTCTCCCAACTGTATTCAGTGGCCAGTTTGTTTTCCATTGGTAAAAATAAAAAGTGTTTTGTTCACAACTCCCAGCAGGAGTTTAGTGTCCCTCCTGCTCCAGGAATTATGCATCCATGGTAATCAAAGGAGCCTTGTTCCCTATGAGAGATCTGAGCGACTGTTGGGTCCCCGATGAAAAGGTAGGGCAGGACCGAGGGAGGGAGTTCAGGAAACAGGTCATTCCTGTTTTTCTCTGCAAGGTGGATGTTTTGGCGGTGACACACCTGTTAACCTGTTTGGGAGGAGCTGTCAGCGTCAAACACTGTGCTGACGCGAGAGTGTGTTTGAGTGTGTTTGAGAAGAACCAAAGGGAGAGTAGAGACAGAGTGGGAGCCACAGGGTGAGGAAGACAGAGACACAGAAGGAGTAAGAGACAGAGAGAGTGATTTTTGTGGGATCTCTGCTTGACCCCTCCACAACCTCCAGGATGTTTAAGAGAAGGGAAACTAAGGACAGTACGCTCAAGGCCACGAGCAAGACCAGCAAGTGAGTTTCATCCAGAGGACTTTAATATAGAAAGAACGTATGAATGAATGTGTTTGGTGACACTGTATCTTGGTCATGTTACCCCTCCTCCTGTTCTTCCCCAGCCGAGGACTGTGTCATGTTTCCTGTGTGTGCTGTTGTCCTCTTTCTCTTTGCGTGATGTGGTTCCCTTCCTGTTACATAATAGCTGGGTTGAAAGTTTGCTCAAGAAGGTTCTTTACTGGTTTCAAGGGCGGCAAGAGTTACATCAAGGTTAATTCAAAGTGATGGTGAAAGCTTAACTAGACGCTTGCGAGGCTGATGTCAGGTTAACTTTGTACACATGAGGTGGAACTATAGTGAAAATGTGTTTGCGACTAAGAGGTGAAAGTCACAGAGAAAACACTCTGTTCCACCAGTTCCTTTCAACCTGCTTCTTCACCCAAATCCCCCAAAATAGGACTTTATTTGCCAGTTTGCACCAAATCTGAACCAACATTTAGACTTTTGACAGTGTTGTTGGGGATCATATTTCAATGTGCAAAAGACTATCGTCTGAGAAGTGTGTGTGATGTAGCTGCTCTGTGTCCCATCAGACTTGGCGGCTGTTTTTTAGATTTATGTGTCAGTAAAACCAAATTTGGCGGGTAGGGGTTCAAGGCTGCTTGCAGCTCGATTGAGAAAAGTTTTTAAAAAGGTTCATGTGATGTGTAATATGTTCCAAAGGGTCATTTATTATCATTTGTAAAATGTGAAAAGAAAGATCTCACTGCAGCAAAAGGAGGGTGATGAAACTCGGTCCTGTACTGATCTAAGATGTAGGGATTTATGCGGACAGGTTGTATTAGGATTAGTACTGTGACCTTAGTTGACTTGAGTTGATTTAATTGAAATAATGCCTTTAAATCCACTTTAACACACACACAGTATGTGACAGGAGAGAATCTGTAACCTTCTCGTCCCTGTCCGATGTCACCATAGTGACGTGGTTTCACAGGCAGGTGGTGACCAGGTGGTTTCACCTTGCCCCTGCCCTGGACGTGTTGTCTGACTGCTGAGGTGTGATGAGGGCTAGGCAGTCTGAACTGCTCAGCTGGTTCCTTTCTCTTATGTGGGCGTTGGTTCCCAACCGTATTTTACCGTGTGACACAAGACATGACATTTAGAGATTTCCATCACCAGTTGAATGAAAAAAGACTAAAGTAGGGTTGCCACTAATGCTTATTTTCATTGTTGATTAATATTTGGATTAGTTTTCAAATGAAATGTCTCAATTTTCCACAATGCAATTCTTTGTTTTGTGTGGCCAACAATCAAAAACACATAAATATAAATTTGTAAGACAACTTATCCTCACATTTCAGACACTGAAACCAACAAATATTTCACATTTTTACTTTACATAAATAGTTGATTGATAAAGCAACTAGTGTGTGTGTGTGTGTGTGTGTGTGTGTGTGTGTTGTAAGCATGCGGGTGCTGGTAGCTGAGGGCGGATGCATGACGCCCATTACCACTGATGTTAGTATCTTGTTCTGCAATCTGTCATTTACATCACAGCATGTGCCACTGGTGACCCTGTGAATTTATAGAGACACTGAGTCTGTGACTGATGCTGGTATACTGGTGAGAACTATCTGCATTCAAGGTCAATTGTTCTCCTACAGTATAGTGGACAGTTTTGGGGCAGAATGGAGCTTTTAATGTACACAGTCCCATTAAAGGAAACTCCTCTTTCTGATGTGAGGTTCTGAACCTGCTAAACTTTGAGCTGCTTTCAACATTTTCACCCCAAAATCCAACACAATTGAATTTCAAAATACAAACTGTGAGCTGGGAGGAGATTTAATCGTTATAACTAAATCAGGTAGTGTTTGTGGTGCAAGATCTGGGATTTTACAACTAACTCAAAAAGGCAAGTCCGTCTAATTTATGTGGCCTATCCAGTTATCCCTACTTTCAAATCCAATCAGCCAAAGCTGCTAACTGTCGAGCTATTCTGCTATGGCTATCACTAATGAGGAAAAGTTTAAGTCCACTTGACAGATAAAGGAGACAACCCTCACTTCACTCACTCATTCCACACATGATGTCAACAGCCTCCCCTCCCTCACATCATAGTAGATGAAAGATGTAATAAAATTAAGTCAGAAAAGTAGCAGACACCATTAGAAAGGACAAATGGTAAAATCATGTAGATCAAGTTATCATACTGCTTCATCAATTCATGCTCTGCTGACTCTTATGAGCCCTTCTCATCATGTCATTGGGGAAGTTGAAAAATGATTGTGTGTACTACGCATACTGTGTGTGTGTGTGTGTGTGGCACATACCTGTCTCCTGCTGAGTGAGCAGGAATAGGGAGGCCATTGTCAGAGCGGCTGCAGAACCAGATCCGCTCGCAGCTCAGTGAGTCAGTGCGGGCAGAACAATACTGCATTCCTCTGTCAACTTTAAAGAGCTGTGCAAAACTGTCTTTATATGCTTATTTTCTCCCCACATGGCAATCCCAAGTAGCTTTGGTTTGTGGGTCAATTAACCAGCGACGTCCTCACCAACATTTGTTGGTTCGTGTTACACATGAGCGTTATTTCAGAGGTTTAAATGCAGCCCTGTAACTTAACTCAGGAAGAAAAGAAAGAGTTCAACATAGAAAATATCTTGTCAAAGTCATTTTAAATGGTTTATGATACATCCGTAGTTTTTTTTGCAGCTGTGACTTTGACCCTTTTCCCAACTGATGTGAAACTGATTTTGGAGCGCAAATGCTACATGTTATGAGGATGTTTCTCAGACTTAAAGGACATTACATAAGGAAATAAAGAGTAATTATCTACCCCTGGTGTTAAAAAGCACCTTGCAGGTGAATTAATGTGTGGTAAGAAATATCAAAAACACACAGTAACATCTGGACTCGTTTTTTTTTACCATCTCAAAATGGAGACATTGGACATTTGGACAGACACATTATTGAATACAGTAAAAAATGCAATCAGCAAGTTTCTCTTAAAATGAATGCAATGTTTAAACCTGATTTATTGTGAGTGGAGGACAGAGAAAACAACACTACTGAGTGAGTAGTTTCCGTTTGACCCCAAAGTTCACTACAATCAAAAGTTTGCAAACTACTTTATTGTCCTCCTTGGTTTAAACTTGTTGTATTTTTCATCTGTTTGCAGAGGATTTGATTTATTTTGCATGCACCATAATGGATCACTTACTCATCATGCAGTTACTACAAAGCCTCTTACACAAAAATGTTAATATTAGATTCTAACATCCTCCTGTGTTGTCTTTATTCAAATCCTTATCTTCTAAATCCCACCTTTTATTTAGTTTATTGGTGTAGTTTATCTCTCATTGTCAGCCAGTAGAATCTCCACCTTCTTCGATTGTCTGTCTGAGACATTGCTTCCTTTTCTCAGTGGCATCGACAGAGTACTACGCAGTCACAGTCAGCAGGAATAGTTAGCATTGAGACAATGCTTTCTAGGTGACTTGGAAGGTTAAAATAAAGATCTTGGCGCTTACCCTACGAGGCAGTGCGTGATTTGTCAAGTTGTGTTTGATCTTGATATACAGGCTTTGGGCAGATAATACAAAAGATTGAAAAAGATAAAAGGAAAACTGCCTCAGTGCAGATGTTTGATAGTGGAGATCTAAAAATATGTTTTGTCCTTAGACCTCATTGTCTTACAACGTGTGTAGGCTCTTCAAATCATATTAAAAGATGTTTGTGTGGAGTGTCCAAAAATATAAACCAATTTTACTTTGAAAAAGGATACTCTCCAAATTTGGATTTATTAGGTTTTTAAGAGTGTACAAGTTCAAAACCTTTTCCAGTTTACTGAGAAAATGTTTCTTGTCTTTTAGCTTAGTCTACCCAAAGTCCATTTAAATTTAGAAGCTGTTTTGTTGTCAATATTTATGATAAATGAGATGATTGTCAATCACTTAGAGTCAATGACTAAGAATGAAACATGTGGGCCAACTAAAAGGACATCTATAGCTAGTGAGTGTCATTCTATACAGAGGATTTGGGCCTGTGAGAGGCCTTGTGAAGTATGAGTGAGCGAAATGTTGAGCTGATTCTTGATAATACACAATCTGATCTGTGATTTTGGCTTTATCTGTGCCCTTTTTTTGACTCCTTTTCCTCACCCTGCAGGATCCAGGCAAGCGATGTTGAATTGCTGATCGCCAAGATGCAAAAGGATGCCGACACGGTGGAGAAAGACATCCTCCGGTCTGAAGAGCTGCTGGTTGTGGTGAGAACACACACTCAAACTTAAGCAAAAATAACTTTTACTAGCAGCACTCTGTAAAAGTAATCACCCTAACTGTTGTCTACTTCCACTAGGACGGTGAAAATGACAAGAAAGACCTGCCCTTCAAGCACCAGACTGAGATATCAGACAAGCTGGGAGAGGCTGAGGAACTTCTGAAGGATCTCTTCATAGATCTCGACAAAGCCAAGAAGTCCAACCACCCACAGGCCAGAGAGATAGAGAGCGAGTGAGTTGGGACAGAGTAAATGCAACACAAAGAATCACAACATAGCTGCATAATGGAGAGAAGTGTGGAGTCCCTCAGACATTTTTTGAAGGTTTAAAAGACTGACAGCATGCAAGATGGGTTACAACTAAAACAATATTAGTTATAATGTTAAAATTTGTTGAAATTAAACAAAGTTTCCTTTCAGGATCATTTGTTCATGAACTGTTATAGTGAAAATATTTTTGTTGTTATTAATTACCAATTCTTTGCTCATATTATTTAGTCTGTATTTATTTGTATGATTATTTCAGAATGTATTTCACACTTTGGGTCTCAATAAATATTGAGTTATCTGTTTCTTTGTGTCTCTTCTTCCCTCTGGTGACTCCAGTGTCCTCCACCTCCATGAGCGCTGGTTGAAGGACTGCGCCTTCTACCGAGAAATTTACGAGCAGGTTGACGATGTGTCGCTGATGCCCAGGATCGACTGGGGGCCTGTTTTAAACCAGAAGCAAGTACGTATCCTAACGCTAAACATTTGGGAGAGTCTGCTTAAAAACTCTAAAGATCTGAGATTGATGTTAATCTTTACAGTGTAATGTTAGCAGTATTTTATATGCTTCCGATTATCAACTAATGCCATGAAAAGACCAAAACCAACAATGGTGCCAAGACTATGTAGGCCTATTGCCTGCGTAGCCAAATCCGGATATATCTTGTTCCTCTGTGCCACAGAGCTCCATTGTTCACTTGGTGACATGTCACTTCATTACGATAAACTGGAGTTTATTTTAAATCCCATGTACATGGTCCTGCTGCTGTAAATACTTATTAGCCTGCCAAATGTGTATTAATCTGCTGCTGAAAATAGTCCCTAAGAACAGCACTTTTTATTCTTTTAGTGTTATACCTGTTTTAGTCATGTTTGCTAAAAACTACAGCTGCCCAACGGCGGTAGGAAAATGACTAAGCTTTTTCTAAAGATGAAACTATATATTTCTGAAATATCATCTAAAGATTTACATATTCAGGAACAAATGGGCTTTGGGCAGATAGCCACAGACAGAACAGGGAAGTCAGAAAGTACTGAGAGACGTTGACTGGTTTATTTTGTTTCTTTATAGGATTGGTTGACAACAAGAACACTATAGAAAAAAATAACCTTATCCTTTAAACTTGTTGTAACACAATAGTACATAAAATGTTAATCTACATGCAGTACATACCTGTTGCTTTCCTACAAACATCTAGCACTAGTTTTTAATCTATAAACTATGCTTTTCAGTCTCTACCATGTCATAACCACATAACCAGAGCTGAGCGTGCTATAAAACACGATTAACCAAAGAGTGCTCAGTCTGTCAGGTATGTTTGGTGGTTATTTTGTCTCTACATACCTTTAACTGTATTCTTCCGGTGTCTGTGCTCTCAGAAACTGGTGAACGTGGAGGAATATGGCCCCACCATGGCCGACCTGGAGAAGCAGGTCGCTGCTCACAACATCCTGCACAAAGAGATTGAAGCCTACAACTCGCAGCTCTGCGTCAGCTCTGCAGGCAGCAAGGTGAATATACATTACTAAAACACATCTTATGGGTGTCTTTAGTTGAACTTTGAGCAATTTGTGTTCACCACAGCAGCTGACTAAAACATTTACAGCTCTGCTTGTCTTCTTTAATCCTAATAAAAAACTGTTTCTAGAAGTTTATATGGTATGTTGTTATCTTGTCTCTTAGGATAAATATGTAGAACTGAAGAAGCAGTACAACAATCTACTGGTGAGTTGCGTTTTATTTTTGACTTTTAGGATTAGGATAGCCTATAAAGACAATGAGTCAACATGTATTGGGAGATCTTTGAGAAATCTCATCCCTTTCTCTTTAAAGTTACAACAAAATTAATATTTCCTTTTTGACCTTTAAGACAAGTTTTTCTTTTGCCTGTGTATCAGAATTCATTCTTTGTTATGGAATCTTGTTTAATAAAACGTCTGAATGACAATACACATTTTGAGCTATTTGCTTCTTCTTCCTAACTGACCACTTTTTTTTTAACTTAAAAAAAAAAGAAAATTGTAATTTCAACAAGAAAAAAACAACATACAACATGGGAAGCCAAAAACTTACTAAAAAATACTAATTGATTTTAACATAAACATTTATACTTCTGGAACTTGTTTTCGATGTTTTATTAAGTTTTATTTAATTTCTCCTAGGACAACTCCAAGTGGCGTCGCCACTACTTGAACAGCCTGTACGAATACATGCAAAGCTGCAACAAGGAACTGGCCTTCCTGGGGGAAGAACAAAATAAGATCAAAAAGCAGGACTGGAGTGACCGCATGGTGGACCCACCTGACGTCCGCAGGCAGTATGAGGTAGGGCAAGGTTAACTGGTTGTTAAAACAATTCAATTCAATTCAATTTTATTTTTAGTATCAATTCATAACAAGAGTTATCTCAAGACACTTTATAGATAGAGTAGGTCTAGAGGACCCAACAGTTCTAGTAGTTCCCTCCAGAGCAAGCAACAGTGTGACAGTAGTGAGGAAAAACTCCCTTTTAGGAAGAAACCTCGGACAGACCCAGGCTCTTGGAAGGCGGTGTCTGTTGGCCGGTTGATGTCTAAATGAAGAGTGGCAATAACAGTCATAGTAAAAGATAATGGAACTGTGACTAAAAGTAAAAGTTTGTAGTAGTTCGTGGCATAGCAGGGCACTGCATGGCATTATAAGGTACAGCAGAGCGTAGCAGGGCACCGCAGAGCATAGCAGGATGTAACAGGGCATCGCAGTACGTGTAGCAGGACCACGGTGACAGCTGCAACTAGGGCGGCACGATTATGGTCAAAATGATAATCACAATTATTTTGACCAATATTGTGATCACGATTAATTATCATGATTATTTGTTGATTTTAACCAAAACATATTTTATTGTCACATAGGCTATTTATTATAGGCTATTTCACATCCATATTATGCTACATTCTTCTTATGTTGAAGTTGTATGCTGTATAGACATACAACTGCAACACATGTAAATGAAAATTAGCATAAAATAAATAGCGTAGGATATATATTTTGTATCTCTGAGAAAGCTCCTTCACTTGTTTTCAACAATAACTTATTAAAAGAGCTAGGGAGAGAGGGGGAGTGCGATGGACGTACTCACAGAGTGATGGCTGACTCATTATGAATGGGTCCAGCACGGGTCGAATGGCGGGTCAGCAGAGTTACACATGTCTGTATGCATTCAATAACTTCTTCTGTGTTCTTCGCCGTGGTGGCCGCGATAGCAATTACCTGCAGAAACACTGGTACAAATACAGGTTTGCCTCTCATGCTTAACAATATACAGCTGTTTTAATAACAATTAAACTGTAGACAAATGTCAGAAGTGGACCGGCTGAGCTGCACGGAGAGTAAGAGGAGAGATCCAACACAGGCACGGCTTTACAGAAGAAATGGGTCATGTAACGCAAAATTAAACCATATCTATGTTAGAAAAAACTTGATGAGGACAAAGAGAGGATGGGGGTCCAATTGAAAAACCAATTGAAAAACAGCATGATGAAGATGATAAGACAAAGACAATATGACACAAAACATAACACTGCAGCTGACTGATGGAGTCACATGAGACCAGTCCTGAATATTCCTAAATCACACATGTATCCCCTGCACCTGGGGGCGGTTCCTTTTCACCTGGTGTATTCAAATCCATTCTCATTGGTCTGTTGTTGAGCACATCTTTGCTGTCCAGTAAGGACATGGCTCTAAACTCTGCCCCTTTTGGGGCGTTTTCGGTCACAGATCAAAAGGTTCTATCATGTAAATGAGAAATTGTAACAAAAATACAGTTTATCAGCATTCTATTGTCTTAGCCTAGTCTAAGACACCAGGTGGTTGGAGACAGAAGGTGACTTCCTTTTGTGGGGCAATCGGTGTCTTTCTAGATGTTAATAGTTTTCAGTTCTAATTGATCTGGCAGAGAGAGGAAGAGAGGGGGTGGGTGAGAGACAAAAGGGCCGTCTTGACCACTTCACAGAGACAGAATGCATATTATCCTAATCTGGCTGCATCATACATAAACAGAAGTACATTGTTTTCAAAAAACTGTTTTTAACTTTTTATAACTCAACAGTACAAACAACATTTCTTTGTTTGTGGACAGGCAGCGAATGCAAGGACGTTAGGTGCACTGGTGCACCCTAGAGCCCTGTGAGCTAACAGACGCTAACTAGTACTGGTCACTGCTGTTGTCTGAAAAACAACACAGACGGGACAAAATGTTGCGTTTAATAGTAAACTGGTAAACCTTGAGACCGACGTATAACCGACTGCTATCTGTTGAATTTTCCTCACGTTACTTTATCCAGCATAGTTTGATTAGGATAGTGCTGCTTGTCCAGAATGGTCCAAACTGAGTTATTTGTTCTGCACCTGGAAATAACCGTAAATAACCCCATATTGGTTTGATCTCAAACAGAACTTTAAGAACAACAGCCTGCTGTCCCATGAGACCGAGGTGAACAAACTCCAGGACGAAGGAGAAAGACTTATTGGACTGAAGCACCCTGCCAAAGACACAATAGAAGTAAGTCTCATGACCCAGAAGACATTGCTTTCAACAGCAAAGACAGTACTTTAAAGCCCAAAGTCTTGAACTTTAAAAAATGTCATGAACTTTAACCTTTTAAACTCATTTGAAAGCCTCTTAAATCCACGTTAACTCATTACGTTACACCTCCAGGCTCAGAGAGATGCTGTTCGAAACGAGTGGCAGAAATTCCTCAATATCTGCATTTGTCAGGAGACACACCTGGACAATGTGGAGGACTACAAAAGGGTAAATATGGGACACCAAACACCACATTCTGCATTTAATCCAAGTTTTTGGGACAACATGTGTACTATTTTTCCTCTTTGTCATGCACTGTATACATTTCTCTGTAGGGTGACACATTCAGGTCTTATACAAAAAACATGTTTTTTGTGCTATTTTCCAGTACCAAATGGAGACTGAGCAGCTGTCCGAGATGCTGACCAAACTCAACAACAGCCTGGACCCCAAATCCATTAGCAAGAAGAGCAACTCAGAGACTCTGCTGCAGCTCGAGGTAGAGAGGAACCTAATTACTTATAGTTATTAATACAGAGACACAAGCAAGGACTGCAAGTTGATGCACATAAAAATGTAATTCGCACCTCCCTGTGGGGGAACAAAACTGTAACACATACTTCTCTTATTGGAGATAGTTATAAAAAGAAGTAATGGTTCTTAGTTTTGAAGCAGAAGAAGTACACATAGGACAAAATCTAAAGTTGGATTATTATTATTATTATTATTATTATTATTATTATTAGCGTGTGCCTGTTTGGAACAGGCAAATTGCTTGGTTTATCTAAAATGCGGTTTAATCAGGTGCAGCTCGGCTATGGCTCATTTCAGCGTGTCCCATTTTTTATATTGTCACTATTTTATTTAATTAGTCATTAATTCATCCGTGGTCCCTTGTATATAGAATAGAACACAATAAACAATATTTAGCTGTGAATATCATTACCTACCCTCAATTTAAAGGAGTTCAATTCTTTAAAAGAAGTTGAACTTATTGGGTTTCTCCCACAGTTTACACTAAGATTTCTCAGGTATCCCAGAGTTTAAAAAACAGTAATAGAAACATTATGTAATCTATTTGGATATTGTTTCGGACACTCTAAGCACACAAAGTGCATTAAACTATTATTACCTCTAATAATAGTTTAATGATTATGAGTTTTAATTCTAAGAGGATGTTTAAGATGGAAGATGATTTCTAAGATAGCTCTCTCTGTTTCCCACCAGGCCGAGGAGAAGGCTGTACAGAACAGTGAACAGTTGCTGGCCGACCTGAGGAAGCGCAGCACCACTATCGCTCCTCTGAAGCTACGACGCAACCCCCCCCACAGACCCATCACAGTGGAGGCCCTGTGTGACTGGGACACAGATAAGGTGAAGCTTGTTAACTTTAAATTGTTGTGAACAGAGAAAAGGTAGAAACAACAGACAAACAACACATACAAACTGATGTTCCTTGTCTAAATGTTTTGGACATGTGTTTTATTTAACGTTATCATCTAGGATTCTCTGGAAAGGGGCGAGAAGTTCACCCTGAAATCTAACTCAGATGAGAATTGGAACGTTACCTCCCCTAGTGGGGCAACAAAAACCTTCCCAGGAGTTTGTTTCCATATCGCTCCACCTGATCCAGAGGCCATTGACAAAGTGGACCTGTAAGTAATGCAAGGTTGTGTTATTATGCAGCTATAACAAACAAACATGTAAGTATAAGCCGGTAAAAATGTTTCCATTCACCTTTTTTCAATTCATTAGGTTGGGTGGTGAACTGACAGACATCAAAAAGAAAAGAGCTGCTCTGGTGGCATCACTAAAGAATAAAAAATCCGAAGTCTCCAGGTCCCAACAATCAGGTCTGTAAATCTATCAATATCCTTATCCTTAAATATCCTAATTCTAAGGCATCGTTGGTTTTATAAACCACAGTGATCATTTACGGCTAGTTGCACGAAAGGTTTTTCATTTTAGGGCCACAATTAGATCAAGCAATGTTGTGGAAGTGAGTGTTTTTGAGAGTGAAACTAAAATAAGAGAGTTGAGAACTGAAACAAAGTTTGGTCTCAGTATTTTATTTATACCTGCAGGTATAGGGATAACAATTTCACAATGCAGTCTTTTTTGAGGTAGAAGAAAAAACTGGCTTATATACATCCCAGAGTGTAAGGAGCACTCCTTTGCTAACATGACTCAGCATTTCTGACAAACAATCTAAACACAGGACAGTCTGGTGCCACTTTGCTTCTTCCCCTCTGCACACCATTCAGCCGAGGTTACAAATCCCGTTTTGTCCCGTTATCTCAACTGCCAAGGAGAGAAAGAATGTACAGGGAGAGATAGTTTACTGTGACCTTGTACCTTATCTAGTCCCATACGTGAAACAAAAGTCACACAAAAGATTTCAAGCTCCCCTTTTCAGCATGTGAGAATCAACCATAAAAAGAAGCAAAAACAAAAGATCATTATTAGAATGTAATTTTCCAATTACATTAATCAAACCCTGTTTCCTTATTCAGCCCCAGTGTCTTCTGCCCCGCTGGATCCCAAAGCGGCAGCCCTGGCTCAGCAGCTAGACAATCTGGACAGTGACCTGGCCAGTGCTGAGAAGAACCTGCTAAGCCGCCTGCGAGCCCCGCTGAGCCGCACCAACCCGGCCGAAGATCTAGTCAAGAGGCTGAGGGAACAGGAGGTGGGAGGAATAAAATCACAGACAACTGTGGCAACTTTGTTGTTCATTTAGTCTTTATTCATTGGAGTTAAGATTGTTATTGACTATTATATTGTTTTTAACGCCTTCATTCTTTATGTCAACTCTTTAGATTTAGGTTAAATACCACTAATTTACCAAATGTCATAAATCATGTGTCTTTTTAAGCATCCGCGGATACTCTGGTTGTTAATATTGTAGAAACTATGGAAAAGCTTCTGAAACTTGTGTGAAGTGTTTATTTTTTGAGTTTATAGTTTGAACAAGGAAGAATTCTAGATGATTTTATGTATGATATTTAACCCTATAATATATGAGTGCATTTGTCCCTTATAGGAAGCTGCCAGGGCTCTGAAGGCTCTGGAGAAGCAGAAGCTGGCAGCTCAGGCTGACCTGCAGCCCCTGCTGTCCAAAAATGCCAGCAGTACCTCTTCTGCACTGCCGCTCAAACTGAGTTCTGCCAACAACAAGCAGGACCGCATTGCAGCACTTGCTGACCTCTACACCAAGAAGTAAGTGCATGTTTTGTTTGGGAAGTATGCAGCAACATTATAAAGGGTTTTGTAGACAGTGAAACTATGGTTGTCCCTGCTTTAAAATGGCAAATTCAAAAATAATTTCCTCCAAGAACACAATAAATGATTAAAAAAAAACATCAGCACCTGTCATTCTGTCTCTTTCTTGAGCTGGGTTACTGGACTAAATAACCTCAGTACACTTATAATTACATTAACTTTTTTTTTTTTCAGAGCGAATGCATCTCTCAGCCTGGAGAGACAGATTAAGAAGGTGGACGGCCTTGTCTCTGGGTTTGAGAAAAAATCTGAGTGAAGATGGTTCAATCCCTGATGGGCCAAGTGCAATCCAAGCCCGCGCTGAGGACATTCAGGTGAGAAAGTCTGCATTTGAAATCGTACCTCTACCACATAAAAGGCAGTTCTCTTTTTCATATAACTTAACCTGGAAAGATTTTATATCATGTCTCCTTTGCTGTATTCAGTACCAGCGAAGGTCTGTGGCAGCAGCTCAGGATGACATGAAGAAGCTGAGTCAGGATCTGGAGACCACAGAGCAGCTGTGCAGTTCTCTGCAACAGGGCTACCAGGAGTACTGCCCTGACATCCGGCGCCAGAAAACAGAGGTCAAGCAGCTGCAGACCCGCTATGGTAATGTAGCCAACCAGCTGAAGGAGAGGTGAGAATCAGACTGTGATCAAATCAGGTCAAATCAGATTGGGATCCCTACATGAAATAAATGATGATTAAAAGGATAGGAACGAACAAAAAGAAAAACCTATACAGTAGGCTATATGAGAAAAGATTTTCTCTAATATTTGATTTATTTGATTTGTGAAAATCCAGACAGTTTTGCCTTTTCAACTCTATACAAAGCATTCAAATGAACAACGGGGATACACTTTGACGAGTTTGCATGCACTATAGTGTATACAACTTTACTTCTATGCATAGTCTCAAACATACACTATTATTCATGTTTTGTGATGTAGCAGTATACACTGATACGATGTGGTCAGGCAAAGGTTTGTGCTATTGATACCACAGATATAAAAATGAAAATAGGAAAAGAAAAGAAAACAATCCCTTTGACTGTGAAAGTACCATGATGCAGAGCCTTTAAAAAGTCAGTTGTTTTATTTTATGTCATATCAATAAATTCTCTCAGAGAAAACATCTTACAAGAAGCTGCAATCAAGAACCAGGAGTTCCAGAACACGTCCAAATCCTTGAACTCCTTCTTGGACAACCTGCCGCAAAACCAGGTTAACTTCAAAGAGGACCTGTCTCAGGTCACTGCCAGGCAGAGCTCCCAAGAGGTAAGGCTGTGATTTACAGTATGTACACTTATGCTTTGCTCTATGTAAATCTGTAATTAAGAAAATCTGATAATATGAAATGATAGATGATATTAATAACTCACAGTGATTAACATATGTTAAACGTTTTACCACAGAGAGTGATGGATGACCTGAAAAGGAAGGGAGATGACATGGACAGAGTGACTGACCTGTCTCAAGACCTGCAGAGTCTACTCAATGTAAGACTCAAACTGATTAAAATGCAATGCTATAACATATTAGCAGGAGAGTGTATTGGTGATTCTAAGCATTATACACAGGTATTATTTTTTCCAAAACAAACGTTTGCAAATAGTCCACAAATGGGAAAACAAGCATACTTGATTAACTGAATGTATGATTTTGTGCTCAAAGCCTAATTATTCACATCTATGCAGGAATACGAGGCCAATGTCTACAAATACAACAGTACACTTGAGGATGCTGGAGCCACTATTGCCACAAAACCCTGTATGCTCACACTGGCTGACGCTGTTCAGAAAGAGGTAACATTTAATGTCCTACATTTTTAAATAATGTAAATTTGTTACATTTGTTAAAAGATCAAGATGGCTGATGGTTTGTGCCGTCTCTTGTTTATTACAGGAAAAGAATCTGGTCAACCGTTACGCTCAAGCAACAGCTGAAAACACCCAACGCCAAAAACAGTTGGGCCTGGCTAAGAATCTCATTTCACAAGTAAGAAAACAGGTCATGAATAAGAAGCATCATTTATATGACCTCTTAACCATAAAATATGGTTTCCGCATAACTACCTAAAGGTATGTCACATAACATAACTTGACAACTTATTGTCATTTAATTAATTTGCTTTTCCTGCTGCAGACTGAAGAGAAAGTCGAAATGGTGGCACAGCAACAAGTGCAGCTTCAAAGCCAGCAAAAGAATTCTTTTGAGCTAAGCAATCTTTTAAAAGAGCTGGATGAAGAAAAGGAGAGGAAAGCTCATGCCGAGGCAGACCTGAGAACCTTTAAAGATAGAATGATGTCACTGAAGAGTCGCAGAGGAGTGGAGCGCCTTGAGGAGAAAGAAGTACTGCAGTACTACCGCGATCCAAAACTGGAAAGAGATTTAGCTGATCTGCGGAACACACTGCATGAAGAGTCCCTGAGGCGTAGCACCATCCACACTGAGATTGAGGTGTTTACCAAAAAAATCACCATCCTTGAGGAAACCATCAAAACCAATAAACCCAAACTGCTGACCAGAGAGGTGACAGAGTTTGAGAGAGATCCCCAGCTGGACATAGAGGCCGCTAAGATCAGAGACGAGATAGGAAGGATGAGAGATGAAATTCGAGTGAGAGATGGGGAACATATTCAGATGAAGACAGAAGTCCAGATTCTCGCGCAGAAGAGACCAACCATCAAAGAGAGAGTGGTTAAGAAGGAAGTGCTGAAAGTGGAACAGGACCCGCAGATGTTGAGAGCAGTGCAAACATTTGACACAGAAATTTCTAAGGAGAACAACCAAATCAAGCTCATCAATGATGAAATCTTCCAGACAAGGAGCCAGATTAATGCACTTGAGCGATTGATTCCAAACATTAAGCCTAAGATCATCACTAAGGAAGTGAAAAAGATTGAACAAGACCCTGACCTCATAGCTGACTCTAAGAGGATTCGAACAAGCATAGAGGAAGAGAGGATTGAAAACAACTCTTTGTCCAAAGAGGTGATGGAGCTCCACAGCCGCTACCAAGAAGTTCAAAGCTGGAAATCAAAAATTGAGGTGAAGGAAATTGTTAATGAGATATACCGGATAGACCCGAGCACAGAGGTGGAGATAATGCGGCTCAGGAAAGACATACAAGACACCAATAAGCATCGCTCTGATCTAGAGAGGGAGATCACCCAGGTCACGACTAATGTGAATATTATTCGTTCTGAGAAGCCAAAAGTAGAGATAAAAGAAGTTTTACAAGAAGTGGTTAAGGAGGAAAGAAGTCCTGAAAATCAGAGAGAGATTCAGAGGCTAAATGATCAGGTGAACCATTTACACACAACTTACAACTCCCTCCTAGACCAGGTGAGTTTGTTCAGGAGAGAAAGAGATGAATGGAAGACTGAAAAGTCCAAGATTGAGACGAAAGTCATCACCAGAGAAGTCATCAAGTATGAACCTGATCCTCTGCTGGAGAAAGAGGCTGATCGCTTGAGAAGAGATGTGAGGGAGGGGGCACAGCTGCGGCGCAGCATTGAGGAGATGGTTTTTGATCTGCAAAACAAATACATCCTGTTGGAGAGACAGAAGCCTGAGGAGAAAGTGGTTGTGAAGGAGGTTTTGCGTTTAGAGAAGGACCCAAGGCAAATGGTCGAGCATGATAGGCTCAGCAGAAAACTAGATGAGGAAGTACAGTCCCGCCGTCAGGTAGACCTAGAGTTGCAGCAGCTAAGAACAAAGGTGGAAGAGCTAGAGAGGATCCTCAGAGAGAGTGATGAGCGCCAAAAGAGGATTCAAACCGAATTTGAACTCAGAGAGATCCGACATCGCATCACACAGTTGGAAAATGCCCCACCCCCTGTTGAGGAAAGTATTGTTGTCGAAGAGGTGCTGAAGGTTGAAAGAGACCCAAAACTGGAGAGGATGACAAACGGTCTTCGGTCAGACTTGGACAAGGAAACCAGCGATATGCTGCGTCTCCAGAGAGACATCCGTAACATCACCCTAAAGATTGAGATCCTGCAGAGGGAGAAGTCTGGTGAGAGGACAGTGTACAAAGAGGTTGTCCGTGTCGAGAAAGACCAGGCCGTTGAAGCCGAGAGGGATCGCCTGAGGGAACAGGTGTCTCAGCATAAATTTACCAGACAGGACCTGGAAGACGAAATCAGACGTCTCAATGATAAAATCAACCTTCTGATAGGCAGCAAATCCAGCTCTTCAAGAGAAGAAACTACCCTTACTTTGCAAAGAGATGCCTTACAGAGGGAGAACGAGAACCTCACTCGGGAGCTCAGGACATTCGAGGCCTCGAGACACGACATCAGCTTGTCTTTCCAGCAGCAGAGCAGGCTAATGAGTGAGAGAACACAGATGAGCAAGCAGATGAGCCTTAAAATGGAGTCTGGCACTCAGCGTCTGGAGAGGGAGATCCTGGACGAAAAAGACAAGATCCATCAACGAGACAGCATTATCCGGGAGCTTCTGGCGAATGTGCAGAAAGAGGAGCAGGCAGAGACGAGGACCAAAGAGACCAATGTCTCCACTAAAATCACCATTCTGGATCCAGAAACAGGCAAAGACATGTCCCCATATAATGCCTACCTGCAGGGCCTGATTGATCGTCAACAGTACATTCATCTGCAGGAGCTGGAGTGTGACTGGGAGGAAATTACTTCCCTTGGACCAGATGGGGAGACATCTTTACTGCAGGATCGCAAGAGTGGAAAGCAGTACTCCATCAAAGAAGCCCTGAAGCAAGGCCGGCTGACAGAGAATGATCTACAACAGTACAAAAAAGGCAAGATTCCCATCTCAGAGTTTGCCTTGCTGGTTGCGGGTGACAATAACAAGCACCCGTTCAATTCAATCATCCCCAAGTCCACCACCACACAAATGAAAACAGCCCCCTTAAACCACTCCACTGCTCAAGAAATCTACCCAGTTGCTGGAATAATAGATACAAACACTGACACCTGCTTTACAATACGCAGCGCCACCATGCGTAAACTGATCGACCCTACCACGGCCCAAAAACTTCTGGAGGCTCAGGCATCAACAGGCGGCATCATTGACATCGACAACAATCAGAGATACACAGTTCACAAGGCAGCAACCAGGGGCCTCATTGAGGACAGTCAACTCCAGAGACTACTCAATGCACAAAAGGCCTTCACTGGCGTTGAAGACCCCATGACCAAAGAGTGTTTGTCTGTGGGAGAAGCTGTTCAGAAAGGCTGGATGCCAAAGGACACTGCCACTCCCTACATGGAGGCACAGCATCTGACAGGAGGGCTTGTCAATCCCAAAACCGGCCGCAGAGTGAGCATCTTTGATGCCATTGGGGCCAAAATGATCGACAGCACAATGATGAGAGAGCTGCAGGCCGAGACAACCTACATCAAGGATATTGTAGACCCGATCACAAAGGAGAAGATCAGCTACAAACAAGCTCTGGATCGCTGTAAGAAAGACCCAATATCAGGCTTACCGATGCTGCCTTCCTCCTCCAAAGAGTCTGGTTACAACTCTACTGCAAGATATGCCAAGTTCTAGATATGTTTACAACATAGTTGGAGTTATCTGTTCTGTGGAGTGATGTGGGTGGTTAAACTACTATTACTGTACTATTAATTATTGGGAAATCCATACATTAATTACAATGTACATTTTGACTCAGGAAAAGTCTTCTACTGCAACGCTTGACTAGCCAAAATGATTGCTGCTGTGTTGCCTTTGTTTACCAAACATGTCCGAGGTGGCATATGCTTTTTTGATTTAATTTTAAAACAGAGAATATAAATGCAGTGTATCTTTAATATTATTGTGTTATTAGGGAAACTGGGACATGGTGCAATGCTATTTACAAAAATGAATTTGATTCTGTATTACTCATAGGCTATCCTTTACACTGTTGACTGTATAATGGTTAAAGAGAGTGGCCTACCTCCCTTTTTAATGGAACCTTCCCATTGTATTCACCTGTCCAGTCCCAAGTGTGTCAGGAGATAGGTTGTGTTGCTCAACTGATAACAAATGACAAATAATGGGCAACACTCCACCCAGAGTACACAAGCATGCTGGTTGCAAATATAATCTATAGATATTTTCAAGGATGCATCTATTCTTTAATATACTGGTTCCCGAACCGTGCCGCAATGATATTTCGGAGGGGTCACCAGATGACTACATGGATGAGAAAGTAAAAGAAAATGTTTATGCTAACTACTTTTTTTTTAATTAGGCCCCTAAACATCTTTCAAATTAAAATGTAAAAGTGGGAGAAAATACCATCATGATTTTTGACCACACCAGGGCTGCAGTTGTTTTTATCAATTGGTCTATAAAATTTAAGAAAATAAAAAAATACATCCCAATTTCCCAAATTGACATCCTCACATTGCTTGTTTTGTCTGATTGTCAAACAGGTTGTGCTATCATGACAAAGAAAGAAAAGCAGCAAAAAGAAGCTAGAACCAGATAATATATGACATTTTTTGCAAGGCAAATGACAGCAATAATTTATCATCTATCAAAATTGTTCCTTGTTGATAGACTAGTTGACTAATACACAAATAATTTAAAATCTAGTCCACATAAATGCCATAACCTGATGAGGGATCACAAGTCAAATAGTTTAAATCAGTTTTAGCATACAGCCCAGGACGTGTAAAGCTCACTCATTATTAGACCATGCAGTACATACTGTTCATATTAAATATAAACACGATAAGAGTTGTAAATACAGACGTTTTTTCTTAACCCCTTGAAAACATAGTCCTAACATGTGGTTGAGATACCAGACAGCGCTTTCAATTGTTTTATTTGTAAGATTATTTTCAATTATATGGTTGTAACATGTATTCATAATTCAATTCAAAAGAATTAAATGTTAATTCTGCTACTGGAACTTCAGTGCAAGTCCTTATCTATGTAATAGCCCAAACTATAGCCAAAACATTTCTAATAGATAATCTAATAGTCATCTTTTAAATTGTCTGTCACAACAGCACAGTGCAAATAATGCATTTATACTTCTGTGTAAAATTTAAAACCTTTGACATTTTAATATGAGTGGAATATAGTTTGGTTTTTGTAATTCTTTACTTATTCTATATTACACGACCCATACACGAAATATCTGTTGTAACAATTTTTAAAGCATTTTTGAAAGATATCAGACCAGAAAGTACATAAATAATGTTGACACTGGTAAACCCACAATATGAAAGGGTAGCACTGAAAAAACATAATTTCTCAACACTGAGAGACATGGCTAAAAAATATGCACCATATTCATAAGCCAAAACATCTGCTATTAATTCTTCATTGACCAAACATGAAGCCTTGATGTCAATCCATTCATTTGGGACCTTAATTGTCAAATGGCAAACCCCAGTACTAATAAACTTTTATGGTCAGAGGTAGACCAGATAGTCGTATAAACCGTCTTTTAGAGTTAACCAGACGGTCTTGACTTGAGCTCACACAACTCAGTACTCAAGTGAAACTTGGCAAACAGCTTCAGGAAGCAGCACTGTAGTTCCGATAGTCAACGAGCACCCTGGGAAACTTGGGAGACCCTGATCAGGCTTCATGTGCAGGGAGTGTACCATCACCCTGTTTGCACTCCCTCTCCCCAAAGAAGCTCCTTTGCTCATTGATGGCTTTCTGTAGAAGTGCAACGTTAACACCATCAACGCAGTTCAGCACACGGGCACGCACCATCACACCAACCCCTGTAATAAGACGAGAAGATGCAGATAAAGTACTGGGTGATTGTGTGAGCACAGTGATTAAGATGTATTAAAATGAATGTGAGTGAAATGTAAAAAAAAAGGCAAGCAAACACAGGTATGTATAGGGTTAAATAGTTGTGACTTCTTAGTTCTATTTCAACCACTATAAATTAATAACCAGATTGCTGTTTAATACAATGTGTTATTATATCTTTATACTGAATCCTGTGAGGGTGAATACGCCTCTGTAACTTTAGTGAACATTATTTCTTTTTCTGCATAAGGAAATGCATAGTCAGCTCAAAAAAACAAACATTTTTTTTTTATTATTGCTGCAGTTGTGACAGCACTTAAAAAACAAAT
This sequence comes from Etheostoma perlongum, assembly GCA_026937815.1. Lineage (NCBI taxonomy): Eukaryota > Metazoa > Chordata > Actinopteri > Perciformes > Percidae > Etheostoma > Etheostoma perlongum. Next base: position 21,356,550 of record CM049372.1, on the reverse strand, counting down.
TTTAAACTAATCATATTTGTATGATATATTTGGTGCACTGTTTTCACATTTGGCAATACTACTTTCAAATAGCCACAGGAAAAACAGGAAACTGCGGTTTGAAAATCTGAATTAATGATTTATCATGCCCTGGTCACAACAGATTAGAAAGACTTTCCTTACCCTCAGCTTTTTCAATCTCACCCAGAACTAAGTATTGGGCCCCAATTATTGAGTGAAAAGGCTCCACAAACAAGGTGTGGACAGCCACGTGGTGCTCTTTAGAAGCATGCTGAGCTGACAGTGTAGCTCTGGACTGCTCAGGCAGATAGCAGACCAGTCTGGAAAATAGAACAGGAAGGTGTCCATGTCAGCCAAGATGATACAATAATCTTTATTTAAGGTGTATTCATTCTTATTTATTTATTTATCTGGCAGCTACATTCATTAGTTACATATGATCATCTTATGATGCATTATTACAGATTAAACTACCCATCAGAATTGAAACAAATAGCTCACATCGAACATTAAAATGCTGCTCTCATGCTAAGAGTTAGTTAATAATAATCCAATAATACTATGAATGATAATATAATACTGAAAGGGGCTCTACTGCTGCATAAATAGTACTTTAACTTATTGAACTTATACTTTTACTTAAGTAGATTTTGAAGTCAGGATATCCGACATTACATTCTAATAATAAGTATATAAATTGTTAGTACCTTAAGTATAATTTGATGCCAATATGTTTGTACTTTTACTCAAGAAACAGTTTGAATGAGAACGTTACTAAGCATTACTAGTTGCTACTGCCACTGCAGGTAGAAAACATAAATAAACATAATGTACGTTGACTTGTCAAATGCTACCTTAGACCTTAGAAAGTGACAGAATTGTTGTGAATCAAAACTGTTGTGAAAACCAACCTGCCAAATACTCTCACTGATTCTCCTTCCTGCACTGCTCCAGAGTTTACTTCCCAGGGGAAATGAAAAACTGCAGCTGCGGGAAGCATCGTGGGGAAAAAACATGGACGTATTAAGAGAATAGTGAAACCCAGTGAAATATTTGAATAACGTAAGTAAAGCACTGTTAAAGATGTCTGTCTTTGGTCTTTACCCTACCCGCGAAGGATATACGGTCACATGACTTATCTCCGCCTCTCCGCCCCACTGCGCCTGCGTCAGGAGGAGGCCTGTCAGGAGCAAGGTCCGTCCATCAGTCAGGTTGAGGTTGCAGGAGGTTACATAACAATTGTCTACTTTTTTCCTTTGACTGTAAATACTGTTTTCAGTCGGATATAGAACCATGAATCCTGATATTGTTAAAGAGCGGCAAAACGCAACTTTTGACGTCGAGAAACTAACCTACATTTTGGACGGGGGCCTTGAAAAGACCAAAAGAAGACGAGAAATTGGTAAGTTTGAAATTACTTCTTTCTCCGATAACGTTAAGAGTTATTGGGCTCTTTACCGCCGACACCTAGCGTTAACACTATCTAACAATGATACAAATTATATTTGCTAAAGACAAGTATTGTGGAGAAGAAGGAGCTAATGTTATTGCTTTAATCGGCTGTGTGCTAACTATGGTTGCTAGCGGCTTTCCTGCCTTCGGACGCTGTCCTTAATCGAACTATACTTTTACGTAATTTGGAAACGTATCTTGCGCTAAAATGTGTTTATTCTAAAATTAAGTATCTTAGGGAGATATGTTCTGTTCCAAAGATAAATTCGGCGTTTGTGTCATTTGAAAGCATGAAACCCTGCAGTAGTTGTTTAGTGTTCAGTGATGTAACGTGTACCAATGGTTGTGTTGAACAGGTTGACAGGTGTTGAAACCTGTTCAATTGAACTTTACTCTAGGCCATGCTACTTTATTCACATCCTCTTCAGGCAAACATAGCGTGGCTGTAGGTAGCACAGAACAACATACTGTATGTTTGATTCAATGTGAATTAAATGCGATTGACCACACGTCTATTGTCTTGGGTCAGGTCAAGTCATGGACAATTAAAGACCATATTCATTTTTGTGTACATAATGTTAGATATGTAAAGAAGACACTTTTAATGTACTTAAGTGTGTCAGTGTGTATACACATTTTAAAATGTTTTATAAGAAGAATTTAATTGTCCATGTCTGTATATATTCTTAAATCAGCATTCATGTATTTCAAAATTTAGTTAAACCTAAAGGTGCAGAAATTTGTACTAAAACCTACTAGTGTCTGAAATAATGATCATTTGCATTATTGATTAACCTGAGTGTTTTCTTAATTAAGTTAATCTTTTTGTCTGTTAAATTTATAACAATTGTGAAAAGTCCATCATAGTTTCTTAGTCTTAGATGACACCTGTCTGACCTACACTCCAAAAGCCAAGGATATTTAGTTTATAATTTTAGAAGACAGAGAAAACATGCAAATAATCACATTGTTGAAGCTGGAGAGTTTGGAAATATATATATATATATATATATATATATATATATATATATATATATATATATATATATATATATATATATATATATATATATATTAAATTAAGCAAAAATTATAAATAAAAATAATAGTTTTTGATTAAGTTTCTGTCCATTGAACACTCCACTGAACAAGTGATTGATGTACAGTGGATTACAGTATGCTCAGGGTAGCAAAGGATACAGTGGTTATTTCCTCCAAATTCTGACAAAAAAACTATCTTTCTTAACACAAGCCTGACATAAATGATGTTTGGTCTAAAAATTGGTTGTTAAATAATAAGAGGGAGCTATGGTAATTGAACTATAAACCACTGTGTGTACAAAGTGATGGCCATTTTTTGTTTTAATTTATCTAACAACCTACTGTATGTGATTGCTTTCTTACTTAAATCACATGTTCAAATCTATATGCACACTGTTACATTTTAGTACACATTTTCAGACATGTGTACACATTTACATACATTTGAATAGACTTTTTGAAATGTCCACCTAAACTTTAATGCATGTATTGTGTAGACTAATATATACATTTCTGATTTAATTTCCACCATCCACTGTAGAGTCCATGGTTTTCAGTGACCCAGACTTTAAGGAGGAGGACCCAAACTTCCTTTCCCGCAGTGAGCGCTATGACCAGGCTGTAAGAAAAAGCGCCCAAATGATCCTGAAGCTCAGAGAGTATGGCATTGCAGACCCAGAGGAGATCTACTGCTATAAGACGTATGTGGTAAATCAGTCGATGTGTGAGGCCAACAGGTTACATACTGTAGATCCAGATGGGTCTCTGTGTGATTGCAAAGCCGAGAGAGAGCAGCCTGCACATGGTCAGCTGTTAGGAGAGGAAAACACAAAAAGCCTACTTAAAAAAAGGGGATTATGTCCCTCTGTACATTATTACCCCTAAAATCATGTTCAGCAAGAAATGTAAAGCATTTAACTGATCAAAAATGGAATTATTAGTTTGTCCTCACTCAGATTGACGCACAGTAGTGTTGTCCTAAATTGTTAAACATGGAGGTAACAGTGGTGAAGTGACTCAGGCACACAAGGAGTGTAAGCAGAGTCAGAAATAAGAAATGTGTACTAATAGTAATTTACAATTTAAATTAAGTAGAAGGAAGTGGTGAATAATGAAATACTGTTTTTCACAAGCTAAAGTTTACAAATGCACATGAATATACTAGCATACTTAATGAAAAATCAAGCCAACTATTATGATCTCTGTCCAATACTGTCAGTATCAAGGGTTTGAAATTACATACAATGTAAGTGGTTGACATGTTACACAATGGCTAATGGTTATGTTAATGTTACCACACCCTGACTGTACTTATGGCAGTAATCAAATAATATACGTGGATTGTTCGTTAACTGACTTGAAATATACAAAATGCCATGTTCGTTTTCTAAGGATATCTGTTTCAGACAAGAGAATGGTTAAGAAACTTTCTGGTGATAGTACAAAATTCAAAGATTCACCTACAGTTTTTGCGAAAATGTGTAATATAAATTGTAGCTTGACCCCCAATCTGTAGCTGCGTGTGATCGCAAGGCAAATAAATGCAGTCGGAGCAAAGTTCAGACCAAGGAACTGTGTCAGAGGGTATGCAAGTTCCCAGCTTTCAACAACTGTACTGTGTATTGCAGTGTGATTGCCCTTCTGTTTTTATAATACTTTTTTAGAGATACTACTTCTGTCAGCCTATTTGATGTCTATTCAGTGAGTTGTCATTTCAATTGTGGCTGCTTGTAAAATAGGTTGATGTGGACCACATTAATACTCTACTTTGCTTGCCCTCTGCATTTTTATCTGTCTTCTTATTTTTCTTCTTGTTACTTGTTCAAACACTAAATTTGACTGAATAGCTTTTTAGACAACAAAGTAGCATGTGTGTGAGAAACCTCAGCCATAAAAATCACAGTGCTGCCATGATATAGTGAGACAGAGAAGAACCTCAGTTACATAACATTTGAGTAACAACAAGTCTGAACTTAAGTTTGTGTGTCCTATACCTTCCCTTCACCCAGTATGGTTAACGGCAACCACCATGAGGCCATGGGGCTACACTTTGTCATGTTCCTCCCAACCCTGTACAGCCAATGTGACCCACAGCAGTCCAAGAAATGGTTACCTCTGGCAGAGTCTTTCCAGGCCGTGGGCACATATGCCCAAACTGAGATGGGTCACGGTCAGTCCTGGACTTAGCCCTTAACTTATTTACTTGCTTGTTGATAAAGGCCCTTAGACACATTGCTGACACTGTTATAAAGCAGCACAAATTGGCATTTGTGTTTTTGAATGTTTAGCCAAAATTATATTTAGGGCAAGAAAAGTTGCACGTTGGAGAACTGTTCTTCTTGTATGTGTTTGACAGATTCAAATTATGTAGAAAATTCAAAAGTAATTGCACGTGTGTCCTGATAATTGTGTTCATACGTAACAATTTGATGGTGATTTGTGGCTAGTTAAGTACATGTAACTGGATTACTAACATTGCTGCACTATGGTTGTCCCTAACACCTTCAGTGTTAGTAGTATGTTAGATAAAATATATTTTTTATAGTTTTGTTAAGTCTTTTCCAAAACACATTCCCATCTACATTAGGTAGGTAGTTCTACTTCTTTCCCACTGACAACTCTCTCACTCCATCTTTGTCATGATATTGCACTAATGGTGAAGCTTGTGTGCATTTTGACTGCTGTCTTGATTACTTTCCATCTCTTTGCAAACTGTATACGCTGTTTTAAATCAATCAGTAATTTAGTCATAATAATATGTTCTGTCTTTGATTTGGCTGTTGGCATCTTAAGTGGCCAGAAATGATGAAGAGGGTGTTATTGTGTGTGATTAGTAGTTAGTATAGACTGGAAATGGAAACTAGTGAGAACATTTTTTGTCTGTTTCATGACATCAAAAGCAAGAACTGCATTATGTCCTGCAATAATATGTGGCCTGGGATCCCATAATGAGTTCTAGTTTCTGAATGTCTCTTTGTAATCTGAAAGAAAGTAGGCCAAGCTAGCTATTGTCTATTGCCTTGCTGCAACAAAGTCAAGTGGGTGTGAATTAACATTTTTAATGAACATTTTGTTCACCCGAGTTTTGACAGGATGGGGCGGGGGGGATTCTCTCAGAGGGCAAAGCAAAGAAAGGGGAGGTAACCTTGCTCCTTATGACATTATAAGGAGCTTATGACATAAGGAGCAAGATTCCAGACCGGCCCATCTGAGCTTTCATTTTCTCAAAGGCAGAGCAGGATACCCAGGTACACCTTGGTTTACATCTATCGCCATTTCTAGCCACTGGGGAACCATAGGCAGGCTCGGGGAACTTATATTAATGTTAAAAAATCTCAAAGTGACATTTTCATGCCGTGGGACATTTGAATCCAAGAGTATCATTTATTGCATCACCTAATGTGCCCTTGATCACTTTTCTAGGGCTACAATTAACAATTGTTTGCATTATCAATTAATCTACTGATTATTATGTTGAAAAATTGATTTGAGTTAAAAAAAACACTATCGTAAAACACAAAGTCATGGCATTAAATGTCCCCAAATCTTCAATTTACTATAAATATTTGACTAATAATTGACTGAACAATTAATCAATTATCCAAATAGTTGTCTACATTTTTTTTTAAGTTGTCTAAAAATGGACTTACCTACCCATTATTATCTGCCTTGTCATTATACCCGTATAGTTACTGGTTACTTCTTGGTGTCTTTTAGACTGTATGTTACCAGACTAGTTGAACATCCAGTTAGAACTAGTAAAGAACAAGAAGTTTACATGTGTACATACTTGGTGTAAAAAAAAAGTAAGAGGTAGCTAAATCAGGAATTTGTTTAATGAAGAACCTTTATGCTTTAATATGATGAGCTTATGGTGAGAAACTGTGAACATGTTCCAGCACACTAAGCATGCTAAACTGAATAGTGTCTGGGACTAAAGTGCTGTACTAGGGCTGCACAATTAATCAAATTTTAATCATCATGATTTTGGCTTCCCACAATCAAATTTGCGTGATTGAGCAATATTTTAAATGTGTCATTCCGTTCATAGAAGGCTCTGGGTTTTTAGCAAAGCCGATCTACCGCTCCGTAACACTGTCTGATCATGTGGCAGTCAGAGTTGTTCCCTGCACCGCGCAGCTTAGTTTCTAGATGTAGACAGTCACTGAGGATAGAGCAACATGAGGAAAATTCAACAGATAGCAGTCAGTTATACGTTGGTCTCAAGGTTTACCAGTTTACTAGTAAATGCAACATTTTGTCCCGTCTGTGTTGTTTTTCAGACAGCAGCAGTGACCACTGCTAGTTAGTGTCTGTTAGCTCACAGAGTGCAACTAACATCTTTCCTAGGTCGCACCGCTGCCTCTCCACAAACGAAGCATTGTTGTTTATATGGATATGGTTTAATTTTGCGTTACATGACCCATTTCTTCTGTAAAGCCGTGCCTGTGTTTGGATCTCTCCCCTTACTGTCCGCGCAGCCCCGCCCCCATTAACTCACACACGGCTCCCCGGCAACATGGAGAGACACAGCGGCCGCCAGTCCACACTTCTACATTTTCCCATAGTTTTAATTGTTAACACAGCTGTATGTTGTTAAGCATGAGAGGCAAACCTGTATTTGTACCAGTGTTGCCGCTGGTAACTCTCTGCTATTGCGGCTGCCACGGCGAAAAACACAGAAGTTATTGAATGCAACTAACTTAAGTTCGTAGAGTGGGTGAAAGATGTGACCTATGGCCAGAATATCAAAGCTAGTTTATAAAAATGCAACGCAGTGACGATATAGACATTTAATATGTACACAACTTGTTTAACTCTGCTGACCCGCGTTGGACCCATTCATAATGAGTCAGCCGTCACTCTGTGAGTACGTCCATCGCACCCCCCCTCTCTCCCTAGCTCTTTTAATCAGTTATTGTTGAAAACAAGTGAAGGAGCTTTCTTAGAGAATTAAAAAAAATATATATCCTAGGCTATTTATTTCAGATCATTTTCACTTACATATTTTGCAGCTTTATATATACATACAACTTCAACATAAGAGGAATGTAGCACAATATGTGAAAGCAGTTATAAATAGGCTATGTGACAATAAAATTAGTTTTGGTTAAAATCAACAAATCGTGATAATTAATCGTGATCAAAATATTGATCAAAATAATCGTGATCAAAATATTGATTAAAATAATCGTGATTATCATTTTGGCCATAATCGTGAAGCCCTATGCTGTACATTACTGAGGTATTCAAACTCACATGTTGCAGGGGAACTTTTATTGATGCAGCTACTAAAGACAGATTTAAATTGAGTTTAAATGAGTGGAGCCAAAGTATGGCCATATGATCAAATCAATATACACGATATGGTCACACGCTGTTTTAATTTGTCTTTGTCACTTCTGCCTTTAATGCTTTTTTGCACAACCTTTCTCTTCATTTCTCCCTCTTCTTTCTTTTTTCGAACCATATCAACTCTTACCCATAATCCCTCCTGTTCAATACTTTTTCCAACGTTCTCTCCACATTCAAATGCTTCCATTGAAAAATTCCTTATGCATCTCCCTTCTTGGCCTTTCCCCATTTCCACCTGCTCTTCTTTTCCGTTTGCCGCTGTCCTGTGTGGCCTAGCTGTGTGAACCCAGACAGGCCAGGGCCATTGGATCTCCATCTGGCGATGTTCATGCCCACACTGCTCAACCAGGCCACCCAAGAGCAAATGGACCGTTTCTTCATGCCCACCTGGAACCTAGAGATCATCGGCACCTACGCTCAGACCGAGATGGGCCACGGTAAAATGAACAGGGCAGTCCAAAAAATCAGGCTTGTTTAGGCCCGTCAATAAACATTCTGGTGATACTTCTCGTGCTTTAGTTAAAACTAATGTTTACCTAATTGGCACTAACATCCATTTGTCCTTAACTTCCGTTAATGATTATCTGAGGAAGTTTTTGTCCGAGTTGCAAATGCTTTAAACATCCGTTCTGTCATAGGCAGACACGTAAACAAATCCCATGTTTGACTTAACTTGCTGAAATCAAGTTAATATGATGATGAACGCACCTAAAATATCCAGGGTAATTGTCTAGTGCGTAAGCACCACTTCTTTAAAGACAGAAGGTCAAATATTTGTAATGGGTAAACATAGTTACAACCCATCTGACCGCTTGTGTCAGTTGACCCACCAGACAAGCATAAAGTTATCCAAAGTTTGTACTTTTGATTGCATGCCCAAACGTCTGGAGTAGAGTCTGTCACTAGGAGTTAAGCCCCTTGACCGGCTGCTTCAGATAGCCGGACAAACTACTTCTCATCACGCCTGTTTATGTGTTTTTGACATAACCTTTTCCTTTAATAACAATATTAGATAGTTCATATACATGTTTGGTTTAGCATGTTTTAAGATCTGTCTTTGGTTGCAGACCAGTATAGCAACACACTTTACGGTTTGTTTTGTTTGTGCTAGATGCAAATTCAGAGGCCATCAAGCAAATGGCATTACATAGTATGGCATGAATTGAATTATGCTGAAACATGATTGTTACATATGTTTTTTAGATCTGTCAAACACCTACAAAGTGCACTGCTTTGCTCCTTTTTTATGTTGGCTTCATTCAGTTCAGCTACCTATTAATGCAAATTTCAAATTGTCAAGGGCTAAACGTTGATTCATTGATTAATCTTCCGTTTGTTCATGTCAAATTAATTCATTTTTGATTTTCAACTGTGTACACTGTATGTGTGTGTTCTCTCTCTCTCTCTCTGTGTGTGTGTGTGTGTGTGTGTGTGTGTGTGTGTGTGTGTGTGTTTGGTGGGCTTCGATACGTTGTCTCTCTCTGTAGGCACACACCTCAGGGGGCTGGAGACCACAGCTACATATGACCCGGCCACCCAGGAGTTTGTCTTGAACAGTCCCACAATCAGCTCCATCAAATGGTGGCCTGGAGGACGTAAGTACATTCACACTGTCTTGTCTCTGCAGGACTGGACCAAGAGTTATACAGCCTGGAAATGGCAAAGTATATGGAATGTGTTTTGTTATTTGATTTTCTTTCAGGCTAAGAAAACCTTGTTGACATTCAGAACAAATTAGCCTAATTATTTAACCTTCTTACTCTCTCTTTTTCTAGTTGGAAAGACCTCAAACCATGCCATAGTTCTAGCCCAGCTTTATACTCAGGGAAATTGCAACGGTCTGCATGCTTTCATCGTACCTATCCGCGACATGAGCACACACTTACCCTTGCCAGGTAACCACTCTCTGTGAAGTCTCTCTGGATGTGGTGTTTGTTGTAAAGTCAGTCTTCATTTACCTTACTGTTTCTGCTTCCCTTTTTTGGGGTCTGTCATTTTTTCCTTTGTCTCTTTTAGGTATTGTGGTTGGAGATATCGGCCCCAAGTTTGGCTTCAATGAAGTTGACAACGGCTTCCTAAAACTAGAGAACGTACGAATCCCACGGGAGAATATGATGATGAAATTTGCCAAGGTGATGTGACATTAATTTAGTTGCTAGCTTTCCTTAGGTTAGATTTTAGGTTGATTACGAGATTTGTTCTTTTTTGTGAAAGGATTGCTGTCAGTGTAATTGAAACTGTGCCCAAAGGGTTATTGGTGGTTTCTATCACTGCCTGTCTGTTTGCCATTAGAGAGTGCTGTATTTTGTTTACCAAAGGAGAATTCCGGTCAATTTTAACACGTAGCTCTGTTGTTTGTAAATTTGGAGTGCTGTCAGTAGCAAGAAAAATTAAAACAATCGGTGCTGCCTACACTGAGTTATCTTCTGATTGGTAGCGACAGACACCATGACGGAGGGAGGAAACCTGGAGGAGGATAAAAGAATAGGGCAGAGAGAGGTCCGGGCGTCAGACCCAAAACCCCACACGTAATCAGGAACATCAGACATGTTGACTGCAGTGGTAGCTGCTGTGACATTCATCATAAGCTTCAGCTTTAAATACTTCATACAACAAGGCCCAAACAAAAGAATCCCTGAAGAGACTTAATCCTTGACTTGGACTCTAGCTTAAAGACTTGAGACTTGACATGGATTTGAGCTCAAAACACTTGTGAGCATCTCTGCCTCAAACCGAGAAGCACCTTATTTTAGCTGCATACTACTGGAAGATGCGTGGAAAACCCTGTTTCAAATAGAAATACCTGTCAATCCATACAATTTAACAGCTCCACAAACATTATTCAAAATGAGCACAAAGTTGAATCAACATATTCCTTAAGCAATCTCAACAAAAACTGAACATTACACCTGTCATGAAGGTAGCATTTATTCTGGTGTATTGCGGTGTAAATGCAAATAAACTGTTGTAACAATGAACTGAGTATATGAACTGAGAATATTGCATTTAGAGTGGTACTTCTGCTCCTGAAGCATCTGCTTATGTGCTGTTAAAATGACTCTCTCTCTCCACTAGGTGGAGCCAGATGGAACCTATGTGAAGCCACCAAGTGCCAAGCTGACCTACGGCACCATGGTGTTCATCCGCTCATTGATTGTAGGCGAGTCAGCTCGGGCCCTCTCCAAGTCCTGCACCATCGCCATTCGCTACAGTTCTGTTCGACATCAGTCTGAAATCCGGCCGGGGTCAGTCAATACAAATTAATGCATGAAGACATTTCATCGAAGAGCTGCACAAACATTGCATATTTTATAGAAGTTGCAAAACAGGCTTGATTATCTAAAGCCTGATAACAGAGCCAAGAGAAGATGCAGTCTAGTTTTCTCTCAGATCACTTAATAAACCATATACTGAAATATTATGACATTTTTGCCCAACAATTTAAAAAAATAAAGTGCTTACCACAGTTTTAAGGTCCATCATGCACAACCAAGTGACAGGGCTCAACATCAGATTTTACTTCATACCACCAGAAGTTTGTGTAAAACACATTCTTATTAGTAGAAAGTCTCAAATGACAAATTATAAATGCATAATTGTATTTAACTGAATGGTAGACTTGCAACTACATTTCTTAAGCAAAAACTGGTACAAATGATTTTTAACTTAGTTAAGGTTGTTCCATAAGAACATAGATGGTTGTTACAGTAAACATATGGATATATGGATGTGAAATGTTATAGGACGTAAATTACAGAAGAGGGCCAATATGTCCAAGCAGAATAAGGATATTTATAGCACTTTGATAGTTGAACTATAAAATTCAACAAAATGAAATTGGTGTCAGAGATTCAGAAATGGTGACGTAACAGGAAATGGAAAAAGTACTGGTGTCATCATGATTTGATCTTGTACTTCATCCTAATGCATCAACCTTTTTAGATGAGATAGTTAACATTGTGTTTGTGTCCCACAGAGAGCCAGAGCCTCAGATCCTTGACTACCAGACACAGCAGTACAAGCTGTTCCCTCTACTAGCTACGGCCTATGCCTTCTCGTTTGTTGGCCAGTATATGAAGGAGACCTACCACCGCATCAGTGGAGACATCAACGACGGGGACTTCAGTGAACTGCCTGAGGTACTGACTGGACATGCACATGTAGAGAGTGTGATCTAGGCTTAATGATGACTTGATTTTAAAAATAAATTTATATAATTGTCACTCAGTGTTTAAGCTCGACTAAATTTTCACCCTTGTTACCCTCCGATCTACAGCTCCATGCTCTATCTGCGGGTCTGAAGGCCTTCACCACGTGGGCAACCAACTCTGGCATTGAGGTGTGCCGCATGTCATGTGGCGGCCATGGCTACTCTCGCAGCAGTGGCTTGCCGGACATTTATGTAGAGTTCACCCCTACATGCACCTACGAGGGAGAGAACACAGTCATGATGCTGCAGACTGCAAGGTAGCTCAACACACATAATCACATCACCACAAATGTGACACCTCACCAAGACCAAGTCCTCACATGCTAGAAACACCTTTGTTTTTATTGTTATGTTGTTAGAGTGCTCATAAACTAGGTGGGATACTATCACTTTACTTTGCTTTTACTTTAAGTTGTAACACTGAAACGTATAGTAACATCTTCCTAATTCCTAAATTGCATTGTTTATAGTACAGCAGTGCTCACACTAAAACACACACACACATTTAGCACACACTTTAATAGAATGAGAGCGAGACAGAGACAGATCAACATAAATGCAGAGGACACACCCGCACACCTCCCACAGCAAAAATAAACACGGGTGACATTTTATATCCCTAAATGTTAGCTGTCATGTTTTTAAATATCTAATGCTATAAAGGTCAGCTGTGCAGTTCTAAAAAAAAAAACATCTACTATGTATTAGATGTATAGATATTTTGTCTTTTTTAGAAGGGATATTGTTTCCCTGGCAAGGATGTACGAACAGTTACTGAAATGGTCAATTACAAATGAGCTCTTAACTGAACACAGAGTATACACACAAAGGCTAAAGTAGTTTAAAATGTGAAGGAATGAAGAGGTTGATTTATGAAGCCAGACTTGGATTTGATGTTAATATTTATACAAGAAGAAATCTCAAAATCCTCAACTTTTGTCTGTGCAGACATCTGGTGAAGAGCTACCGGCAGGCTAAGGCAGGACAGCAGCTGAGCGGCATTGTATCATATCTGAATGAAGCAAAGCAACATAGGGTCCAGCCACAGCCTGTTGCTGCCAGACCAGCCGTGGTGGACATAAACGACCTGGCTAGCCTGGTGGACGTCTACAAACAACGAGCCGCCATGTAAGAGACTGAACTGTGTTACTGAGTTTTTATTTCTGGTTTAGATATTTAATTGTTTTTACCATTTCACATGTTTTTTTTCACATTTTCATTGGATCAATTTTCAATGTATGCTTTAACTTCATTTTAAGAAGTACAACCCCAATTCCAATGAAATTGGGATAGTATTAGTGTGCGGATCGGGCCGGATTTTTCTGTCCGAGCCCGGCCCGCGTCCGACAGAGCAGTAACCGAACCCGACCCGAGCCCGACAGGCATTAAGATATTTCTGTCCGAGCCCGACCCGAGCCCGACACAGTTAAAATCGCATTTGTTTCTCATACTAATGACACATGTACGTTTGTTTGTGTGGAAAGCCCGCTTTTTTTAAGCAATTGCAGGAAGGCATTCGGAAATGTCAACAGATGAGCGCATCAATGCACAGCTGACTTTCCTTCGTTTTCAATAGTTTTAAAATCTCCTGCGGCCAACTTCTTTTTAACATCTTCCATCGTTGCGCTGCCACATGTAGCTTAATACGCATGTCTTTCGTTGTCACAGCTAGTTTAACAAATTTCCGCACACAGGAAGACGGATGTTAGGGTAATATTTGACATTTATTTTAATCCAAAAAATGAACATTTGCATCAGGTGAAACAGGCCCATTGGTTACCTACATAATAAGCTGTTTTAAATTCAAAATGTTCAATGCCTTATCGCGCTGATGTGACCGAGCCCGACCCGAACCCGAGCATCCTTTCTAAAAATCTGTTCGAACCCGGCCCGACCCGTCGGGTACCGTCGGGTCCCGTTGGGCTTGGGTCGGGTAAAATAAAATAGGGCTGTAATCAACCAAAGAAAATCTTGGTTGACTGAAGTAGGGGGGGGCTCTGTGCATGTCCTCACATAGGAGCTTGGCTTCACGGCTGAGACACGAATACACTATTAATTTAGATCTTTTACTATTAAACACAAAAGGCAGGTCCACTTTAATATATACTGTATATTTAATCATATCTGTGGTCAAGCTCAGTGCCTCGCTGTGTTGTATCAACTCTGAAACTTTCTCTTTGAGTCCCTCACATTGTGCGGTTAGTCCATGCATGATGGTGTGGCGTGCTGGCGCTGTATATTAACAAGTTCTTAAAACCTCAGCCCTCCACAACAGCAATGGGCCTCATATCCTGAGCAATAAAGTCAACAATTCCTTCCGTGATATTGTTTTTGCGTTTGGATGATAAAGGCTTAACATCCAGCGTGGTCTGCGGAGTCTGTGGGACGCTACCGTCGCTGTGGTTGGGTTCTAGTTCTATCTTCAATCTGTCCCCAGTGGGTTGGGCTAATCCAAAAAAGGGGGGGGTTCTGAAGACAGACTGCTACCTGTGAAACAGTGGTGCTCTGAAAACACCCCCATTAGCTATTAGTGCTTTCCACCCATAGACCGTAACAATCTATGCTTCCACTTGATGAAATAACACTGCAAAAAATTGACCAATCAGAATTTTGGTCGAGCCAGAACGTATCGACCAATAAATCGACTAGTCGACTGGGAGATTACAGCGCTAGTTCTAAACTTTATTTTTGTGTCATGATTGGGTATAACAACAACCCAACTTCATTGGAATTGGGGTTTGTAGCAATTTGATGGCTGCAACAAGTTACAAAAAGCTGTAACAGGGTCCACAAAAGACTGGGAAAGTTGAGGAATGCTCAAAAAGCATTCCATAGGTGAACAGTTGGTTGGAAACAGGTCAGTGTCATGATTGGGTATAACCACAACCCAACTTCATTGGAATTGGGGTTTGTAGTAATATTAGTCAATGTGGGGTGGCAGTAGTTCAGTCCGTAGGGAGGGTCGCCGGTACAGGTACCCGTACGGACTAAAGTACGGAGTGTGGATTGGTAGCTGGAGAGATGCCCCTTCACCTCCTGGCGGGGGGTACGTTGCCTCAGGGCACTGGTCCAGCTGGCATCCCGCTCACTCTGACATCTCTCCATTTGTGCATGATTAGGTCCTGAGCATGTGTGTATTTCAGGCCTGTGTGTAGTGATGACTAACAAATGATTACTAACAAACAGAGTGTAAATTGTAATTTCCCCACAGGGGATCAATAAAAGTATAAATTAAAATTTAATTAATTCAATTATATGCCCCTTCTACCAAATGAGCTGTCCGGGCATCGATCAACCAGATAGTCTAATCAGTTTTCTGCCCAAGTCCGCTGTTCTCTGTTGTTAGTCCTATTTCTGCCTTTGTCATTTTCACTGTCACTAACATAATATGCTGCCCTGATCACATCCCTGCAAACTGTCTGCCTTAGTTGCATCTAAATTCATTCTGTATCAGCTGTGTGGTGAGGACTTAGTCAGGGTGGTGGAGTGTGACAAACTATGGCCTGCCAATTCAGACTTTAGGGATGATTGCGTGTTAGTAATGATTTATTCTGTGTTCCTACTAACCCTTCAACATATTCCCTCTTTTATATACTGTAGATATGATAGTTATGATAGTTCATCTGTGAAAATACAATCTTATTCCATAAGAGGATTTCAGGAGAATTTAATTTATAAGCGCTATTGTGTGTTTTTTAGTAAAGAGACAGCCTCAGTTGTAATACATCAAAGATAAATCTGTTCTTTGGTTAATGCAGATAATTTGTGTGTTTGCAGTCTAGTTGAGCTGGCAGCTAAGAGTATCCAGCAAGAGATACAGAACAGGAAGAGCCAGGAGGATGCCTGGAACAACAGCGCTATTGACCTGGTCAGAGCTTCAGATGTAAGTTCAGTTCTCTCTCTCTCTCTCTCTCTCTCTCTCTCTCTCTCTCTCTCTCTCTCTCTCTCTCTCTCTCTCTCTCTCTCTCTCTCTCTCTCTCTCTCTCTCTCTCTCTCTCTCTCTCTCTCTCTCTCTCTCTCTCTCTCTCTCTCTCTCTCTCTCTCTCTCTCTCTCTCTCTCTCTCTCTCTCTCTCTCTCTCTCTCTCACTTTTGTTTGATACACATTGGATTTTATAGGTAGGTGTATGTAGACATTGATGCTGATCCAAAGCCAAATATGTCTTTACATTGCTGCTTGAAATTGAACTCAAATTCTGCTCATGTTCATCTCATTTTTCTTTTTCTGTCTTTATTTGTTGCCTTGAGTGTCTTTCATTCATTTACACGTCTTCCCTGTTTTTTGTCTACAGGCTCACTGTCACTATGTTGTAGTGAAGCTCTTTACTGAGAAGCTGGGGGAGATTGGTGACATAGCAATACACTCAGTGCTGTCAACCCTGGCTTTGCTGTACGCCCTGCACGGCATTACAACCAACTCTGGAGACTTTTTACAGGTCAGAGAAATCCCAACATGGAGACACAATATGGTTTGCAAGTGTTACAGAACGATTGTTTTATCACATAAACTTTGAATTGAAAATAAAATATAAGACTTCATTATTTGCTTCAACGCAAAACCCACTGTCTCTACTGCCTGTTCTTCATTATTAGGGCAGCTGAATGAGGTACGGGAGCACGTTTTCATCCACATCTGTCTGTTTTGATTTCAGGCAGGACTGTTGAATGTGCCCCAAGTGCACCAGGTTTCTGTTCGTATTAAGGAGCTGCTGTCTCAGCTGAGGCCCAATGCTGTGGCACTGGTAGATGCCTTTGACCACCACGACAAGAAGCTAAATTCAGTCCTGGGACGATATGATGGAAACGTCTATGAGCACATGTTCGAATGGGCTCGCCGCTCACCCCTAAACTCCACAGAGGTAGGTCAGGGTCACAGGGGTTAAAAAATAATGTCATGCACAGGTGGTACTGATAAAATGTTTTGCTATTTGGTCTAGGCGAGAGAAGCAGTTTAATATGGCGTTAAACAGTAATGTGAAAAAAAATCATTCTTTACAATTACTTTAACTTAATGTGTTTATTGAATAAACACTGGCTAACAGTGAAAGTCAATTTTCTTTGACTTTAATGCTTTACGTTTTCTATTAAATGCATGACATACTGCATTAAGTCACATTAAGTTGTTCAGTTACATAGGTTCCAGAAATGAAAGCGGAAGTGCGCTATTGTATGTGTGCACTTTATGGGTGACCACAATCATTTGGCATTAGAGGTAGAACACTGTGTGTGAGATTACATAAACATGTCTTTCCCCCCTTGACTGTTATTTCAGCTTAACAAATGCTCGATATTCCTTCTTCTTCCCCAGGTCCATGAATCCTTCCACAAGTACCTGAAACCCCTGCGGTCCAAATTGTGAGCTGACCCCCTTGCACCTTAAATCCTGGTTGCAACCCTTCAAATCTCCACATACTGGCACAACCTTAACCACATTAACCCCAATCAATATCAACACCAGGATGGCCATTACTTTCCATTAAGCTGGTATTTACCAGTCTGAAAGAATTTAGCCTTCCCTACTTTACTCTCTATGTGTGGTCATGTTAAACACCATCAGCCACTCTAAAGGCCTTGGTGTATTGTCACATTTTGGGTCTGTCTACATTTTTCTCTTTAATGATGGGGAATGATGGGAAAATCAGTTGCCTATAAACGGGGAGGACAACCTGAAACAATCTCAAGAAAATCCATTTATGAGGAGAATAGAAGCAATACCAGAAATTAGAATTCTATCTAAAAATCTCTAATGAAATACTTATTTTGAAAAATAGCTTTGAGAATACTGAAAACAATCAATTACTTGCCGTTTAAGCAGACCTTGTTTTCTGTAGAGAAATTCGATTGTGAAGTTATTAATATTTCAGTTTCCCCCATCTTTTCTTCACTTTCTACTGCGTGCCTGATGGCTCCTCTGCATGAGCCAGCCAAGATAGGAATGCCATCTCTCTCTTTTCTAACAAGAACCGAATGTGATTATGAACGTTACATAATGTCAGATTTCAGTTGTTTCCCCTGACGACGAGGACCAATGGTTATTTGAAAAGACCCTGTGCTGTTTGTTATTATTAAAGAGGCATTCATTTATTCATGACCTTTATCAGTACTGTAGACATCAAGAAGGAATTGCACAAGCCTGGGACACCCCTTACCCCTCCATACCTGTGAATGATGGTGTAATAGGACTGACTTAAACGCCAGTCAAAATGTTTGAATTAGATCATTTAGAGCGAATTAGAGCAAATGTCCAATGGAAACATCAAGTGAAGATAATATAAAAATATTCCCCTGTAAAATACTGCGACAAAAACCATTTTGAAACGGTCGGTAGATAATCACTACGCCTTAAAAGCCAATGTCCTGCATTGTATCAAATTGTTCCTCGCAGCCTTAAGTTGATACTTCACCAAAAGTGCATGTTTTTAGAAAAAAAGAACTCTGTGCTGAGAGCAGCTTGAATTCATGTCAGTCACAATGGTCTCCAATGCTAACAAGTTTTTACAACACTGAAAATTCCTTAAAATTTCCCAGTTGCTGTATTTCAAGGCAAAACAAACTGCCTTAATTCTCAGCCCCACCACCGGTTGCATTTCTTCCTGTATATTGAATCACATTGTTATACTTTTAATGATCCACTTCACAGATACTAGTGTGTAGGTTATATACCAGTACTACTTTATTGATAGAAGCTGAGCTCAATAGAGAGAAGAGAGGTCCATCAAGAGACAATATATGTGAGAAAGTGGAAGGATTTACAAAGACTTACTGGAGATGAAATGAACATCTTTGGGGTGATTTGTACTAAATTTCTCAATTTCTGAACTATGTCTGTGTGTTCGACCATTTGAACAAATGATGACTATCTTGTGCGTCTACATGCTTCTGAATGTATTTGTTGGACAGAACGGTTTCTGCAGATAATGGTTAAATGTCAAATGTGTAATAAGCACCTGTGACGACAGGAAGTAGGAATTTCTGACAATAATTTAGTGTTTAATGAGACCACATATGCACTGTATATGTGAATTAGTATTCTCCCTCCCTGCTGTGAGGTTGATATATTATAAAGAATGGTAAAAAACCCTAGCCAACATCTACATGTATTATTTTTTTTTGTTTTTAATCAAGCACATTTTAAATTGCAAACTTTAAAAAAATTCTATTAATATGCTGCAGCGGTCAAATCCTGCTGACTGAATTGTTCTGATTCATATATGATGAACTTTGTGCAAACTGGATCTTTTTTGATTAACGATTCTATATCTGTTATTAAAGTTTCAGAAACGGTTTGGAAAAACCTATAATTACCTAATTTAGCAAACAGAAATGTATCATATTTCATAGACTTGTTAGATTTCTTTATCTCAACTCATCTGCAGTAGTTTATTTTTCGCATTCAGCAACCTAATCCGAATGGCAGATGCCGGTGAATAAAAGTAGCAATAGATCAACACATAAAAATATTAGAGGTGGAAATCACCAGACGCCTCCCGATATGATATAATCACGATACCTTTGCCACGATACAATGTTATTGCAATTTTAAACATATTGCAATATTCTGCAATATTTTGCCATTTATAACTTTTTTTCCAACTTCTAATTTTTCCCAATTTCAAATGATGTCCCCAAACGGAAACTTTGTCAACATCTGTTTTATCTAAAAAGATACATTTCTCTGTTTGTTCATTTCACTTGAATTGTATTGCTGCAAAATGACATTGTCAAGCAGACAAACTGACCAAACACATATATAATAAAAGATCGATACTTGGTGCCTGTGTATCAATACAGTATTGCCACAGGAAATATTGTGATACTATGCTGTATCGATTTTTTGTTTTTGTTTTTCCCCCTCACCCCTAAAAAAAAAAATAATTTTTTTTTTGATGTGTTAAATAATTATGTGCCTGAGGAAGTTGTCTTTTGTTATTGTAAGTACTCGGTGATTGGGCTTACAAGGCTTATAGTATTTCATTTCTGTATATGTATGACTTTTATTCCCTTAATTTCTGTTGCACGGGAACAATTATTATATAATAACTAAGCTCTTTCTTGAGCATATTTGTGTGATAATGTTTATTGTGTAATAATGATTAGAAACAACATAGTTTTAATGGCTGGTAAATAATTTGACCTGTAAGTTATGTAAATCATGTGTATTGTGTTTATCTGTCTTGATCAGTAAACCAGCTTGAACTGTATTACATCAACTTTGGAAAACACAGTTTTTAGGCCCACTATTAATAACATGCATTACCACTTTCATGAGAAATGTACTGGGAGAACTTAACATACTCATGTAAATCAAAAACTTAGCAGCATAGTATACTTCAAAGCCACTTGAATAAAGTAGATCACCTTTAAGTGTAGATGAACTTGGGATCCTGCTACAGAAGAGTTAAGTAAAAGAATAAAGCAAATAGAACAATGTAAATAATTTCAAGTGTCAGTGGTATGGCAGACAGATCAGTTTACTAGTCATGATTAGTGCTTTTCAGGCTGTGGACATAGTTGTACAAGTCTGGAAGTGCTTTCTAATGTCTAAGAAAATAACTGATGTCTGAAAGTATCTTGGACTGGGTTGGAGACTTTTACAGAGAGCCAGAAAGTTGTCAACTAGGGGTTTGGCACTATCAATATGGATTAATGAAATAGGATCCATCATTTTTTTGGGCATGACCCATACTAAGGTCAGGATATCTCTTCATCTGCTGCGTCAATTTTGACCATTCTTTGTTTTCCAACTTTGTGGAAGGGTACTACTAAATTGCAAGTGTACCCCTTTAAGTTCAATAAATAAACCAGATTTTTTTCCCCTAACACTCAAGTTGTGCAATGTCAACCAAGTGCTATAAGTAACCCTGCTGTGCATACAAGGTCATTTCTTCCTAGAGAATTGCTAAAAGTTGCATAGTATTAAAAACAAATATAGAATGGGCATCAGCTGTTAACACTTTTAGATTTAAACCACTAATGTATCAACTGCATGAACTTAATTGAGAATTATGCTGTGCAGGAGTTAATCACTATCTATTACTGTAGACCAGGGTTCTTCAACTTTTTGTAACCCCTTTGCTGAAAAAAAAAAAAACTTTCAAAAACTTATTTTTTAACATAATTTGGCGGCTCGCCTGCACTAACTCTGAGGACCGGCTAGGGGTCACGCGGACCCCCTGTTGAATATCTCTGCTGTAGCCTCTTGCTCCGTAATGTCCACAAGCGGCCCGCTGGCTGGGCCATATTGGGAGGGTTGGACCCTATGGTTGGACCTGGCCTTGCTCGTCAACTCTGTGCATACAATAAATTGTAACTCCGCCCCCTGCTCCTTCTTGGAACTGCAGTTGTTGGAAGAAAGAAATAGGGAAGTAGTGACACACTGGCGGACAGTAGCTTGCAGTATTGTTTCATCTCGGACATACCCTCTGCTAATGAGCAATATCCTGTTGTTTCGTCTTGGAGGTGAGTGGAACGACAACTTTTATATTGTTTTTGGAACGTTAAAGCCGTTAAAAATTAACGTTAGCTTAAAGTGTTTGAGTCAACGGTCATCGAGTTTATAAAATTAAAACATATTAAATATCTCAAAATGACGGTGCATAAGTACTCGGATAAATGTTAAATCAACTTTCAACATAAGGTGGGAACCAACGCTTATTTTAAAGGACAAAAAACAAACGTTGGCTTAGACGAGCCGCTGAACGCGTGCCTCGACAACCTCTTTGTTGCTTTAACGTTACCCACCGGGACAAATAAATACGAATATCATTCCTCAAATATCATGTTATCCCTTTGAAGTTTAGAAGATATAGTCGCCATGTGCCGACAATTCATCTGTCGTTACACCCCTCCCATTTATTTGTCAAAGAATGCAGGAGGGTGTGTTTAACGTCGAATGACCCTATCTGAAACTCATTTTCATCTGAATTTTGACGAAAACAAACCGCTTTTTGTCAAGTTACCTAGCTAGCTTATAGAAAGAAAGGAGATGTTTCAATTCTGGTGTAGGTAAAGCAATATTTAGCTACACAGTGGTGATGACTAAACTATAGCTTAGACAGTCCAGTCAGTCATTAAATTGACTGCTGTTGTGTTCATATAGTGTCACAGTTCTCACAGTTGCCTCTCCACCTCCTGCAGAGTTACACAATTTGGTACAGTTTTTTTCTACTAGCAATTCTTAGAATGGTCTGTTATCAGATATTTGTCTGTTTCAGAAATGTGTGGAGGAGACCTTAACATAAAAATGAAAACACCTGTTTAGCAAGCTCACGATATCATTGGAATTGTCAGTCACTAAACAGTGTTCAAACTGGGTGAAAATGTTTGTTCTTGTAACTCTCTTGCTACCAGTTATTGCAGGTGTGTTGAATGATGGGTAGTAGTTGGTTACAGTGTGGTACAGTAAGTTCAGGTGCCAGTGCAGAGTACTTTTTACCACTAGAAATGTTTTCAACCACCACTGACTTGTAGATACTTGCTCTACCAACATGTGATTAATACAGAAATTATGTACAAAGTAGCTACTAAGGTGGATGATGTGGACACAATTATCATTGTAATATCTATCACAGCATTACTGTGGTGTTTGTCTTATATTTACTTTTTTCATTGTTTTGTTCTTCAGTGACAGCAGTCTTTTATTCTAGTTACTCTCAACACTATATGAGGCGAAGACTGAAAGTGCCAGTCACCTGCTGCCATTGAATGTCTTATAAGATAACTACATCATGGGAAACATTAAGACAAAGTAAAAGGCAATGATGATGTATACAGATTAGTTTCAACATTACAGTTAATTTTTCAAAACTGCTTCAAGTGAACAGTTAAAATGAACCCCCTACATAATCTCAAGTTACTGTATGTGCAAAATCGGTGCACAAGTTGGTTGTCATGAGTCAATACTTGCTCCGAAGCTAATCACCTTCTCACTCGTTCTACCGTCTTCGCATTATGCCGCAGCAATGAGTATATTCGCGTCAGCTGATATTGTGATGACGATTAAAAAAAATATATATATTGTTCAGCTCTACATCAGAGGTTTCCGTTTCTTCATTGTTACCTCCCCATAAACACTGTACTACAGTTCTTTTTATCTAAGAAGAATGTGGTGCCTGAAGAATATACAGTTTCTCATTTCACTACTCCTATAGTTTGTAGTTTGGAAACACCTTGGCTTTTCCATTTGTATTCAGAGTCTTCCAGTCTGTCAGTGTCACAGGCAGTTAATCCTGCCATTACTTCCCTCTTGGGGCTTTCCTTCCATGATCTTTTAAGATTAGATCATATTTCAATAAAACGTCCAAACAGTGTGCCTTTCTTCTTTTATAATAACAACCCACTTTAGTAACAGTATACGAGGAGTATCGAATGACTGGCTAGGCTATTGGAATATTGGCACCATTTACCATCCAAATGCTGTTAAATATGCAAATGGATAGTAGATTTGCTTCACTCACCAGCCAAAAAAAGAATTGTAATCTGCTGGGTGGCTGGTAAAAGGTAAACATTTACTAGCCATTTGGCCGGTGGAGAAAAAAGCACCTTGCTCCCATGCAAACTGTCGTTCCACGGTGCATGACGCTTTATCTTGGGACACATTGCTTTGAAACACAAAAACTTATGAACCTTAAAAGGATTTCTGTAGCTTTGCTGGAAAGCTCTTAGTGGCGCAGAGGGTAGTTTGTGTATCCACTATTTACATTTATTGTGGCACTGAGACTGCTCATTTTCCTTTTCTGTTTCTTGCAAAATCCATGAGTAGACAAAATGTCTGACAAAACCCTTTTAGAAGTTAGCTGTTTCGGGTGACACATTGCAACATACACACATGCACGCACTTGTTGCACCAATATTGAAGAGAAAAACACAATAGGGTAGCAGTACCTTTTTTTTTTTTTTTTTTTTTTTTTTTATATGTACAGAATGCACACTGTAGTAATACTAGATAGTTGGGTCACATCTTGAGGATTGTGAGGAACTCTTGGACTGGGACCAAGGCTGTTTGCATAGTAGGTATTGCATAGTAGCTTGCTGTTATGCCGGTTTGGGCATGCAGACACATGCAGAAAATAGTTCTCTGGGATGTTTAGGTTGAAGCCAAGGTCCTTTTCAAACAAGATACCGCGATAGTGAACCTAAATTACTGTATTCTAAATGGAAATATTGATTTGTTTGAGCCACCAAAGTGCTATTATCAGCCAAAGATGGATAATGGGATATGTAAAGAACCAAGGTTTTGTTTAGAGAGTCATCATCAAGAGATATTGTGTTTGGAAGTGAAAAAAAAGGGGGCAGTTTCGATTGTTGCTATGACTATGTGGAAGCGCACACACAAACACACACACACAGACACTACCACTGAAACTCACACACTCTCTGACTCCCACACCTTCAGTAGCATTCAACTGCTTAATCTTCTGCTGCCATAATGGCTGGCTCAGTCATGATCAGTTTGAACCCCACACACACCGCAAGACTGCAGGCAGACCAAACCAAACATGTTGTCCACCTAACGTATAGTCAGTCTATCAAGAGGATGTCATTTCATTGCTGCCATTGAAAGGTTTTGATTGTCTTTAAAAAGGTCTTGTTAAAGCAGAGTGTTCCTCTTTATTTTTAAGGCATTGTGCCACCTGACTGCTGGCCCTGTACATTAAAAGCGCTTTCTCACAGTCTTTTCTGGTCTTCCATTTACAGCTCAGTTTGTTGAGACAGGGAGGCTTTATTAGGAAAACTCAGTTTGTTAAACATTGAAACAATATGGGTGTGACGAGCAGTGTTGAGCAAGTTACTCAGCAAGTGATATATGTTACTCTTTACATATTACTCCTTAACAAGTAACAATATTACTTAGAATCAAAAGAAATTAGTTACATTGTGGCCAGGTTGGCTCAGTTGGTAGAGTAGGCACACAGTTACGTGCTTCGACGCAGAGGTCCAACCCGAGATGATTTCCTGCATGTCTTCTCTCCCCTTTCTGTCCTGTCCATTAAAGGCGGAAAAGACCACAAATTATCTTAAAAAAAAAATAGTTACATTAGTCTTTGTCTTACTATTTTATTTTCGAGGCACGCACAACCTGCCAGCTCTTTTTTAAAACTCATTCTACCTTATTGGAACAATAATTAATTTTACAGGAGTCAACTATCAGCCCAACTGCAGAACTGCAAACATTCTGCATTCAGGCTGTTACTGTTCGTTAGGCTTTTATTTATGTGCGATAATCTTCCTATCAAGTTTTCTCTCGTGTTTGTTGTGAAAAAGACTCGGCGATGCAGATTCCCATAGCCATAGTAACTCGCTCTGCCTGTGTGCACAAGGCGAGAAAGGAGAGGTCTGCTGCTCTACTGCTTGCAGTGACATGTTGGATGTCAGATGTTTATATAATGACAATACTTCCAGCTTTTGGAAATATTCCTCTGTCCCTCACACTTTGTTTAGTTTTTTTTGGCTTGTAGCCAACGTGATGTGGTCGTGGCGTTACCTGGCCCTGAAGAAAGCCTTCTTTGTACAAAAACCACGCACTGGGTTTAAGAGACGAGACTTTAACACTATTTCAAAGAACACTTCAATGAGAGCTTCGGTTTCCTCTAACGTTTTTTTGTTCACCTGCAACTCCACTATTGCTCTGCAAAAGTTTAATTTTCTATGCTAATTGTGAGGTTAAAGCCGACTCCATACAGGCTGCTGGTCTGCACTTGTGTACTGATATTGCGAGACAACTTTTCACCTCAACGAGGAATATCGTCACGTTTTTAATATTGCAAGATCTCAACACATCTCTAGGAAACAGGAAAGAAAATTAGTTGCTCTTTGCATGTATTCATATTTGAATAGTTAACTGGACAATATTTTGACATTAGACTCTATTATAATGTCTTTATTTAAGATTTCAGGGGTATCAAAGTATTTTGATAGACCAAATTCCCAATCAAATAATATTACCACGCATGTGCTAAACCTCTAAGCAGCACATTGAAAGAACACCTGTTGTAGCCTTTGAGCTTTTTTGAGATCAGTCTGTAATTAGCTTACTGTTAAGATGACAAGGCAGCAAAACATCCTTTCATTTTATAGTGCGAATCAGCATTTCGTGATTTAGGGTTGAGATGGCGATTGCTGTTGCCAATTATAAATGATTGTTGATGTTTAGACAGAGCCTTGACATCATATCCGGGAGATAATCAGATGTTTTAACATCTATGCTATTTCCAATGAGAAATGGGAAACTGACTAGAATGCATACACAATATCTCCTCATGTTACTATTCTAGATCACGCTGTTAGTGTGGTCAACTCCCACATACAAATTAGCACTTGACGTAGTTGTCCACACACGTACTGGCTGCGCGAGACACAGACTGTGAGGATGCGAACATTGTCTGAACATCTTTACTTGTACTCATGTTAACCCTTAATGCGGTCGTTAGTCTTAATTATGAAAAGTGTTATAATTCCAACTAATATATACCCCCAACTCCTCGTTGCACTGAGGCTTTATAATTTGAATCACACCTGTTCTGTAAGCCACTGAGTAAATCATGTCTTCAGCTATCTTGCATCTTATCTATGGAAAAAAATACGCTTAATGCATTTAAAACACTTCACATGAATTAATCCAGTTAGAGTTCTATGGTACACATGTTTAAATAAAGTTATAATAAACACTGAACAGCTTACAGTCACACATGCCGTTGTATATGTCCTTGTAAGGATCTACAAGGCGGGACTTTGTGAATGTTAAGAAGAATGGATGATGCAGTTTTCTAAGGGCCAGTTCCTCTTTTAGCCTCCAAGAGCGTCACTATAACTATTACATCACTGGCAAAAACAGCTATTTCCACTATGAACATGCAGAGCAAGATAATAGACTTGTTCATAATGCTAATCTCAAAATGACTTATTCAGTGTTGATTTGTATCAGTGTGGGGCACCTCTAGCTCACCATGCAGGCTGAGTCCTTGGCAGCGGCCTGGGTTTGATTTAGCTGTGTGTCGTCCCCTCTATATTGCTCTCTTCCCTTTCCTGTCACTCTCCAGCAGCTGTATAATGAATTCCCTAAAAAGGAGAAAAAAAAGAGTAGTATCAGACTGCGTAAAGCACACAATTATGTTGAGGTAAATGTTCATGATTACTGTAGTTGAAGAAAGGGTGCATAAGCCTCAAGTTTCTGCAAAAAAGGAAGGAGGTTGTGCGAATTTCTCTGGAGCCAAGGTCTCAATTATCACACGTTTTCACAAATCAGAAGCACAACGATGTGACATGTTAAATGTGCAACGCCTGACTCAGATTTATTATTGCTTTTGTAATGTTTAATTATCAAATCTCGGTCTACAAGTGGTAACACTGGTCTTGTTCATTTTGCTAACTGCACTCATGAAGTAGATTTGAACATTTATGGCCTATAACAAGTTCCGCTGGCAAGCCGTGGAAAAGCTTAAAATGGAAAAGTACGAAAAAAGGCATAGCTTGGCACACACAACACTTTAGTTCAGTGAGACTCACTCTTTTCTCCATGCAGTAAGCAGCATCAACAAGCTTGTGGAGGTGCATAGTTTCTCAGCAATTCCCTTAGCTCAGATGTGAGAAGAATGCCAAAAATATACAGCAGATTTAACTGTTTGGTTGCTTTTGAAGTAGGCATAGTATGGTAAAGTATGAGGGACTGTAGTTCTACGTACTCATTATATCTACACTCTCTGGGTTTTTCCTCTCTTTATAAGGTTTAGGTGCAGCACCTAAGCCGAATAAATGAACTAAAACGTCAGATCTAATGATTGTAATTGGACTTCTTTAGTTTTAAGTTTTGTCTTTAAGCTTTTTGAGGGTTTTTTATTTATTATCTGCTTTTCTTTTTCCAACATTTTAGACACAGTTATGGAAATAACGGTCCAAAATGATGTGAAAAAGAGACAAAAAACTACCACAAAGGAACACAAACTGACGCCAAATGACCACAGAGACCCAAAAAAACAAGACAAAATTGCACAAAGAGACACAAAATTTATGGGTAAATTGCTTTTTTTTATTTTTATTTTTATTTTTTTATGAAAATGTCATCTTCTTGAGGAAGGATGCCTTGATACCCTGCCAAATTTGTGCACCTAAGTCTTCCACAAACTAGGGAAAACACTTCACT